>QPKB01000012.1:23277173-23293265 GCA_003546025.1 Camphora micrantha | reverse complement strand
ACTTCAAAAATTTGTATCCCACACCTAATCGACATTGCCCTGCGGGTCACTTTTATGACTGGCACATTGGTTGGATAGTGCCCAGGCTACCAAAAAAGCTTGTCCGACTGGCCAGAGGCCACTATCCTATTGGTTCCAGTTTGACAACCTTTTTGGCCCAGTTGACGGCCCTTTTGGCTTGGTTCTCTCTCCTTTCTTTTCATATTTTGTTGGGGACTTATGCAACATGTTGTGGGCCATTGTTTGCCCTCCCCAACTGACTCATTAATGGATTTAAAAACCCTAGTTCTTCGCATGAGAACCTCTAGGACTTTAGGATTTGACTTGTAACCAAGACTGCTAATGTTTGGACTTGGGACTATAAAGGGATGATGTTTGAGCTAACACTCATCTCCGGAATTGTCCAGAGACGTGTGGAGCTACACTAAGTCAAGGGTGCATGCATTTAGAGTTTTGAAATGCCGAACACCTTCCGGAGCACTCAGAACTTGTAATTTTCCGACATTCGGACCCTTGGTGCGCATAGGCCAAGGCCAAATAGTGTGGTTCTAGAATGTTAAAGGGCAGTCATGGCAATCTATGACCTATGTTGGTAAAACTGTAATGGTTCCTTAAATGATTAGTCATTTTGATATCAGTTTAGCATCATAATGCTTGTCTACTCGGGTGCACGGCATATGCATTCTTTGTGTGTTTAGTTGTTGTGCTCAGTCTTTTGACGTTGCAAGTCATTCTCTAAGGGTATAGCACGCATTAACTTGCCCGCTTTCTCCCTTAGATTGAAAGGATCCTGGGTTTTGGTATTCGGGGTTGGCGAGCATGCATTCATTGCATTGCTGCCTTCCTCATTCACCGAGCCAACTTAACCCTTTTCGACCCTTTTGGGACAGACCTTTTCCCACTGAAATGTTGTCAATTTGCCCTAAGGATCTTAGGTCCAGTCTAGTCCTGATGTTAAGTCTGTGTGGTTTAAGTTCTGTTCAAAGTTTGGCCCAATGTAGCCGTGTTAGTTTTGCCCAGTTTTGGGCCGTTTATATGTCCAAGATAGTTTGAGTTTTGTTAGGGCTACTCATGGAGGTAAGTAAGTTCTTGCTCGCCCTAGGCTGTCTTAGAGTAGTTTCACCATTCTTGAGGTAGAGTTCGGTCAGTCAGTCTTGCCCTTGGATTATTCGAGTGGCACCACCCAGCTTTGATCCATTTCAGTGTTTCGGGGTTTGTATGTGTGTGTGTGTATATCACTGTCTGTAGTATAGTTCTTGCTTGTATATTTTCAGGTATTATACCCGGTATCTTGCTTGATGGTCATATATTAAACTCCAGGATGGGTGTAGCTTACTTATTATTATTATCATTCTCTTTGTCTTGCTAGCTACTTCACGGTCATACCATTGCAAGTTGCAACCATGCAGCTGGGGGAATATAGCTATATGTGGATTTTTTCCAATTTTCTAGGAGGCTTTAATGTTTAGATTTTGTCTTACATTGTCCTATGCTTATTATCATTCAAGTCTTGTTATTAATACATTACTAGCCTAGTTGTAGACTTCATTAAAATTATGTTAATTATCTGTCCGTATATTCTTAATTGGAGCAAATATAGTATGCTATTTATTTTTATTACTTGCCAGGTGTCGTAAACCAAACTTTGCTACACTTGGTGATGTAGGTATTGGCCCATTTGCCTGAAAGTCGGAGATAGAGGAGGCAGTTGACGAACCGCAGGAGATAAGGGAGTGGTGTGTTGATGATGCCATCTAAACATTGGATGCCACGCCGGAATTGACATGCTCACTTTTTTATACTGACCTTTGATGGTCTTTTATTTTGGGGAATTGTAACAAAAACTCTCATGTAAATGTTCAACTTTAAGCATATATATGGTAATGCCTTTTTTGAGATTTCATACACTCTGATATTTGTCTCGATTGTTATGCAAATGTTCTATGACGCATGATTACTACAAGCTTCTGCTCGATGACTGGACTATGTATTTGAGGAAATTTGACTCATCCTCACATGCTGAAACCTATGGAAAATTGTGTACGTGGCTGAAATTTTCGACTTACTAATTTCTTATGACGCGGGGCCAAGTCGTGCCACGGCACATTGACTGCCGTGCTGACATCTCTCAGAAAAGCCCAAAATTTGGCCTTTTCTTCTCTGTTGCACGAAGAACGAGGCCAACAGGCCTTGCATGTGCCCCACTTGGGAGGCTTAATCGAGCGCAATTTGCCGGGCCTGAGTTTACATTAAGGCCCAAATCCAAACTACGAGCCGAGCCCAACCTGATAGCTGCAACTCCAAGATTGGCCCACAAAACCTTGCAAGTGGGAAAAGGTGGATCCAATTTCAGATTGACGAAAAATTTGCTCTTTCAACAGTTGATTATCGCATGCTGATATCAAAGTAACCTGGACTCCATTCGACGATCTGTCTTCAACTTCGAACACCTAAAGTCCAGATCTACACATCAGATTTCTCATAGGTTTGAGGTCAAGCATATTGGAAAAAATGGAAGACTGGAGACCAAGTATGAACCATGCAGAGAAGCAATTCATGTAGAGTGCATGCTTAATCATTGGTCTCGCAAGGAAACTTCCAACCCTCTAGCAGGAAAATTTCAACAATCCACAAAAGTACATATTGTGGAGACCGTGGCAAATGAAATCATGACTGGTGTTGAGAAGCCGATTCAAGATTCACCCCAATTCAATGCTACCTTAGATCAATTTGCCAAGCAAATGCAAGACATGGTGGCACAGATGATAGCTTTACTGCAGAAACAAAAGCAAGAAACCTGTGATTCCACAATAAATTCAGGTGAAGTGACAAATGAGACTCCCACTAAGGTTTCTACTTCAGATGAATAGGGAGACAGAGAAAATGAACTTTCTCCTTTGGACAATGTTGATCAACAGATGCAAGCAATAAAGAAAGTTGAAGACTTCGATTTGGTTAGCAATCAAACTTAGAATCCAATGGATATGATTGCAGAGCAACATTCAGAAAAGCCTATCTCAATTGAAGAAACAGGCATTAGTCAAAAAGTTGAGCAACTAATTGAAGTTCCCCACATTGATTTCATCTTAGGGGACAAACTGTTCACAATAGAAGATTGTGATCTACTAGTCCAAAGCAAACAACTGATGCATCTAATGGTCAAATCACACATCCATGTTGAAGTCAAAACTCAGAAGAAGCAATATCGTATCCAAGTAAAGAAGAGTGATTTATAGAACTCGAGGTCGAGTTCTCTCCAAGAAGGGGAGAATCCGATGCAGGTGTCGCCCATGGCCCCCATGGGTCGACCCGCCTGTCTTAACCAAGTCTTTAGGCCCGGTCCATTCACTTTTATGTTATTTTTATATTTTGATTATGTTTAAGTTGTTTAGTAGAACGTTTTAATCCTGGTCATCAATGTGTTTAGATGGTCTAGATTAGTCCTAGGGTTATTTCTTTTCCTATATAAGGATGTAAACCCTCTTTGGCTAGTTAGGAATGGTTAATGATGACCGAAAATAATTGGTTTCTTCAAGAGATCCCTAATGCCTCCTAGTTTGGAGTTTGGTGAAGTTACTAATGCCTTTGGATCAGAGTTTGGTGAGAGCTCAATCTTTCTCCTACCTTCACCCTCTTTCATCGCCCGCCCCACATCTTCCCATCTGATTTCTGCATCAAAATCACGATAGAGGAAAAGCGTCCTTTATTTCAATTTGGGGTATTTTAGATGACCAAGGTGGAAGCATAAGTGATGGGACTGAATTCTTAGTCCACTCGAGTTCTCGTGGAATTATCAAATCTGAAATATACAAATCCATCAGTTAGGACACCTAAGAATTCCAAAACACTAAAAACCATTGTACCACTTAATCAAATATGAGACCACCATCAGATCAATTACTGTAACATAAATGAATTCACTTCCTTTTTTTCTACATCTACATTAATAACGTGTTTGCACATGATTAATCAAACAGTAGACCTAATTTTGAAATTAAAAACATTATTAGCACCTCAGAGACTCCAATTGTTAATATATGGGAATGCCTCTAAGATTTGTCTACGGCTGTCACAAGGTTATCTAGACTGAACATCCTACTTTAGTGTATATCAATCAAATGTACTTTGATTTTGAATTTACTTTACTAATTTCTCCATCCACGGGAAAATTCTAAAATCTTTGCTTTAATTTTGATTTATGAAAAATTGGAAGGAATTTTTCAGATAAGAATGTGAATAAATAAAACTAAAAACCACTAAACCAGTAGAACAAGATAAAGAATAACCTTTTTTTTTTTTCAAGCAAAAGAAAAACTTGGTGTAAAAAATTTATTATTATGTATCTACTAAAACTCATCTGTATCAAGTATCAACTGCTGAAACAATTCAATAGAAGGTAATAATTGGTATGCTATTAGCACCATTCCACAAAATTTCCATGTTCTCCTCATATGACTCTCTCTCATCATGCAGTGATTCAAACCAATCCCCATCAAAAGTATTGTCTGCTAACAGTATTGAGATGTAGATCATCATTTCCAATAACAATTCCACATAGATATTACAAGTAATCATGGAGACTCATCTCACTTTTTTTTTCTTTTTTTTTTTTTTTTTTCTTTGGCAGGTGGCCTATCACTTTTGTTTCTTTTTCTTTTTTTTTTTTTTTTTTTTTTTTTTTTTTTTGCAGGTGGCCTTTCAACAATGTGAGGCACTTGATGAGCGGCCTGGATCACAACATGTTGCCACACAAGAAATTAAATAAGTTGCTATCTTATTTCTTATGATGTTAATAAAAAGAAAAAATTGATTAGTTCCAATTTTGAAATACTCGTAAATTCCTATGTTCCTCAAAAAATAAATAGATTCAAATAGGCACTGTAATTGTTGTTTAAAAAAGATGGATCTATTCAGATGTAACAAAATCGGAAAAAAAATTCCAAACTACAAAAGGATAAAACATCTTCTATACCTAATCTATTGATTGGTCCAAAATTGATTGAATTGGATAAATGATGCAGCAGCAATACCATGTCATTGCAACAAGACTCATGGGCCACATGTGGGACCCATGAAATTCTAATTTTAATTGTTATTAGTTATATTTTTAGCAAAGAATTTAATTAGGGTTTTAAGTTTCTTTTACTATTTATATGGCTTTGAAGAGAATTATTTCTTAGATTAGATTTTGAGATTAATAGAATTCCCTTTAGTGGGTTTTATCGTGGGAGAGTTGTCTTCTTCACGTGATTGTTCCTATGGGAACCCTAGTTATGCTCTAGTACTTGCATCCTAATCCTAGGATTGCATCAACAAAGTTAAGCTATTAGCCATGCATTGACAAAAGATAATGTAGTTAGTCCGTTCACCAATATCTACATCGAATGATATTTTATTTTTTTTTAATTTTTTAAAGAAAGACTCATGGTAAAGAAAGTCACAAACAGATAAATCCAACTATTTCAAGAAGGCTGGATCCCTTCTTTTTTCAGCATTGTATGGACATGCAAAAGCACCCTTAGATACATGGTTGATGATGATGATCACTATTAATAACAAGGACACTAGAGACATGAAAAAATAAACTATATATATGTGCATGGATCATAAAATTTTAAAGCCCACAAGAGTGTAGAAAAACCATAAAGTGGGATTAGTTTATTCATGCTTTTTCACATACTTATCAAAACCAGTGAGGGTGAAGATATGAAAATTCGAACCATGTGATTTAGTAGTTCTATGAGAATATAGACCAACTCGGATCATGAACTTGGGCTCACAAGTGTAGAAAAATCAGAAAGTGGAATTAAGCAATTTTTTATCTCAAAATCAATAAGGATTTAAGATATGGAACACTATGCCTTGGGGCATAATTACATGTGTGACAGTAAAGGTGAAGTGAATGCCCCATGATGGAAACGCTAAACTACAATGAAGTAAAAGGAAAAGAGTGGTAAAATGTTTGTTTGGATTATCTAAGGTAAAGTCAGGGTGAGAGGGAGACTGTGTGATAAAAAAACACTTTTTTTCTCAACTTAACTTCACCACAGAATATCTCACTTTTCTAAGGTTAAAAAGAAGTAGCATGAGGTAAAGTTTGTGGTTAGAAATGTCACATCTACTTTACAGTTTTTACTTCTCAACCAAACAAGGTAAAGATAGAATATGTCAAATCTCAACCAACTTTACCACCTTTACTCTTCCACTTGCTAAACAAATATGCCCTTTGGAGTGTAAATGGTTTAGATCATGAACTTCGAGCCCACAAAATAGCAGTATCAAGATTATGAAAAAACCCAATTTATAATGAAGAGAAGATTGACCTATTACATGGAGTAGATGTGCCAGATGATACTTAGGATCGTTTAGACATCATCAATTGTGCATTTAATTTACATATGATAGATTATGTTCATCTTTTCTAGGAAGGAATCGAACGGCGAGTACTATCATAGATTGAGTTACAGGCACAAATGGATCAAAGCAGTTTAATCATCTGAACAAAGCAGTTCTAGATCTTCATATAATCAAGTGTCATCAAAAGACATTTATGTGGATATTTGCAGGGGAAGCGAAAGTGGAAAACAAAATGACAAGTAGCGGAATTGATTTTCGAGTGAGGGAATCTAATGTAGGAGAGGACAACTTGGATCTAGTGGATTTTTTGATTGATAAAGTTGAAACAGTTTGAACAAGTCCAAGGGCTTTAGATCTGTATCAGTCAAGGTTCTATAAAGAAAAAAAAAAAAAAAAAAAAAATAAAGAAAGAGATTTAAATCAAGTTGTTATGGGTCCATTTTGATCAGATAATAGTCCCTCGTGGCCCAAATCAGGCCAAGCCAGCAGAACCAACCAACGCATGGGGCCCACTAATGCAAGATGGCTAGTTGCCAAAAGAAACATGCACACCTAGCTTTGGAAACTTCGAATGATTTTTTTTTTCCTGTTGGTTCTTTCCCTCTTACAATGCTATTAGAATTCTTTTTTTCAGAATTTTTGTTAGAGATGAGATGTATCTTATATAAGAGGCAAAAGGAAACTTCACAAGCTCGACACAAAAGAAATTCTAGTGTCTTTACTTGTTTCCATTCCTTCTACATATTTGATTTATCATTGATTGAAGATCAGGGTTTAAAGGGATTTATCATTGATTGAAGATCAGGGTTTAAAGGGGCCACAAATGATCAGAATTGGCTTACCTTGACAACATCAACTTGGAAATTCACATTCTTCAATTAGTCTTTTAGCACTAAAGAAGCTACACATTTTCCCATATGCTTACAATAATATTGAGATATAGTCCAAATAACAACATCATTTGTGATAATGATAAAGACCAATGCTTGGGCAACAAAAGACTTAGCTCGACCTAAACCATTACAAAACCACAACCTAAACTTGAAAAATGCTTGTTTCCATATCGTAGACCTAAATTGACGCTCAAGAATATAATGGGCCCTGACAGGCCTTTGGTCAACATTAAGTATCAAATCGGGTCGGGAGAAAGGATTCTTTTTTGGAAAGATCGATGGGTTGGAGACATGCCATTGGCGACTCAGTTTCCGGATTTGTTCAATTGTGCAATGGACAAGGTGGCTAAGGCTAAAGCCTACATGACATCTGTCGGTGGTCAGGAGATTTGGTGCCCTATCTTAAGGAGGAACTTAAAGGATCATGAGGTGCCTCAAATCTTAGTGCTCCTTGACCTCTTAACAGGGTATCATGAGGTGGATGGAGTAGAGGATCAGAGGGTGTGGATGGCCTCTAAGGACGGCCGGTTCTCCGTTACTTCCTTCTTTGTGGCTTTTTCAAACCCTAGGAGGGAGAAAAGTGCAGTAAGTAGCATTTGGAAGCTCAAAGCTCCCCCCAGGGTTGTTATATTTGGGCGGTTGGCCTTGTGGAAAAGAATTCTCACTATGGATGACCTTAAGAGGAGAGGGAGGATAGTGGTGAATGGATGCCGTATGTGTTTACGAGAAGAGAAATCAATGGACCATCTTATGTTGAATTGCACCACAGCTCAGGTTATATGGAGATAGGGGGTGCAGTGGTTCGATTGTTCCTGGGTTTTTCCCCAATCACTTTAGGATCTTTTCCAAGCTTGGAAAGCCCCAACTGGGGCCCCTAAAGGCAAGGAATTGTGGAGATTGTCTTTTCTGACAGTCTTACAGACAATTTGGAATGAGAAGAGCTCCTGATGCTTTGAAGGGGTTTCAACTAGTCAAAGATGTTTGGTGGAGAGAACTAAGTTTCTTTTAGCTCTATGGGTAATTAGTCCGTTATTCAAAGATTTCTCCATAGATCAGATCATGCACAATTGGAAGGAGATTGCTGCCTATTCTGTTGAGTCTTTGTAGATATGTTTAAGGGGTCTCTTTCTTTTGTTTTGTCTTTCTTATGCTTCTTTTTGAGCAAGTCAGTGTTATTCTCTTGTACTGTTTGCTACTTTCATAAAAGTAACCATTTCAAAAATATATATATATATATATAAAATGGGCCCATGTAAAAAAAAAATAAGGGGAACAAATGATAACAATAAGGTAAAAAGTAAAGCAAAAGGAAATGTTATCTTTTTTCACATTTAATGATGAAAAGGGGAGTGAAAAGATTTTTGTCATCAAAAACAATTATTTTATATGAGAGATAAAAATAATCAACAACACATATACATTACAACTCCTTGCTATTTGACCAGATGTGATAGATGGAGCAGAATGTTGGCCAATCAAGAAGCAACAAATGCAAAAAATGAGTATAAACATGCAAAAGAAAAAAAAAATTGAGTGTAGCAAAGATGAAAACGTTACAAATGGATCTTTGGTGAAACTAGAAAAGATAAGATTAGAAATGAGCGCTTTCGGGTAGCATTGATAGGAGATAAATTAAGAGAAGTTCGTTTGAGATGGTTCAAGATGTCTAATGCAAGCCAGCAATGGCAGCACAACACCAATGAGGAAAATTTTCTTTATTGCAAGCTAATGATCTACCAAGGAAAAGGGGTAGGCCGAAGAGGACATGGATGGTTGTAGTAAGGATAGATACGAAAAAGTGCAATCCACCCAAAGATTTGGCTCAGGATAAATTGGAAGTGGAGGAACAGGGTAGCCGCCGACCCTTGCAATGTCTGGAAAGGCTTTGATGATGATATTATAATTGATTTAAAAGTCAAAATGTTTGTATTTAAATACTACTGTCTGTTTTTTTAATAAATAAACATATAGAAACCAGCTAAAGTCTCTTATTAATAAAGAAATTAACTTTGTATCATTTGTAAGAAAGTAATTATTGAAATATAAAATAAAAAAATTTATTGACAAAATATATTACAAAAAAAAGACTGAAAAGAAACAATAAAACAACATTGTCCATATTTTAATGGACATTTTTTTAGCAAAAAAGAAAACAAATTAAATTTATAGAAGAAAACGACTTAGTAGTCAGTAGAGAAAATATCTCTATGTATGCCAAAGCAACTTATTAAAAAGAATAAATTTTCAAACAGTGTACTAAAAGCAGACCGTTAATAAAAAAGAATATACTGTACAAGAACTGAACATCATGTAATGTGAAAGGTAGAAGACACCACCAGGATATCAATTACCACAAGCATGACTCGTATAGGGAAGCAAAACGACACCAAGATAGGAAGGTCCCTATCTACACAAGTGACAGAAATCCCAGTTTCTGGATATTGTGTGTTTTCTGATTTGGATGCCTTCAACCATCGCCCTTATAGGTTAAAGTATTTATTACTATTCGGGTTTAATGTTTCGTGCCCCTTTTTTTTCTATTCAAAGATCTCACTCCAGAAAGTGTAGTGATCTTATGAACACCAAATTCCAAACAAAGATATCTATCTGTATCCTAATCAGATGCTGGATAAAAAGAAAACATTATTAGTTTTAAAGAAGCAAACATTCTAGCTGTGGACTTACAATGATAGAAAAAAACTGTTGGCATGCAGAGAGGAAGAAAAAGTGAGCGTCCACGCCACAGGCCTGGTTGGTTCAACAGCCCTTGCAGATGTTGGCTTTCTTCGGATTAGTAACGAAGATATACAAGTGACACTAGGGATCTAGGTTTTGGCGGAGGATGGATATATAGGTGTGGGGAAGTTTTAAAAGAGACCCTAAGTATTGGGCTTGTTTCAGAAAAAGACGGCAAGATTCAAGATTCAAATCTTTCAAATTAGGGTCTAAGGTTTACACAAAAGTTTCAAATTAGGACAGTCGGTCAAAATTAGGGCTGCCAAAATGTCACACGACCCATTAACATAACACGAACCCACACGATATTAACGGGTTTGGGTGACCCCTTAATGGGTTTGGGTCATTAATGGGTCAGACCCGTTAACCAGTTAAATTAATGGGTCGTTAACGAATAAACCCGGTAACCCATTACGACCCGATACAACCCACCAAAAAGTCATGCTGCAGTATGCATCACATTACCTTGCAAAAAATCAAAGTGTGGGTAACATAACTTTTGTTCAGTGGAAGATGCGCTTAATCAGAAGAGATACAATAATTACTTAGAAAATGGGCTTAGCCTCCAAACATAAAGTATGGCTCCATGATTTAGAAAAGAGAAACTTTTTAAGTTTAATGAATATTTTTTTCAAAATTAACGGGTTAACGGGTCATGTCGTATGACCCGTTAAATAAACGAATTGGGTCGTGTTTGGTTTCTTGATCCGCTTTCTTAATAGGTCGTGTTCGGGTTGAGGTGATTCTAATCCGAATTCGTTTGACCCGCAACCCGAATCCCTTAACATGACCCGATTGACAGCCCTAGTCAAAATAGTCTCCCACGGGTGAGTTTTTTCCTAATTTTTTTTAAAAGACAAAAAGAAAGGATAGATTCTGCTCCCATTTCCCGCCTCTTCCCTCTCTCATTCATTCATCAGTCTCTACCCAACTTTCTTTGGTGAGTATCGACGCGCCCGCAACCACCGACAACCACTGTGAGGATTCTTCTTTCTTTCCTTCCATTCCTCTTTCATCATCTCCTCTCCCTCTTACTTCTTCTTCACTCATTCCACTTTCTCTACACATTTGAGCCATTAATAGGCATCAAAAGAAATCGTTGACGGTTATGGGATGCCGCCGGCAGTGTGCTCCCTCCATCTCTCTCATGCTATCGTTAGGTTTTTTTGTTTTTGTTTTTTTTTTGGCATTACTATGACGTGGGTTGGAAATAGGGAGACATGTAATGACCAAAAAATCATAGTGATTAGAGGAATACCAAAGCCATCATTACAACACAATTATTCAAATATTTATCGAAGAAACTGATAAACATAAAATAGTGCGATTTTGCATGTGCCTTGTAAAATTGACTTTCAAGTTCTTTTCATCGCCACCTGATAGTACCATTCAAAAAAAATCTCCACCTTATGGCAGTACAACAATCTGCACAAATCCACACGTTGACACGTGCAACCCAAGGCATCCTTGGCTGCCAGACTAGGTCCAATGACTCTCTAAACTCCCCAAAGCTATAGAAAACTATTCTAATCCACAAACCAACTCGATTACACTCAAATCTCACTTAGAGAACTAACCCACAGCTAAAAACACCCTAATCACGAAAATTAGGGGTCGGGGTCTTACATCCTCCCCACCTTAAAACATTTGGTCCTCCAAATGATCTAAACAAAACTCAAAAATAAAACGAGGATATTACTCCCACACTACAACGCGAAATCTCAAAAGGTCTGCTCAAACTCGCGGTTCTCCTGAAATCACCTAAACTCATTGGGTCATCCTCTTCTGTAGCACTGTCTCTAAACATTGATGATCTGCACTGCTTTTACACGACTGCAATACCCTCGGCCAAACATGGCGGTGAGATGAGTTTGTGGTCAAGGTCTCTAATTTGGTTGAATTTCAAACAGTCTAAGATTTTACTCAGCAACTTGTTCCTTTGACACAAACAATCTAGGAAGCATGGACACCTCTCAGGGGCCGGCGTGTCAGTGTCCGACACATGTCGAACACAGACATGCCCAGACACGTGTCCGACATGCCAAAAATGGTGTCCTGCTAATTTTATTATATTTTATTTCCCAGACACGCTGGAGACACGCTGGCTGTTTTAGTTTGAGAAAAGTATTAAAATTCTAATATAGAAAAGAGAAGGGGGTCGTTTGTAAAAAAATCGCTTTTAGTTGGAAGAAAAAAAAAAAGGAAGAATAGGTAAGAGGCTAGGGCTTTAAATTTGAAAAAGAAAAAACAGAAAGGGCCTAAATTAGAAATTGACTTCTTTTTTGCTTTTTGTATTTTTGGAATGGAGGGGAAATTGATGATCCTCCCCTTTTCTTTGTATGGATTTTATGGAACTATGGATATTTAATGTTTAATGATTATGAATTAAGTTTCAGTTTTGTATTGCTATTTGATAATTTGATAAGTTTGTTAGTTGGTACACTGGTACTTGAATTTTTATTTATTTGATTGCTAAATTGATTACAAAGTTAAAATGATATCACCTTTTAGAATATGAATATGATTAGATATATCATTATTATTATTAAATATTAACGTATCCCCGATGTGTCCGTGTCCTATTTTTTTGAGAACTGCCGTGTCGGCATGTCCATGTCATGTCGTGTCCGTGTCCCGTGTTCGTGTCCATGCTTCTTTGCAAACAATGTTCAAAGAATCCTTCTGTCAATCCCCGACGATCATCAACTGTCCTTGCATTGTCTCGAATCTGCTACTTGTCTTGCCCATCAATGCCGATCCAAGAATATGAAAGTCCTGACTCATCCCGATGTACTGTCACTCTGTCTTTGGCAGTCTCGGAATTCCACCACATGCTGTCACCAATTCTTCGAAATATTGTCTTGTCCTTCTGTCTGCCCTTGGCTTCGGAAAATTGGTGACGCTGAGTACTACCTGGTGTCTCTTACTTCAGGCAATGTCGTCCAGTCCTCGGTACACTTTTGCCATCTCTGTCAAAGTTATCGAAATTAGGTCTCCTGTCAACACAATCTTCGAGGTGAATGACTTGGAAATCTGTCACTTCTTCATATGCTAAGTTGATTCAATCAAATGTTTGGACGGTCTTCTGAACCCTTCACCAATCTCTGTCTGCTCGTTGAAATCACAAGGTTCACAACTCTATAGGTTTCCAGCTCTGACTAGACCCGCTAACACTCTAACTGTCATGCTACTCCACATGTCCAAACTTCGTAAGGTGTGCTTCTGTCTAACTCCGTCTCTGTCTTCCGGTCTTCAACCCAGGCATGCATAGCCGACCTTGCGAGTTCAATTCATGTCCACAATCCTAGAACAAAGTCTTTCTTCAAGGTACCCAAAAGTTCTTTTTACTCTGACCCTTTCTGCCCAATTGCCCTTGATCCTCTGTACAATGATCGGTTCCTAACCAAACGTGTTTGTCCACTTCACATCATACCTCAAACGGTTACCACTCCACATTAAAATCTCAAAACTATTCCAATCAAACCTTGGTTGCTCAATCTTCTGCCTCGATTTCAAGTTCATCATCCTAAAGTCTTGCACATGCGTCATCTTCTCTAGATCTTTCAACTGACCTTGTCCATGGGTTACGATTCTCCATCTCGTATATGTACTCTGCCCAAACTGATGTTCTATAAGTCGGTAAAATCCACAAAATCTACTCTATCATGACCAGGTAACAATCAATTCTACGTACAACTCTCTACACTGCTGCCGAAAACTGACTTCCTATGCTTTTAACCACCCACTGACACACCCTGTTGAGTCGACTTCACCATCATAGCTGCAATTGTTGAAACTCCTCAAATAATTCTCCGACAAAATTTGATCAATTTCGAGAAATTTCTAACCTCTGGCATCCACTTGAAGCTCTACCAACTGAAAATCATGTCAAACTTCCTGAAATCCACCGCTTGTCTGGTCTCTGGAGTCTTCTGACTTAGGAAAATAATCCAAGTTTATCCAAAAATCCGCACTTACTTGCCTAACACACCGTCTGACGATCCACGATCAACTGTAATTGGATCTCGATATGCCGTTCACATAACTTGCTGACTAACAACTGTTCACATATTCCCTTGCTAACTCCATTTGTGACATCGAAAAGCTGAAAATTCTGCAAAAGTCCTTCGAGAAACACATTCTAAGTCCACAAAACTTTGACTCTCTAGCGCGAAAACAAGCAAAAGATACTAAATGTGGGTATGGAGACATTAAATTCTCCCCCACTAGAAAAGAATTTGGTCCTCCAAATTCCCTAACAACAAGGACAGGAAGACTAGACAAAGAGTCTCTCCCGCTAGAACAAAAACATACTTGAACTCACAAAAGCGATGGCTAGCCAAAACAAAATCCACACGGTCTAAGGAGTCCTCACCACACATCTTAAGGTTCCTAGAGTGTTTTATTTCCTAGAAACCTGCCCGCTCTGATACCAGTGTGTCACGCCCCTGAACCCGGATCCCTACAGTAGTCCAACCTTGGGGACGCAAATTGGAGAAGTGATAAATAATATTTCTCCCCAGGATCCGTGTGCGTGAGGAAGACAGACGGTGGGTAGCTTATATACAAAGTCATGAGTGGGGCACACAACTATAGTTCTTCATGGGCTCGGAACTGGGCTTTCTGGGCTCGGATGAAATCGACAAAGAAACTAAAAATGATCCTAAACAAAACTAGTTTTCAAAAAGTATATTTTGACATAGTTCTGGAATTTCAAAATTTGGACTCAGAAATCAATGTGAAAAGGTTTGTTTGGCCCGTAGGGCTGGAAAACTGATTTTCTGAGTTTCGAATGGGATTGGGGTAATATCAACCTATCAAGAGAAAACCAAAAATGAAAATTTTCAAAATCAAGAACAATCCCCCATGCTGACACGTGCAACCCAAGGCGTCCCTTAGGCTGCCAGACTAGATCCAATGGCTCTCAAAATTCCCATAGCTATAGAAAACTATTCTAATCCACAAACCAACTCGATTTACACTCAACTCTCACTTAGAGAACCAACCCACACTAAAAAACACGCTAATCACGAAATTAGGGGTCGGGGCTTACATCGACTACAGATTAGCTTTGCTACCAGAGTTGTCAAGAGTACATAACATCTTCCATGTTTTTATGCTAAAAAAGTACGTCACAGATCCTTCTCATGTACTCCACTATGAGCCGTTGGAGATCTGAGAAGACACGACGCATGTGGAGAATTCTATCCAATCATCAACACAAAGGAGCAAGTTTTGTGGACAAGGGCAACTCAGTAGGTTAATTGTGTAAGGCCCTAACACATTAATTGTATGTTTAGCACTAATTAATTGTATATGTTAATTGATTGTGATTAGTGGTTCATTAAGAGTGTTTAGATGGGTACCAACTAGATGTACACATTAGAATAGTGTTTGGGTAATTTTGGGGGCTTTTGGTCCTAGTTTGCACCTTCGAGGACCTATTTGTAAATTCAGGAAAAGTCGGGGGTTATTTGCAATTTTAGAATTTCATCACTAGCTCATAAGAAAGAGGAAATTATTTCATGAATCTTTTGGTCTTGGAGTTTTCCTATTCGAGATCTAGAGTTATTGTCATTTCAAAGATTCCATTTCACGTACTTTAAGTTGTGGGACACAGACGTCATTTCTGACTTTGTCGACACTATATAAGCAAGCCCCCCCCCCCCCCCCCCCCTCCTTTTCTCTTCTTTCTTCTTCATTTCGGGCAACGATCCCTCCTCCCTCGCACTAATTTCCAAGATCCAAGCTTCCATTTGTGCAACCAATACCACCAAGTTCCTCTCATCACACCCTCTTCATTGGCGTCATTTGTCTCCAAATCCGAGTTTGGCCACCCCTCCCATTTCAGCCTTGGAGAGTTTCAGCTGAGACGGAGTGGTTTAGGATAGTTACGAAAACCAAGGCAAGTGATTAATTTAAGTTACATAAAATGCATGCAAGATTTTCATTGATTCGTTTTTTCAATTCTACTATTATGCTTAGAAATCCATTCAAGATCATGTCTACCACTTAATTTGTAATTTGATTTGATGCTCAATTGGTTTGGATTAGATGGTAGGATGTGGATCTTAAAAAATGTGCAAAAGACCACAAGGAAGATAGC
>QPKB01000012.1:23239294-23277073 GCA_003546025.1 Camphora micrantha | reverse complement strand
TCACAAGCACATAGATGATGGTAGAATCCACTTCCAACCCTACACTTTTGAACAATTCGAGAATACTGGGATGTGGTTTTGGTAACATTTCAACTCTTCCGGTTTTGCCATATGTAAACATTTCAAGCAAATGCAAAATTCCTAATGTAATATTTCAACATATTAATCAAAGGATCACAAAAAAAAAAAAAAATCCCTTCTTTCCCATAGCACGTAGGAAAAAAAAAATCCACACTACAGATTCCATCATAAAGAACAAAAAATAAAAAATAAAAGATGGAAGCACTTTGCAAAATGTAAGAGAAAGGGAAAATTGTCTTACATATTGGGGTGACTTGGAGAAGATTCAAAAGAGATGATATTCATCCTCTTTAGAAGAGAAAAAAAAAACCGTCTGTACTTGCCATAAGAGATGAACAATCGAGAGGGATGGAATAGTCTAGATTTTGGTAACATGTAAGTGGCCCCACAAGCACAGGTGTTGGTGGTCAGTTTCTTCTAGTCAAACATGACAATGCACGGATGCATCTTTAATCGGGGCCCATAGGTGTGGAGAAAATAAGCAAGGTAACTTCCTTTCCTTTGATAAGGGTAGTAGATTACTCTGTTGAGAATACGTTGTACAGAACTTGTTTGGTAACATTATAAAAGTTAGTTTCCAAAGAACGGAAGCAAGAGAATCATAGGATTTACAATGTGGAGACCCACCTTTTATTGTTTGGCACTCTATTATTATCCTACATGGGACCCGCCTGTAAAAATTACAATGTGATACCCACATTTAATAATAGAACATGGGGCACATATTCATAGGATCTGCAATGTGGGCCACCTTTTTGTGAATGTAAATATAGGACCCACCTTTAGAAATTATAATGTGTACACACCTTTAGAAATTAGAATATGGGTCCTACATTTATAGGATTTATAATGTGAGTCTACTACCATTAAAAAAAAAAATGTGTCTAACTTTTGTGATCGTGACCATGTGACCCACACTTAGGAATTACAAAGTGGAGCCACATTTTTTGTGATTGTGGACACGAGATCCACCTTTAAAGATTACAATGTGGTGCTCACCTTTAGATATTAGAGAACACGGGGCCCACATCCATAGGATTTATAATGTGATCCCACACCATTGTAGGAATTATAATATGAGCCCACCTTTAGAAATTGAAACACAGGGCCCACATTCATAGATTATAATGTGGTCCCTATCCATTATAGGAATTATAATATGGGCCCCACCTTTTGTGATTGTAACCATGTGACCCACCTTTAAGAATTACCAAGTGGAGCTACTTTATTTTAGAAATGAACATGGGGCCTACCTTTTAGGACAAGTGTAGAGGATTGAAATATTTAAATGGCATTCTTTAAAAGGCAAGAGATAAGTAAGAAACAACTGTGCCAGCAATTTGTTTTTAAGAAAACAATTTTTTTTCGTTCCAACTTTCTTATGTTAGTGGGTTAAGATTTCAAATTCTTTCTGTGAGATCAAAATTCGGAACGGTGATTTACATATACCAAACATGTTTTCCACACATCATCTCGTGGGAATATGCGAACATCCGAATGGCACGATGCCAAACACACCCTAAGTGCCCTGCATTTAACTCCACATGAAGCTTTTTAAAACCTTGCGGCAAGATTGGGTTGAAATCCCAGGAGCCAAAGCAAACAATATCATGTGGAATAGTGGGCCCGGGCCGTTACAGAATGGTATCAAAGCTAAGACAGCCTCTATTTCCGGTAGGGGAGAGTGTGAGATCCTACCTGCTGGGCTTGCCTGTCTTGTTTATTAGCTTGCTTTCACCCAGGGGGCTTGGACTACACAAAGTCCCACATCTGAAATATCCAAATCCTGACCCTGGGCATATAAGTACAGCGTAGCCTTTACTCCACATCAGGTATTTTTAAAAACCATCCGGCAATATTGGGTTGAAATCCCATGAGCTAAAGCGGACAATATCATATGGATAGTGGGCCTAGGCCGTCACAGAGTGTGCGACCCCCAATCCGCCAGGGTAATCCCTTAGGCAAGACCAAGTCAAGTGATCCTAGAAGCCAAGAAAGGGAAATCCACAGAGGTAAGGGTAGAGTGCTTTGATAGCACCTTGATGCTTTGTCAAGTCCCACATAGGAAATATCAAGTCCCAACCCTGGGCTTATAAGCCAAACCTCATCTTAATTCAACCTGACGTATTTTTAAAGTTGTGCGGTCCTGGAACCATAAGAACTCCGAAGTTAAGCATGCCCCGGCAAGAGCAGTACCAGGATGTATGACCACCTGGCATGGTTCAAAATAGCGGCTGCTGCGTAGCGTAGCGGCCGCATTATCAGCCGTAGCGATTGGGGTTGCCATGCTATTTTGAAAATAGCAGCACTATAGAGTAAAACCTGGTAGAGCCAATCTGGTTTAATTTAAAACATTATTTTTTTTTCTATTTTTTCTCCTCAATAGTCTTTCCTAAAGGTTCTCTCTACATTATATAGTTCCAAATCACTAGAAATACAAGATTGGCCGCCACATAATATTTGAATTCTTTTGACCACTTAAAAATTCACTGCTAAGCCGCTACATAGTGCTTTGCCCAATGGCCGCTACGCTTGTTGCGACCGCTATTTAATCCTTGCCACCTGGGAAGTCCTCGCGCGCGCACGTGGGCCAAAGCGGACAATATATGCTAAGTTGGACGTGGCTGTGACAATAGGTAGCAGAGCTGAGGCGGCTCTATTTCCGATGGGAGAGAGTGCAAGACCCTAATCCGCTTGGTAATCCCTCGAGGCAAGACCAAGTCAAAGTACTCATGTGAGCCAAGAAAGGGGAATCCAAGGGGGTAAGGGTGGAGTGCTTCGGTAGCATCGTGAGTCTTTATCCAAGTCCCACAATCGAAATATCCAAGTCTCGAACCTGGACTTATAAGTCATACCTCATCTTAACTCAACATGATGCGTTTTAAAGTCGTACGATCCCGAATACCAAAAGAACTCCGGAGTTAAGAATGCTCGGATGGGAGCAGTACCGAGATGGGTGACCGCATGGGAAGTCCTTGCACGCACACATTGGCCAAACCGAACAATATCATATTGAGTTGGCGGGGTGTGAGACACCTTGTCGGGCTAGGGTCTGGCCTGGGCCTGTGTTTTAAAAGTCGGGCCAAGCCAAATATGCCTTAGGGCCGGCCTGGCACCTAACACTCCTATTTAGAAGACATTATCTGAAAGGGTGGGAGAATGTGACATGATTAATAATATATCTATTAATGCAAATTAGTTTATGAAAATCTAGATGCAAAATATTTTGATTGTGCTCACAATCCTTACCTATTTAACTAATTTTATTTGTTCTCAGAAATAGACAGTGTTGTATAGGATCCAACTCAGGAAGATATCCAAAAAGGATCTCTTTAATAGGAAATGCCCACCCTTCACCCTATACAATTAAAACCTTTTCAAGGATAGCCCTATATAGAAGAGAAACCAAGACTGGAGATTGAGATGGTTTCAACATGTATCTAGATAATATAAAAAGCAACCCATGTATGATGTAATTAAGGATTACAAGTTAAAGGAACTGGAGTAGATGAAGACTAATAAAATCCTTGAATATAGTGAAAAAGACATGAAAGATTGTGGAGTTACAGAAAACATGGCTTTAAATAGGAGTAAGTGAAAAGGTGGTAGACATAAAGCCAACCTCAGATAGATGAGATAAAGCCTTCAATGGTCATTATAATGATAACGGTGATGTAAATAATTCAAATCACCAAAAACAATGCACTCACAATGGGCCATTTTATTTGCCTCCACTAATCCCATTAGGTTTCTCTTATTAGCAACCAATGTGTGACCATACAAACTAGAATTAGCAACGGCAAGCAGTCAAACAAGGGCCAAAAGTCAGGTAGTTATTTTATTGACTCAGTAATTGAAGGTAACGAAAACTGATACAGCTTATTTACTTTCTGGGCAAGTAGAAAATGTTGAAAAATCCTTAAAACTCCAAACTAGGAACAGTAATAGAAATGTTATCAGTCTACCTTTGATATATGCACTCCCAGACTCCGATGTACCCCTGAACACTGTATGCAAATAAAGATTCCCAACGTTAACACTTGCCCATCGTGGTGCCCTGTAAAAGGATTTTTACAATTGGACAAAATTATTTAAGAGGCTTAAGAATAATTCAAATAAACTAGAAAGACCAGTAAGTGTTGCACTACAAAATCCGAAACCTGTCAACTATATGCACTAGGAAATAGTTCCAAACAAAGGCCAGCAATCTCAACATCTTGAAATATACTATAACGGACTAAAAAGAGAAAGAGGGGACTAGCAATCTCAGCATCTTTCCAAATTCATGAACTTAGATTGGGTAGGAATTGAGTTAGGACTATGGTCCAAGGGTCAAAAAAAAATAAGTTATCAAAACAACCACCATATTGAAAACCAACATGAAGTGATATGCTCAAGCACCAAACCCACTTATATTTCCCAACCCATAGTACAACATGAGCAACAACATATTGGGGAAGTGGATGAGTTGGAAATATTAAAATGGTTTCAGATGGTTAAAATGCATTAAAGTAAGGTTTCACAAAATCTATTCTGAAAAAGGGACTCTAGATTAAGCTTCCGCATGCATGGACATCATTCAATCTGACTTGAATTGAATGAAATTCACAACAATGAAATAAATTGTAACAATCTCGAGCTAAGGATAACTACATGCCCGCCTGTAATTATAAACTAATGGAAGCTGAAACTTTGCAGCTTTGGCGTATCTAAGGAGACCCATAAGTATAATGAAGTAGGAACATCAATTAATTGAAACAGAACATCTAATTTATCGTAGCCAATTTTCAATATGGAAGGTTAAAAATTTTCACATACCAACAGCAGTTAAAAATAACCAATACACCAGTACCGAGCCAATGAACAATTTCCAAAACATTAAAAAAATGAATTTTGGAATAAGTAAAATCTCTTAGTGTGTATGCCATGCTATGCCCATGCCTAGATTGCTTATGGGGTTGACAGCACAAAAGCTTTTCACATCCGTCGTAAATTTAACTCTACGTATCCTCTAAATTAGACTGGCAAAAGACCTTGCATCAGAATAGTCAAAAAGGCAAAAGTCAAAAAAAAAAAAAAAAGAAAGAGATAATTAGTGCCTGGGCCCGAGGGGGGTGGTTTAAATGTTACAAACTATGAGTAGAAACAACACAACAATCCCAAAATCCATGATTCTAGATCTTAATAAAAAATATTAATTTATTGCAACTCTCTTAGAAAAAAATCATGCCAAGTGCATAATCAAACACCTGATAAGTTTGACAAAACAATGTCATTATTGGTGTGATATAATTTCTAGTGTAAGCTTTCTCAACAAGTGGAAAATTCAGGTCAACTTAGGAAAAGATAACAACAGAACAATTTACATTATTAAATATAGTTATAAAAGGTCAAAACAGAAAAAAGGAAAGATCAAATGTAAGAAAAGAGATCATAGTAAAGAAAAGCAATGTGGGCTGGATTGAATGTTGCCATGGTGATTTTTAGTAATAAAAGTTAAATGTTTTTTTTTTTTTATTATATGCGGAATGAATTTTGATAGAATGGCATATGTTTTCACCTGAAAAGGATTAAAAAGAGTAAAGGGATTTGGTACCTCTGCTTTCAGGGGTGGTCTCAATCGAACTTGAAAATCCCACTCACCAAAAGAATTATGTGCATCAGATACTTTCTTCGATGCATCTATATACCTTAGGATTGGTTTTATAAATGAGAAAGAAGACGACGAAAGAAAGAAAGAAAGAAGACAATGAAGAAACCTGTACAAGAAAGCACTTCAGCAGCTCCCCGATGAAAAGACTCAGGATTTGATGTTGTTGAAGACTGGGAATTGATATTGTTGAGATCAGAGATAAGCCGCCATCCATGAGCTCTATCACTAATCAAGTTTCTGTTGACTACTTGATCGTTTTGTAGGCACGTTCCAATGACACTGAATGTCATTTGGGAAGCTGATGCCAAGATACAAAATTCTAATTGTGACAACCTGAAGAATGTGTTGCACCAATGTTCCACTGGATGTTGATGTGGCTCTGAAAATTCTTGCATTGCGTTCAGCCACACATGCACCACATAAGCATTAAAAAGAAGTTTCCCAAGAGTGGTTGCACCAGCACAATGCAAAGGAAGACACAAAGAACAGAGTCTAACATCTCTGGAACAGTAGAACAATTAATTGGTAGCAAATTTAATTTAGAAATCAGTACCTTCCAGACCTCTGAGTATATGGACAGTGTAGTATTGAGATGTGTAGATGATTCCGATGTGCAGTCACAAAGGACGCAACAAGTTATCACAGTCAACATTACGTTGCCACAGAAATCTTTTGTCTTGAGACGACCTTGAAATAACATCCAAGCACAAATAGAAGTTTTTCTAATGCATCCTGTAAACCATATTGCTTGATGTCCAATGGAGCGCTGGGCAGGAATGTTGCAAAGAAAGTTGTAGGGCAGACTTTAAAGAGAAATCCCCCTTCTCTTTCAAGTGTCCAAACAATTTCATCATCAAAAAGATGCCATGGCGAATCTCTTAGGAATGAGGTGAAATATATATATCAGGGCATTCGATGTAGGTGATGGAAAAACCCAACAACCATTTTGGATGAATCGACTAACCCTTGTATCAGCACCCAACCCCAAATCAACATAGCTCGGGATCCATATATGTCCGGAGGCGGCCACCTTGAAGCCATGGGGTCAGACCAAAATTTCGTGGATAGCCCATTACCAATCAAAATTTTATATGAGGAAGGGCCAACGGTCAGAGAGCTAAGATACCTTTCCAACCCCAAGATTGCAGATTTTGGAGTGGAAACATCCCAGAAGGATTTTCCTTTCAAATATTTTGCATTGATTTTTAATAGATCCAGCATGTTGGTTTATGATAACAACATTCAGACCTGCCCTTACCAGTGCTGCCTTTGCAATGCCAGATAGATAACGAACACCCAATCCTCCATAGAGATAGGGTGGCAAATAGTGCTCCAAGCTATAGGGTGAATATAAGAAGAAACCAGCAGTTCCAGAAAAAATCTCTAATTTGTCTGTCTAGAGCATGTAATGTTGCTTGAGGGAGTAGGAAGACAGATGTCCAAAATAAATGGAAGGAAGAGAGAAGTGGACCTTGATCAATTCCAGTCTACCAACATATGAGATCACCTTCGCTTTCCAGCCTGATAATCGTTGTTGCACTTTGGCCAATAGTGGTTGACAGTCAATTGAAGTTTAACTTTTTTGGAGAAAGAGGAAGCCCTAGATATCTGATGGGAAGGACACCTTTTTTAATTTTAAGCATAGAAGAGGTGGCAGTTTGAAACATCCTCATTGCAGTTGGCATAGAAAATAGCACTTTTCACCCAACTACACCAAAGCCCTGTAATACTCGCGAAAATTGTGAAGGAAGTGCTTAAGATGAGCTGCAGCACATGTGGTAGCTTTACTAAATACCATCAGATCATCAGCAATGTCTCAACCCACGAGTACCCTTAAAGAAGCCCTCCGCAGCACATTTACCAACACAGAGAATGTTGCTCCTGATACACATTCCATAAGAAATCTTGATAACATGTTCTGGGAATCGGAGACATCTGAAAGCAGCCTCCACAAAAATCCCAACGAACACTATCATAGGCTTTGGCAAGATCAAGCTTAATGCACATTCTTGAAACACCTTTTATCTAAATGAAAATTATGGATCAAGTCCTGAGCAAGAAGATATTATCAGTGATGCTCCTACCCAGGCACAAAAGCTGATTGCATGGACCCACAGTCTTGGCAATGACAGGTTTCAATCGATTTACCAGAATATTCGACTTATGATTTTATACAACTCATTCGTTAGAGAAATTGGTCGAAACTTATCTGGAGAACTTGGATTTCAGATTTAGGCACCAAGCACAATGAAGTGTTCTTGAAGCTGTTTTAACATAGATCCATGTTTAAAGAAATCTGTGATAGCAGCACACACATCCTTGCCTATGATTGGCCAGCACACTCTGAAAAATGACATTGAACCCATCAGGTCCAGGGGCTTTATTAGGATTAGCACCAACACAAAGTGCAAATTGTTTTAGTGTAATTTAATTAATTTAGATGACTAAGAAGCACTTAAGCCGAAATGAAAACGCATAACCCGATTTGCTCTTAAAGTGTCAACATCACATTCCCTATCACCAACTGCATGGCCATGGCCACAGAAAATACTATTGTCCAAGTGCCCTTCGTTGTACCTCAAATGTGTGTTTCTCTGCCTGCAATAAAGACTGGCAACAAGTCCATACACTGGCATTTAGAGTACCCAACTAAAAGACAAAATAAAGGACAATATAAGTCAACTATATCTACTTGCAGTTCCCACTATCCTGTTAAAGTAACAGGAAATCTACTGCTCGTCGCTGCGTTGCTTGGTCAATTGTACTTTATTTTTCAAATGGAGATAAGAATCAGCTTGCAAGAATATACCTCGAACCATTTCAAAATATCCCAGACCTTTCTATTCTTTTTTTTTTTTTTTCCTATTTTTGAAATAATTATGCCTTAACTTGTTTGTGGCAACTTCAATGCAAGAAAGTATACACCAATTCCCTGTTTGTCATCTTAAACTGAATTAGTCATAGCCTCCCTAAATCTGTTAAATAAATATCTTTTTGCATGACTATGCATCATTGTAAACTATCACAATCATCCACATAAATGGTGCAAACCAGATGTGCTTGAAGCTGAGCCAATACTCGGGTTAGCAAGTGTAGAAATCCGTAACAACTAAGAGAGATCAAGGGGTTCTAATGGAAAGCTAAAGCTTGATTAATGAAGTTAAATCTCTAAGTAAGTTTACTTTTCATTATCATATGTTTCATGCTTTGTTTAAATTATTGGTAAATTAATTTTAGCATGTTAACTATGATGTGCTGAATCCATCACTTCTCTTAATCTTTGATTTAAGTTAGATTGGATTCTTCACCCTTGATTTCAAACCAAGTTTGTTTTAAAACTTTATAAAACATGTTTTGTTAAAACCTTTGATTTCTTTTGTAACATGTTTCATTTACTTGGTTGAATCAAATTGTTGTTTTCATTCATTTAAACCTTAGTTAAACTTTTATTTTTGAAAACAACATTGCACATGCATCACATGTTTAGACATAATTAACTTCATACAACTTGTGAGCTTTTGATTTTCATATCATCAACAAGTTAGTATTTTGTATATGTGATTTGCATTTCACTTCAATCAAATCTTTGTGTGCTTTAAACTTTAAAATGCATTAAGCATACTTTGATTGAGCCTTCATTTTAACTTGATTGAAGTTATCACACACATACATCATGAACATACACCTTTGCATTCATATAGTGTTTGTGTGAGTTAGATTTTCAATTTCATATCCGCCTATTTTAGAGGCAATTAAATTGAGCTTAAATTGTATTCTTTTAAAGTGTTTTGTGAAGACACTACCTTTTGAGAAAATCTCTTTGTTGTAAAGGTTATTGCTTAGCCTAAGAAAAGCATTGTGTAAAGGTTATTGCTTATCCTTGGAAAGCATATTGTAAAGGTTATTACTTAGCCTAGAAAAGCACATTGATAGGTTGTTGTTTAGCCTAAAAAAACATCGTTGTAAAGGTTATTGCTTAGCCTTTTTCAAAAGCATAAATAGTGGAAATCCGGTGGGGTGTTGAGACACAAGCCGGTAGTGGATGTAGGCATTGAGGCCGAACCACTATAAATCTTTGTGTAAGGTTGTATGCTTGTGGTGATTTCTCTTGTTAGCTTCCGCATCTTGGTTTGGTAAATCATCATATGTGACTAGTTGTTTTCATTTAAATTAAAATTGGCCTTGATTAGTCATAAAGTGTAGATCACCCTATTCACCCCCCTCACCCCCCCCCCCCCCCCCCCCCCCCCTCTTTTAGGATTAGGATCCCGGACTTTCAATTTTAGTAATAAAAGTTAAATGTTTTTTTTTTTATATTATATGCGGAATGAATTTTGATAGAATGGCATGATGTTTTTACCTGAAAAGGATAAAAAAGAGTAAAGGGATTTGGTACTTCTGCTTTAACAGGGGTGTCTCAATCGAACTTGAAAATCACCAATCTCCAAAAGAATTATGCACATCAGATACTTTCTTCGATGCATCTATATACCTTAGATTGGTTTTATAAATGAGAAAGAAGAAGATGAAAGAAAGAAGAAAGAAGACAATGAAGAAACCTGTACAAGAAGCACTTCAGCATCTCCCCGATGAAAGCAGAGAAGACTCAAGGAAAATGTTGTTGAAGCACTTCAGCAGCTCCCCGATGAAGACTCAAGGATTTGATGTTGTTGAAGACTCTGGGATTTGATATTGTTGAGATCAGAGATAAGGAAACACAACCGAATAGATCCAAGAACTAAAAACCTAGAAACAAAGAGGAAAAACAAAAGGTTTTAGAAAAGAACTCATTTTGTTTTATTAAAACACGAATGTTTTCTATCCACAGCATTGCAAAAACAACATAACATATCACAAATTCAGAAAAACCAATTGGATTTCCAAGTAGTCAGTGAAATATATGCACAATGTTCAAACTACATAATTCTAACACAAAGAAAAACGCACAAAAGAAATATCAACCTTGCCCTGCCTGTCTAATATATTGATATTTGCCTCTCAGACGAAGCAGAGTTATGTATTGACTCTTTGACTTCACAATCAGAGTGGAGATGAAACCAAGGTTTTAAATCCCGGTGGTGCTCTTTATGCCAGTCAGGACAAAAACAAATTCATGTTGCCCATGCAAGAATAATAGAACTTTTTTTTTCCCGAAAACGATACCTATAACTTTGGTTTTGGGACAGATTACATGACACACAGTGGAGATGATTCTAATGGCCTCCCCAGGTGAAGACTTCAAAGCATATCCGCAGCAGTTTGAAGACAAAGTGTAACTCTGAGGCCTCATCCTACAACAGTATGGTAACAAAGCAGGTAGCTTTGTTGAGAATTGCTCTTACGATATCAACTTGTTCTTACAGTTCAAATCAGTACCTTCTCTTTCTTCTTCTCCCTTCAATTTTTCCTTCATTTTACAAATTCAAAAGCCCTCATCCATGGCCAAAATACAACTGAAATTTCTGCAGAGATCCAGCCATTAAATCCCATTCAAAATTCCTTA
This sequence comes from Camphora micrantha, assembly GCA_003546025.1. Classification (NCBI taxonomy): domain Eukaryota; kingdom Viridiplantae; phylum Streptophyta; class Magnoliopsida; order Laurales; family Lauraceae; genus Camphora; species Camphora micrantha. The sequence continues at coordinate 23,265,836 of QPKB01000012.1, read as the reverse complement.
CCTATAAACTGTTTACTCAGCAAAAACTCCATGATCATCAGCTATAATTCAGAGCTCAACAAGAATATCTCAGCCAATTCAACCCTGCTTACCTGGAGTCCTGCAATCCGAAGCCTTCCCAAATTCTGCTCTAATTCAGTCATAGAAAATGTGCCCACTCCGTTTTAGATATCTTTCCTAACCTATGCCTTTTTTACTCCCATCCAACTAGCCCTTAATCCAACCACATTGATAGGTGACAGCATTTTATAGTGCTAAATTGGGCCAAATGAAGGCACACCCAACAGTCCAATACATAAGCACAACCTATCCCAGTTTTACGGGTTTGAATCCTTTAAGTTTGAATCCAACCAATTCCAAAGACAATCAGTCCCAAATTCAACATCCACACCACCCCTGATATAGACAATTACAAGTTTACAACAGCTGTACCAATTCCCAGAACAAGTCCTGAAACCCATAAACAGACCCTGTTACAGCCCTCAACTCTTAACCAGCCCATTAAAACACCCAGCAAAGTCCCCATTACTACTTACAACCCTCAACTTTGCAGCTTACAGCATTGTAGAAGTACCAAACTCAGCCTGTAACTATAGCCGAAAAGCCACACTATCCCAAATTAACCCTTAATCAACCCTCAAACATTCCCTTAGCCGGTGGAAATCCAGTCCTGAAAGAGTAAAAAACAGCTGGCTAAAAACATCATGTTATGGAACGCGGTACTTTTAAAATGTTGTGGCTCAAAAAACTACTAAGAATTGGATGTTACTGTCCATCTTCCAATGACAAAGTGCGATAATGTGCCTGCGATTCACGTATACTTCCAATCATGAATACTACGAATGTAGTAAACATATAGAAGTTGATTGTCTTCATTAGGGAGAGGGTCCATCTTCCAATGGACAACAACCCTGCCTTGTGATATCATAGCTGCATCATGTATACTTCATTTTTGTACTGATCATGTGGCCTATCAAACATGTAGAAGTTAGTTGTTACTTCATTAGTGAAAGGAATGCAAATTACAGACAAATAGATCACTTCGCGATGAACAAGTCTTCTTATTATTAATTTGCATACTTGCGCCTTTCAATCATTTCTTTTTTTATAGCACTCATGCGGTACCATACATTCGGTGAGAGGTGCTCTTTGATAAGAACAGAAGTAAAAAAAATTAGACCATGGTTCTTTTCATTCAGTATTAAAGGCAAATAAATCTCAAGGCATTGCTTACATAGACTTGGAACAAGAAAAGCTTGCAATGGTGAGGAGACATGTGGTGTCTAATACTCAACTATGAAAAGGGAAAATGACCAAAGCCAAGTTTAAGGGAACAATGATAAAAGAGAGCCTTTTCTTATCATTTTTGGGGATCTGGAGGGGATACGGGACCCTAATAGGAATTAATATAATGGCCATGTTCAAAATGCATTTGTTGGCCCTTTATTTGTACAAAGTGATTCGGCAATCCCATTATCATGAAAATTTTTCATTTATAATGAATGACAGGATCGAGCTCTTGGCTAACATAAAGGTGGTTTTAGGCATGTTCGGAGAACATAAGTAGAGAGGTGGATTCCCTTCCCATGTTGTCTTAGGAGTCGAGAACTATTTTGGGAATTCAAAAGTATCATTGTCAAAATCAAAAGATTTGAGGTACGAATCCTATAATTTCTACTAGGGAAAAAAGATTCATATCTACTCAACGCACTTAGAATTCAGATGTGAAACACAGCAACAACCAAATGGTTTTCTAATCTCTTTTTTTTTTACCTTTTAGGTATTGTTCTGTTTTTAAGAGGTTATTTAGTAAGTTAAGAAACCTTGTAAGAAAAGATTTTGTGGGATTTTAGAGAAGTTTTAAAAGGAAAAGAAGAATAGCCATGTAACTAGAGCATTCAACTGTAGAATTTTTCCTTTCATTCTAGGTTTTTTTTTTTTTTTTTTTTTTTTTTTTTTTTTTTTTTTTTTTTTTTTTTCTCTTTTGGGTTTTTATAAACCAACTTTTTTTTTTTTACTTCCAATGACACATCCTAACCAAGTAACATTGATAATTTGGATATTCCAGTTTAACAAAAGCAAAAGCATTGCATTCGGTTTAATAATCCTAGTTATGTTAGTATCTTAAACATGTTCAACTAGCCATAGACTTAATAACTACTCTCGTGGGATTCAAGCCTGCTTGTAACGGACAAACAACATATTTCGTATGATCAATAGCCTATAACTAGATAAAACCGCGTGCTGGATGATTCTAGGATATTTAAGGGTATTCCGGTCTAGTCTTTTGTTTTGAAATGCGTTTAATGCGATTCTATGCTGAAACATGCATTTTAGATATCTTGAGATACTTTTCTATTTTAAAATTAGTTTTGAGGAGATTAAAGGGTTTGGAACGCTTTAAATGAGATTTAGGGTGGTTTAAGACCGAAACGCGTGCTTCGGGCAGTTCGAGTGCTATTTTAATAAAAACTCGCATTCTATTCGGCTCTAGGAAAATGTTGTCTCTAGACTTCATTTCACGCAATTCACAGTTGAAAGACGCGCTCTATAAAATTCTTCAATATCTTTTTACCTTAAAATATATTTCGGGCAAATCCAGGCATAATAACTAATCTCGTGGTGTTTGGAGTTATTTCGAAGCGAAAATCGTATTTCGTGCAATCAATAGCCAATATTTGGATGAAAAAGCGTGCTCGATGATTCAGTGCAATTAAGTGTTTAATGCTCTAATCTCTTACTGTGAAATGCGTTTTAGATGATTATCTGCTAAAGTACGAGTTTTAGGATATCCCGAGATATAATTTTCTTTAAAATGTGTTTCATATGAATCTAGGGCTAGACATGCTATAGGGGATTAAGAGTTGTATAAGTCTGAAAGCCATGCTTTGGGCAATTCCTAGGGAATTCTATTGAAATGCATTCATACGATTCTATGCTGAAATACGCAATTTAGGATATTCTAAGATACTTTCCTATTTAAAATGGGTGTCACAGGCGATATTAGGATTAGGAAAGCATTGCATGGGATAATTGGTTGTTTAAGACTGAAACCTGTGCTTCTAGCCGGCAGTAGGGGGTTCTAGACATCTCTGGGAAAATGCTAGCGCTAGAGCGTATTTCACGCATCTCACGGTTGACAGACGCGCTCTAGGAAATTATGGGATTTCTTTTTCCTTTTAAATCGATAATTAGGTAAATTCTAGGCGTAAGAACTAATCGCATGGGATTCTTAGCCGTTTCTAACTGAAAGACACATTTTATTATATTCAGAGATACTTTTATGTTTTAAAATTGTTTTCAGGCGATTTTAGGTTTGGAATGCTTTAAAAGGGGTTTACGGTTGTTTAAGACCGAAAAGCGTGCTTCCTGAAGTTCAAGGGCTATTTTAACATGAAAATGCGTTTTATGTGGCTCTAGGAAAGTTTTGGCTCCATACCGCGTTTCACGTAATTCACGGTTGAAAGACACGCTCTAGAAAATTTCAAGATAACATTTTCCTTTAAAACGAGTTCCTCGGAAATTGCGGATTAAGAAGTATTCTCGCAAGATTCTAAGTTATTTTTTGTTATAAACCATATTCGGTGCACTCAATAGCGTATATTTTGATGAGAACGCATGCTAGGTGATCCTAAGGCATGTCAGGGAATTATGGTTTAATCTTTTACTTTGAATTGCATTTCGTACGATTCTTGACTGAGATAAGCATTTTAGGATATTCTACAATACGATTTTCTTTAAAATGGGTTTCGCGTGATTCTAGGGTTAGGAACGTGTTGTAGGGGATCGAGGTTATTTAACACTGAAACCCGTGCTTCGAGCAGTTCGAAGGGATTTCCTAGCCGTCTCTGCGAAAAATGTTGGGGGTAAACCGCGTTTCACGCAATTCACGGTTGAAAGACGCGCTCTAGAAAATTTCGTGATATTTGTTTCCTCTAAAGCATGTTTAAGGAAAATTATGACTTAATATCTAATTTCGTGGGATTCAAGCACGTTCGTAACCGACAAACAACATATTTCGTGGGATCAATAGCCTGCAACTAGATAACGCCGCGTGCTAGATGATTCTAGGATATTTAAGAGTATTCCGGTCTAGTCTTTTGCTTTGAAATGAGTTTAATGCGATTCTATGCTGAAACATGCATTTTAGATATCTTGAGATACTTTTCTATTTTAAAATTGGTTTTGAGGCGATTGTAGGGTTTGGAACGCTTTAAATGAGATTTAGGATTGTTTAAAACCGAAACGCATGCTTCGGGCAGTTCGAGGGCTATTTTAATATAAAATTATATTTTATTCGGCACTAGGAAAATGTTGCCTCCAAACTTCATTTCACGCGATTCATGATTGAAAGACGCGCTCCAGAAAATTCTTGAATATCTTTTTATCTTAAAATGTGTTCCGGGCAAATCCGAGCTTAATAACTAATCTCGTGGGTTTCAGAGTAATTTTTAAGTGAAAATCGTATTTCGTGCAATTAATAGCCAATATTTGGATGAAAAAGCTGTTAGGGTTTTTGTATTTGCAATTTGATGGTTGCATTATCATTCAAGCATCATTTGATTTGCACACATATGCATTGATTTGAGAAATCTTGAAATCCTATTTTATACATGCATTGTTTTTAAGAGCTGTAAAAATATTGATTTATGCATGTTTTGGTTTTAATCTTGGATGCATTTGTTTTTTAAAAGAGTTTTTAGAAATCAAGCAAGCCTTTGGTTTTAAAGTTTTGAATCACTTTAGGCTTTTTGTGTTTCATGTTTTTAAACCACTTAGTTTGATTTAAAACATGTTTCCAAGCTTGATTTAATGGCCCAAAAAGTTCCCTCAAGAAAAACTTTGAAATATGCAAAAAAATATGCAATTTTGGGAATTTTGGTCCCGGGCCAGAAACTGCAGTGTACCAGGTCGACCCGAGGATCACGCGGTCGACCGGGTACACTACCGTTGGCCATTTTTCAAACGGTAACTTTTTTGACCGTTATGAAGGGCAGGTCGACCGGGGTTCAATGGGGGTCGACCGGGGACATGTCAAAAGTAACTTTTTGACTATAAAATGAGGTTCATTCCCATGAGATGGAGGTTGAACATTTTAGTCTTCTTTGAGGTGTTTGGAGACAAAAGAAAGGGGATGAACTAAGAGAGATCAAGGGGTCTAATGGAAAGCTAAAGCTTGGATTAATGAAGTTAAAACTCTAAGTAAGTTTTACTTTTCATTATCATATGTTTCATGCTTTGTTTAAATTATTGGTAAATTAATTTTAGCATGTTAACTATGATGTGTTGAATCCATCACTTCTCTTAATCTTTGATTCAAGTTGGATTGGATTCTTCACCCTTGATTTCAAACCAAGTTTGTTTTAAAACTTTATAAAACATGTTTTGTCAAAACCTTTGATTTCTTTTGTAACATGTTTCATTTACTTGGTTGAATCAAATTGTTGTTTTCATTCATTTAAACCTTAGTTAAACCTTTGTTTTTGAAAACAACATTGCACATGCATCACATGTTTAGACATAACTAATTTCATACAACTTGTGAGCTTTTGATTTTCATATCTTCAACAAGTTAGTATTTGTACATGTGATTTGCATTTTACTTCAATCAAGTCTTTTGTGTGCCTTAAACTTTTAATTGCATTAAGCAAATATTAATTGGGCTTAATTTTAACTTGATTGAAGTTTTCACACACACACTTCATGAGCATTCATCTTAGCATTTCATAGAGTGTTGTGTGAGTTGAATTAAACTTTCCTATTCGCCTATTTTAGAGGCAATTAAATTGAGCTTTAATTGTTATCTCTTTGAGTGTTTATGTAGACACTTCCTTGAGAAGAAATCCTTATCTTGTAAAGGTTATTGCTTAGCCTAAGAAAAGCATTGTGTAAAGGTTATTGCTTAGCCTAGAAAAGCATCTTGTATAGATTGTTGTTTAGCCTAGAAAAACAACATTGTTAGGTTATTGCTTATCCTTGGAAAGCATATCGTAGAGGTTATTGCTTAGCCTTTTTCAAAAGCATAAATAGTGAAAATCCGGTGGGGTGTTGGGACACAAGCCGGTAGTGGATGTAGGCATTGAGGCCGAACCACTATAAATCATTGTGTAGTGGTGTTTGCTTTGTGCTGATTATTTTGTTTAAGCTTCCGCATATTGTATGTGAATCATCACATGTGACTAGTTGATTGTTAAGAAATTAAAATTGGCCATAATTAGTCATTAAGTGTATCACCCTATTCACCCCCCCCCCTCTAGGGTTAGGATCCCGGACTTTCAAAAGCGTGCTGGATGTTTCAAGGCATTTATGGGTTTAATGGTCTAATCTCTTACTCTAAAATGCGTTACAGACGATTATATGCTGAAGTACGAGTTTTAGGATATCATGAGATACGTTTTGCTTTAAAATGTGTTTCACGCGAATCTAGGCTACGAACTCATTGTAGGGGAGTTAAGGGCTGTATAAGACTGAAAGTCGTGCTTTGGGCACTTCCTAAGGGATTCTAGGCGGGTCTAGAAAACTGTTGGGCGTGAACTGCGGTTTACGGTTGAAAGACGCGCTCTAGAAAACTCTCGTTATCCTTTTACTTAAAAATGGGTTTTTGGCCAATTAGGGAATAAGAACTAATTAATGAGATTCAAGGGCGTTTCTAACCGACAAACATCGTATTTTGTCTAGTCAAAAACCTATTGTTCAAAAAAAAAAAAAAAAAAAAAGCGAGTCCCGAAAGATGCTGGGTCATTTTAGGGTATTCAGGACTAGACTTTTGCATTCAAACGCATTTGTACGATTCTATACTGAAATGCGCAATTTAGGATATTCTAAGATACTTTCCTATTTAAAATGAATTTCACATGTGATACTAGGGTCTGGAATGCATTGAATGGGATAATGGGTTGTTTAAGACTAAAACTCGTGCTTCTGGCCGGCAATAGGGTATTCTAGACAGCTCTGGAAAAATGTTGGCGCTAGATCGCATTTCACTCAGTTCACGGTTGACAGACGCGCTCTAGAAATTTATGAACGTAAGAACTAATCGCGTAAGATTCTTAGCCGTTTCTAACTGAAACACACATTTTACTATATTCAGAGATATTTTTATGTTTTAAAATTTGTTTCAGGCGATTTTAGGGTTTGGAACGCTTTAAAAGGGGTTTTACGGTTGTTTAAGACCGAGACGCGTGCTTCGGGAAGTTCGAGGGCTATTTTAATATGAAATTACGTTTTTTGTGGCTTTGGGAAAATGTTGATTCCAAATCTCGTTTCATGTAATTCGCGGTTGAAAGACGCGCTCTAGAAAATTTCGGGATAACCTTCTCCTTTAAAACGAGTTTCATGGAAACTGGGGACTAAGTATTCGTATTTGGTGCACTCAATAGCGTATATTTCGATGAAAACGCATGCTGGGTCATCCTAAGGCATGCTAGGAATTGCATTTTTTCGATTATTGGCTGAAATTTTCATTTTAGGATATTCTACGATACGTTTTTCTTTAATATGGGTTTCGCGTGATTCTAGGGTTAGGAACGTATTGCAAGGGATCGGATTGTTTAACACTGAAACCAAAGCTTCGAGCAGTTCGAAGGGATTTCCTAGCCGTCTCTGCAAAAATGTTGGGGGTAAACCATATTTCACGCAATTCACGGTTGAAAGACGCGCTTTAGAAAATTCCGTGATATCTATTTCATTTAAAGAATGTTTTAAGGAAAAAATTGTGACTTAATAACTAATCTCGTGGATTATTCTAGGATATTTAAGGGTATTACCGGTCTAGTCTTTTGCTTTAAAATGCATTTCATGCGATTCTATGTTGAGACAGGCATGTTAGATATCTTGAGATACTTTTCAATTTTAAAAATGGTTTTGAGGTGATTGTAGGGTTTTGAACGCTTTAAATGAGATTTAGGGTTTTTTAAGATCGAAACGCGTGCTTCGGGCAGTTCGAGAGCTATTTTAATATATAATTACATTTTATTCGGCACTAGGAAAATGTTGCCTCCAAACTTCATTTCACGCGATTCACAGTTGAAAGACACGCTCCAGAAAATTCTTGAATATCTTTTTATCTTAAAATGTGTTCCGGGTAAATCTGAGCTTAATAACTAATCTCATGGGGTTCTGAGTAATTTTTCAGTGAACATCGTATTTCGTACAATCAATAGCCAATATTTGGATGAAAAAGCGTGCTGGATGATTCAGGGCATTTAAGGGTGGTCTAAACTCCGACTCTGAAAATGCGTTTCAGACGATATATGCTGAAGTACGAGTTTTAGGATATCATGAGATACGTTTGCTTTAAAATGTGTTTCACGTGAATCTAGGACTAGGAACGCATTGTAAGTTATCAAGGGTTGTATAAGACCGAAAGCTTTGTTTTGACCGTTCGTAAGATTTCTAGAAGGCTCTGAAAAATGTTGTCTCCAAACTGTATTTCTAGCGGGTCCATCTCATGTCACCAATACTAATTCTTTATTTAGAACCCTTTCCAAATTATTAAATTGATTTGTCCAATTACTATTACTGTTGTGTTTGGATCAGATTTTGGAAAGAAACAAAAATGCTAAATAAAGCAAGCAACCATGCAAATATAGAAAGTCTAAATAAAACAAGTATCCATGCAAAATTAGAAATTCTAATTTTAGTAAGTCCTTTCCTCCACGTGGCCCAATGCGGCTTGGACTTCTTGATCTCCCAAACTTTTTGGGATTCATCAAACTCTTTGAGTAACTCGAAACTCTTTGGCCATCCCAAACTCTTTGGTCAAGAGTCCATCGTCACCATCTATCTTATCTTGAAAACCGCCAAAATTTACAAATAATAAAAATTTTAAACTGCATAAAATTCCTATATCTCAAAAATTGAGATTTACATGGCAATCTATTAATGAAAATAAAAGAGGCTTAGGGAAACCATCATGCCTTGCCCTTTCACGGGAAAACCAAGAAAACCATGATGTCCTTTACAAGTTGCCCAAAATAACCAATAATAGTGATAAAAATAAAAACTTGTGGGGCCACATGGAGAGGACAACAACCTGCAATGTTAGTATCATATACAGACCAAGTCTGCTCGAGCGGGGATGAATCCGCTCGAGCGCCCAACACACTTTTTGCACAAAAAAAAAAAAAAAAATTTTTTCCCAACCAATTCCTTCTCATGCATACAAAAAACACAATACATGCATAAAAACATCAAAAACTGATCCTTACACAACCCTAAATCTATCCACTCCACATCTCATGCAGTTACTAGATTTAGAAGACCGATCTAACGCGATGAGAATATAGGGATCGATGAGAATATAGGGATCGCTCTAATACCAATTGTTAGAAGTAGGTGAGCCTCGTGGATAATACTTATAAATACTTATAAGGCCAAAAATCCAACCCCAAGATCTAAAACCCTAATCTCATACATTAAGATCAAATAATCCATCAAGAAGATAGATCAAGAAACAAACAAGCACAACTAGATCTACTAAAACAAATAGATAATAAATCTATACCTTTGGAGCTCGGTTGCGCTCAAATCGAGAAGTTGAAAACTCGATCTCTAAGAAAACTCTTTTCGCAGGTTTTGATTTCTTTTTCCCTTTGTGTTCATCCACGCTAATACCCTCTTAGAGAACTTCTCAAGGAGAATGGTGGGATCTCCAAGTAGAAGAAAATCCTAAAACCCTAATCTCATACATTAAGATCAAATAATCCATCAAGAAGATAGATCAAGAAACAAACAAGCACAACTAGATCTACTAAAACAAATAGATAATAAATCTATACCTTTGGAGCTCGGTTGCGCACAAATCGAGAAGTTGAAAACTCGATCTCTAAGAAAACTCTTTTCGCAGATTTTGATTCCTTTTTTCCTTTGTGTTCATCCACGCTAATACCCTCTTAGAGAACTTCTCAAGGAGAATGGTGGGATCTCCAAGTAGAAGAAAATCCGAACACTTTCGTAGGAAACCAGAGGAGATAGAGGAGGAAGAGAAACTTAAAAGACTATTATTGTGTAGAGATCTCTAACCATCCTAGGGTTGGGCTAGAACAAAAATGGGGAGCATATCAAATTGAGATGATCAATTTTTTTCCTCTTCTTCTCTTTATTTGACGACTAAACTGAGCTGATCTCAGTTTTAAAGTGGGACCATCTGATAATTTTAACCCTTGGTTTCCAGGCCTCAAAGTTGTACAACTTTTAGCCGCTGGCTTTTTTTTTTTTTCATGACCAATCCAAGTAGTAAAACTCAGATGAAGGTCAAATTGTTATGGAAAGATCTTGAGTAATATCAAAAAAAATGTTATGGAAAGATCTTGAGTAATATCAAAAAATAAATATGGAAACACATCAAATGACTTACTCGCCCTTTGCAGAATTGAGCACCAGCTCCATTCCAATTTCCCTGGCAATACCAAATATACCATACAACCATACACTAAATTAATTCAAGGAAGTACACCGAACATACCAATCAAATGACTTACTCGCCCTTTGCATAATTGAGCACCAGCTCCATTCCAATTTCCCAGGCAATACCAAATATACCATACAAACATACACTAAATTAATTCAAGGAAGTACACCGAACATACCAATCAATCTAATTCAGAAATCCGTTTCATGGAGTATATTGTTCAGCCAATCTTATTTTTTCCTTTTTCTTTCACAACGGATGGCGTGTATAAAGAAGAGAGATCATCCTGATTGGCATTATAGATCTATATATATATATATATAAATATATATATATATATATATATATTCCCAGCCACCCACCATTACATGATTCTGTGCAGGGCAAGAGACTATATGAATAATAGCCATTAAATGTGATATAATAATCCAATGCATAATCATCAACTGTAACAAGTATTTAAGAAAAGTTGGAAAAGTTCTCGCCGAAACTGACAAATATACTATAGATCTAGTTGGATATGATGGATCTGCTGTGGTCATTGTTACAATGAAGGTGTACTATGTATGGCAAAGTGCTATGTGCAACCAGACCAAACCTGAATTGCACTCACTTGGGCTGTCTTGTTCTACTGAATTACCCTTATATAAAAGCCAAGAAGTGACATGCACTCTCGTAAGGTGAATGTTCTAAATTCTTGGAAGGGTGTTTTTTCAGTCTCAGCGTTGGTGGAGGATCACTCTAATAAATCCAAGTGGATGGTTACATCAGCCTATGGCCAAATGATAGTCAAAGCAGAAAGGAGTTCTGGACTGCTCCCTTCAGATTTGAGTTAATGTGGCTGGAAGAAAACAAGTTTCTATATTTAACAAGCATATTTTACTAAAATCAATATTCTGGTAATGAAACAGTGTCCCCAAAAGAATACCTTATCAAAACGAAAATGCAACACAACAAATTTTCCATTCCCCTGACTGACATTCTCTTTTGTTGTCTTCCTAAGGTACTCATTAGCCAAGTGCTACGTTTTAGATGGAGACCTCAAACGCCTGACAAGGAGGGCTTCTCCCATGGCATTAATATGAGGAACAAAGATCAATTCTTGAAAGTTGATGCAGTTGTTGAATATCCACAGGTATGTTGTCAAAATTCAGTCGATGAGAGAAGAGAGTGATTGCGGCAATACCATAGCTGGGTGAGTTACAGAAACAGTAAGCTACATACACAATTAAGCTACCAGAAAGAGGTATTTTTATTCAGGAATGTTTCAACAAAGAAATAGAACTGGAAATAGAAACATCCAATGGCATTTTCTTAGATACAGTCATATGAAAGATGTAGCTAAACACTTGCCTTTAATTCAACATAAGATTCCACGTGTAAATTTTGTTTGACGGCTTGAACTGGCTATGATAAATAGTGACAGCCTGAGAATGGGGATTGAAGATGCGTGTTGTACTTGTATTCCTTCGGTAGCGACCATTAATATAAACTATACGACCAAAGTAGCCATACTCTATGCCCCATGCTCAATAATCCATATGCTCAATAATCCATATAAGTGTCAGGATCCTCAGCCTCGCACTCAAAAACACATAATACACAATTCAGAAAAAATGGCCATCATTTGAGTTGAAGAATTAAAGGTGACAAAAGGCATAAGAAATCGCGTAAAAACTACATGAGAAAAATTGTGAATTTTGTGAAAATTAATGAGATGATAGGATAATGCAAAAGAATAATTTCATGAAAATCATGCAAAAGAATGCTCAAATGCATGAATTTATAAAATTCAATGAAATCAAGTTATCCTAAATAAGTCCATAAATCTACATAAAATAATGACAATATGATTTATAAACACTGATTACTCTCGATTCTCTGAATGGTCAAAGTAAAGAAAAATTCGAAATACGGTTCACCAATCCCATCTTTGATAAGAAAATTTCAAAATCATGCTAAATATGATCGCGCACGATGAGAAAGTACGTATACATCAAAACATAAGTGTAAATGCTCCACTCAAACCCCCCTTGAAAATGACTCAATCAAATAATCCGGTCCACCTAGATTTGGCACAAAAGAAAGATTTCCTCTCAAGGCAACCACGATGGCTTTCGAACTATTGTTTTTCAAAAGGCTTCGCTCTTTCTTTCTTTTTCTTTTCTCTTGATTTTTTTTTTCGTTTTCAACGGTTCCCAACAATAGGCAGCCTTTTTCATGTACCCAAATCAAGAGTGTACCCAAACCAAGGCAACCATGATGGCTTTCGCACTATTGTTTTTCAAAAGGCCATGTTTTTTTTTTCTTTTCAATGGTCCCCAACAATAGGCAGCCCTTTTCATGTACTCCAATCAAACCAACCATGATGGCTTTCGCACTACTGTTTTTCAAAAGGTCGTGACTTCTTTTCCTTTTCAACAGTCCCCAACAATAGGCAGCCCTTTTCATGTACCCGAATCAAGGGTGTACCCAAATCAAGGCAACCATGATCGCTTTCGCACTATTGTTTTTCAAAAGGCCGTAAAATTTCAGCGACAAGCTTCTTTCTTCTTTTTTTTCTTCTCTTGATTTTTTTTCCTTTTCAACGGTCCCCAATAATAGGCAGCCCTTTTCATGTACCCGAATCAAGGCAACAATGATGGCTTTCGCACTATTATTTTTTAAAAGGCCGTGATTTTTTTCCTTTTCAACGGTCCCCAACAATAGGCAGCCCTTTTCATGTACCCAAATCAAGGGTGTACCCAAATCAAGGCAACCATGATGGCTTTCACACTATTGTTTTTCAAAAGGCCATGAAATTTCATCGACAAGCTTCTTTCTTCTTTTTTTTCTTTTCTCTTGATTTTTTTTTTCCTTTTCAACGGTCCCCAATAATAGGCAGCCCTTTTCATGTACCCGAATCAAGGCAACAATGATGGCTTTCGCACTATTATTTTTTAAAAGGCCGTGATTTTTTTCCTTTTCAACGGTCCCCAACAATAGGCAGCCCTTTTCATGTACCCAAATCAAGGGTGTATCCCAATCAAGGCAACCATGATGGCTTTCGCACTATTGTTTTTCAAAAGGACGTGATTTTTTTTCCTTTTCAGCGGTCCCCAACAATAGGCAGCCATTTTCATGTACCCAAATCAAGGGTGTACCCAAATCAAGGCAACCATGATGGCTTTCGCACTATTGTTTTTCAAAATGCCGTGAAATTTCAGCAACAAGCTTCTCTTTTTCTTCTTTTTTCTTGATTTTTTTTCTTTTCAACGGTCCCCAACAATAGGTAACATTTTTCATGTACCCGACTTAATTCACTAATTTGTGAAATAATCCACCCAGAGGAAACCTATAAAACTAAGCTTTGGTTTTCCTTCATATATTCAATCAAGTAGTAAAAAGAATGGAAATCATTGTTTCACACTTAAATCTTTTGATAATGTATAGGAGCTTTGTAATGTGAAATGATCAAAATTTATCACTTTTTCAAAACGATTTCCGCAAACAAAAACTCTCTTTTGTCAAAATTTTGAGAATTCAAAATTTCAAGCTATCTTCCGTTTATTGAAAATTCTCTCAAAAAATTTCTTTCCCTTAAAAAAAATAAAAAAAAGGCCAAAGATAAACAGCAAAAATTCTGAAAAGAAATTTAAAAAACTTCCTAAATATAGAAAATAAAGAAAAAGCTGTGAAATTTTTGTCTAAAAATAGGCAAGTGTGGTTGTCCCCACTCCCCAACCTATGATGAACATCCTCCTCATGTTATGCATGCAATGCAAAAGAATATAAAACATGACGAATAAAAGTAGACAAGGGTAAAGTGAAGACACTGGAAAATGTGAAGCTTTTTCGAAGCTTGTCAACGGTTAGACAATAACAAACAAAAAGAAAAAGAAGTTACTCTACTGGCAACACAACTTGAAATCCACCCGGATCCTACAAAAAACTTAGTTGTATGCCCATTGTTACAAAGCTTTGCTCGTTATTTGCGATGCCCATAGCTGTCCAAACAGTGCAATTACCCGATTAAATTAAATAATTCAACTTGAATTGCAAATTTTTTTTCTCAAATGGTGATATTTGCATTAAGTAGAGAGATGATGTACATCAAAGGGCATAAAAACTCAACATCAAAAGGACAAAATTACAAAAGTACTATCGATCTGGTCTAAAAAGAAGATTCATACTTTAGAGTTTCCAAGTTAAGTCCTCTAAGTAACCGGGAAATGAAGGGGATGGTTGGTCATTCAACCTCATTACATATGTTATGGTACCTCATGTCTTCAGTCAGTTTCTAGTTTTTGCATAATAAAAACAAAGAAAATATAAATAATAACTTGAAAAATGAAAACAACACTCCATGATGAGAAACAATGATCCGTCACAAAATAATGTTCACACAACACCCTATAGCAAGCGTAATTCCCAATAACCTTATAGAACTGCCATTGAAGATATTAACTTAATAGACCATAAAAGAAAAGGCATGCAATAAGTGAAACAGTCAGAGAAGAAAGAGTAGTCCATAAATCAAAGGGATCTCGGATATTCAAAGACATGAAGTACAATAGGAGCACATTCGATACTAGAATGTCAGTACCTTGAGGGAGAACATCAAAATGAAACCCAATCAAACAATAAACCACTAGGCGCCAGGCAGACATTTGGGAGCATGCATAGGCAGTTGTTAAATTAGACATGGCAGTAAAAAAGTGCTTGGATCACAAATTTTCAAGGGAAAAAAAAAAAAAAAAAGAACTAGGTAGGATCACAAAAGTTTTGTCCAAATAAAGACATTATTTCAACAACTTGTTCTACTATATGTCAATCATATAAAATCAATGCGAACTATGTCTTTTATTTTAGAATGTTTTAAAGCTAACAAATGAAGATGAATATCCTCTATACACAAATGGCATGAGGAGACACCTACTGTAGAGTTCCCTCCAACTACTAGTTTGTCATTCACTCATCCGTCAAGTATGTTACAAAGAAACAAAAGAAAAAAAGAAAGAAAGGATCACACAGTTCAAGGTAGTTTTTTTATATAATATTTATATAGAATATACATTGAAATCATTGAAGCCTTACCGCTACCACTTGTACCAACAATAGCAACACTACTTCCCGCTGATATAACATAAGATATTCCATTAAGTATCTTTCGCGCTATTACGTATCTGAAATAAGAAAAGAAACAAAAGAAATTGTGTTCACAAATCAATAAAACTTGAAACAGGGATAGAAATGGGAATGGAAGTATGATAAAAGCCTGAAATAAAGCCAAGAAAAAATACACACTAAAGACTTTTAATTTTAAAAAGATGCCCAAAATAAAATGTTCCACCAATATAAGATGAACTTTAGCAATAATACGTAAAGCATCTAAACCAAAATAACAAACGCTTTCTAAAAGAATCATATTAGAAAAATTTAAAGATGTGAATGAACGTAAAGATGTCAAAAGTAAAAACAAAAGAAATTAAGAAAATAAAAACTGTTAAACACCAAAATACCGGTCAGGAGAACTGATGTAGCAGTTACTCTATAGAATAGCCCGGCAACATACACAAATCTTACGTTTATACTACGAGGATCTAGTGTCTCCTAAAATGCAAAAACACATAAACAACAATAAGCAAAGACAAGCCAAAAAAAAAGGACCCTGCAGCACTGTTGGAAAATGCCCAACCACTAGGCCACGGGTTCTAGTTAAGCTACCAGTTAAAAAGAAGATATGATCCCAACCATGAACGTTTTCCACCTATGCACGCTATGATGATCCCAAGTTCTGTTCCTAACCTCAAAGTTGTGAAATGCATGTTCTTCATTAGTCCTATTCCTATCAGAGATAATTTTAGAGCAAATAAAAAAAAAAAAGAAAAAGAAGAAAGTAAAAGACACTTGTTGTTGAAGTGCTACTATCAATAGTCCATACGTATTACATTAAATGCCCTCACTTAACACACTAACAGGGGAAGAGGAAAAAAAATATAAATGTGCTCCTAATGTACATCACCCTTTCCAATCTAAGTATCAAAGTTCTTTAAATTTGGTAATTAAATAGGCATTCCTACACTTGTGGTTTTTTTTTTTTTTTTTTTTTCAATGGTTACTTTCATTAAAAAAAAAGACAGAACAAGAGATGGGAAGGCATTCCTACACTTGTTACTATCAGATTTTAATAATAAAAAAATGCATTTAGTAAATTTAAGTGAAACCAACATCAGAATGTATTAAGTTAATTTATGTCAAAGACATCTAGTCTGAACCAAGCTAAGCAAAATATCAAATAGCAAAGGCATTCAAAGCTTCATTTGATAAGATAGCTCAAAACTGAAACCTTTGTTACTACTGAGTACATGATCAAGTGTTCAAAAGTGTGTATGTACATCATTCCATTTTTTGAAAAACTACGGTGTCCAACAATTGAGCTTACCACTTGCAAAGGAGAGATGTTGATAATCTTTTTTTTCTTTTAAAGTATGTGACATTTACTGATAGGTCATGGGAGAAAACTTAATTTAACTTTTACCATCAGATTTATTAATTCTCCTATGATTTTTCTATAGGTCTAATGTGTTTTTTTTATATACTTTTTGTATAGTTCTAATGCTTATTTTCTTTTCCTTTTTTAATTATGTGCTTCTAAACTTGTATTATGCGTATGTAATGTCCATCCCAAATCAAGTTCAACCAAAATCAAACTGCTAAGAAAATCATATTTTCATTTTTATAGCATTCAACACCAGTTTCTAGTAATTACTCAATCTGAGTTTCCAAACAAAATTAGGACCTATTTATAATAGCATCCAATGTTCAACACCGGCTTCTCGTAATTATTCAATCTAAGTTTCCAAACAAACTTAGGACCTATAAACTATAAAGGCATCCAATGTCCAGGTGTTCAAATGTTCAGTAAAACAAAAGTTACAAAAGAGACCCAGCTTTTCATTTTATACTCAGCAATTGGCATACCATTAACACACACTTGCTCTACACATTACTCAAACCAAGTATCCAAACAAGGCAATCCACCAATAGCTCAATTGGTGAGGCACCTCCTCCCTTTCACATAAACAACCAGGATTCAATCTCTGGCTGTAGCAGCCGGTTAGGATCTTGGGTGAGTGTGTGAGTACTTATGATGCGAGCATCATACTCCCTCCACAAAGATTCTGTAAGAGGAAGAAGAGGGCCCAAAAGACACGCACACATGCCTCCTCATGTTTGAATGATCCTTGTCAAGTGTTAGATTATGTGTTATATTATGATTTTGGCCAAGATCCACCATCAGATCACGATTCTAGAGAAGATCCATCGTTGGATCTTGATTCTGGCACAGATCCACCATTGGATCCTAACTATAAAAAG
This sequence comes from Camphora micrantha, assembly GCA_003546025.1. Lineage (NCBI taxonomy): Eukaryota > Viridiplantae > Streptophyta > Magnoliopsida > Laurales > Lauraceae > Camphora > Camphora micrantha. The sequence goes on along the minus strand of QPKB01000012.1, from coordinate 23,248,066 downwards.
ATCAATGGTTGGATCCAGTCCGATCTAACATTTGATTGAGATGATGAAGACCCCATGTGGAAAACCAAGAAGATCCACATTGGGATGCACCACATGGGAGGGACCGGCAAAGAAGAGAATTGAAGATCAAGTGAGGCCCATCTGAAGGGCCCATCCAAGTGATTGTGTGCAGTCCACCCAAGTTATTTATTAGATTAGTTTGCTTCAATTTAATGGATTGATTTAACATTTTATTAATTTAGTTAGATGGTATGATCTTGACTGTAGGATGAATTAGATGGTTGAGATTTTTTTTTATTTTTATTTTAATGGTGAAGTTGAGATTTATTTTAGGGCTAGATTTATTTTAATGAACGATTGTTGCCTTTGGCTACTTCTCCTGCATAACGATCTGGTGTGAGACCATCGGGTGTGAGGCCTTGCAGTGTGAGATCGCAATTCAGGTATCTTCTTCCCCTTCCCTCTTTCTTTTGATTAAGGTTTGTTGGTTTCATTTCCACTTTATCTCCTCCCATCAAAACAGCCCCTAGATTCATCTTCTCCATGTCCGTACAATGCCCTGTTGCTCAAAACCCAAGTCCCGAGGTTAATCTCCTTTTACCTATTGCACCCAGCCATCATCCACAACAGCCGAGCACCATATATGACAAAGCCCAACTGTCCTATACCCATTTCAGCATAGCCCTAACACCTTTCATTCCCATTCCATCCCATTCCACATGTCTTAATTCCTCTAAACCCAATACCCAATGACTCTTCCATCAAACCTAATAGGAGACGGAACTGTCAGACCTCGTTCTACTGTTCCCAATTCAATACACAGTTATTACAAGCCCTGTCCAACCCCTAGAACACTGCCAGGCCATATACAGCTAACCAAACCCAGCCCAGTACAGACAGGCCAGACCAAACCCAGCCCAGTCCAGACAGGCCCAACCAAACCCAGCCCAGTCCGGACAGGCACAACTGAACCCAGCCCAGCCCATTCTGAGCCCAGCTGAATCTGATTCATTTTTTTTTAGGTTTTTTTTTTTTTTTTTTTGGACCCGTTTGTCAAATTCTCTAAGGGACAAGTGAATCTATTTGAAATTAATTGATCCCTAAGCTAGTGGAAGACTTTTCTTCCATTGCAACTCCCAATTCAGACTTGGGAGGTCCTCCTCGTGTGATTGTAGCAAGGCTTAGAGTCACCTCTAACTCTCAAATTGAAATTCTACATAAAAGGTGCAATCTAAATTTCAGATTTTATGATTTTATTTGTGGATGTTAAGTGTTATCCTGATCTCATTGCATCATCTAGCTTAGCCTTGCACTGTCCTGCATCAACTTACCTTTAAAAGAAGATAAATAAATAAATAAAAAGTATCCAAAAAAACTTAAGAGACAATAATGGCAGGCATCCACTCTTAATCAAGTTGAAAATGAAATCCAATAGAAAAAACATCCACATTTCAACATCATATTTCACACTACAGCACATAATGCGTAAGTTTTGTATTATTGGAATCAAGAGAACTCATGGGAAGAAGAATTCACAAGAACGAAGGGAAACCAATGCGAACCCGTCGGCCCCAAAATTTCATGTTTAGTAAGTATATGTTCGAGTTTATCAGTCTTAACGGGTCATATAAAGAAATAAACAATAATGAATTCATAAATTCAAAACTAGTTAAAAACCACAATATCATTAAAACCACACCCACTTACTTGTGTGATTCCATTTCACCAAATTCACATGGAATCCAAGTGAAGGAGAGTAGCTTAGCATACACGGATCACTGCCCATGTCCTCTGAAACATCAAAAAGCTTCACGCAGTCGCCTCCAGAGGCAGGCAAAAGGGCAGGCAAAAGGGCTGTTGATGGATCCGCAAACTTCATTTGATTTTAGCTATCTTTTTTTCCTCATACACACAAATTTCTACCCTGAAATGCAACCGACCAATATGACATAAATGATTTATCTTTAAACTAGAACCAACAGACCATTTACTTGTGAAGGAAACGAGGTAGAGAAACACAAAGAAAATTGTCGATAGTACAAAAATCAAGTGTGGGCAGTTTCTCCACCTTATCTTCTCATCCACAAACACCCCAGATTTTATACATTACACCCAAGTAGAGTAATCAACTTGCATTAATCCCCCAACACACACACACCCAAAAAAAAAAAAAAAAAAAGGCGAAACACCTTGATCAACAAGATCTAAAATTTAAGAGTTTGAATAGTCATCAAACATTCAAACATGCCCTAAATACTCCCAAAGACAACATCGAAATCGCTCACTTTCAAAAGAAACATAATAACCTTGAGATCTCAGAAACTCGAAATGCTTAAAAGATAAAAACACCCAAATTTTAGCCCAAAGTACCAGAGAACTCAAAGCAAATCGATCCAAAAACCCTTTTTTTTTTTTTATTTGAAAGCAATGAAACCAATCGGAAATGGTAAAACAGGAACATTATCTCAATTAGGATTTGACATTAACAACCTTTGATTCAAATCTAAAATCATGATTAGATACATGAACTTTCAAGTTAAAAATACAAATCCAAATGTAGAAACTTTAAAAGGCAAGAATCCTATTAGATGAAAAGGTACGTCAAACCCCCAACTATGACAGCGGATGAAATGAATGGTGCAAATAATCCAGCAACAAGAAGTTTAAGACAATATCCCATAAGATGCATTTTTTCTTTGCAGTTCCAAAGTTTAAGCAGAATGCACAGGAATTTAATTCACCCAGACGTCTACTTGCATTTCAGCACATCCAAGTGCACTACAAAGAGACTAAAGATGAGTAACACAAATTACTCCAATTAAAAAAAACAAAAAAAAAAAAAGACAACTCACAAAAGGTTCAATCCTTTTTGCCGAAAAACGAGACCAAAGGTGCTAGAGCTAGGTATCAACCCATTTGATGCCTAATTAACCTGGAAACCTGAATGCCCTTTTCTGGTCTTCCCCATTAGATTGGATTTGGGAAAGAGAGAAGGAAGAAGATGACGAAAACTACTATTTTCACCTACGGAGCGTCAATATCAACCCTCGAGAAATCAAGTAAAAAATAAAGAGTTTTTGGGCGGGAAGAACGGTTTGGTGTGAGGCAAATGAAAATGATTTTTTTGGTCTGGGGTATATCTAAAGAGGTTTTTTTTTTTTTTTTTTAATCCTCAAAAAGAAAATAAAAAAGTCTACTTAATAGGTTCCGCAAGTAGCTAGAAGAGAATTGAGATAGTCCCAAAGCAAATCCCATGCAGGCATCCACTTCCCTGGTTTAACTTAACAAATGATCAACCCATATACCACACAAGATAGATAATAAAGCTCAATTTCATTTCATTGATTCATTCCTTGCCATGATCACTAATTTGGGGTAAATATAAAGAATCTGCCTACAGCCCTACACAGCAAGCTTTCTTTATTTAGTGACTAGAATCTTTCTAACTATAAGACAACATTGATCATTCTCTAAGATTTCTCTATTTTAGTTACAAATACTTGTCAATAAAAGTAAACTAAAAATATAAAATGAGTGCTGAAATAAATTCACAAAAATGCCCTGATAAAAAAGTGTGCAGATAAAGTCACAAAAATAAGCAGATAAAAAAAATGCTCAAATAAAGTCACAAAACTGCACAGATAAAAACTGTGCAGATCACCAAATATGTTTATGTTGAAACATGTATCTTAAAATGCCAAAAGCTATAATAAAATTTGAAAAACAAAATATTAGCAAAGAACAAAAAAACATGGGTATATATTTTATTATATATGATTTCACTGAATTTCATGCGAAGCGGACTCATTTTACCGGAGGAGCCAGATGAGCTTTGGAGCCCAACATTCTAAAATTGACTTGATAAATGGTTCAAATTCAACAGTGAATGTTCTGCTCTTCCACATTGTGAATTAACATATTACACTTATATTGTTCACACTCAAAGTTAGGCCAACATACAACCACAAGCAGTATATATTCAACATTTGATGCAGGACAATGCAAGCCTAACCTATAGAGTTTAATGAGATCAGAAATTAAATATATGAAGTTGAGAAGTGAATGAACACATATTTAGTTTAGTTTTATTTTATAAATAAATATATGAGTATGGATTTTAAAAACATATTTCGTTATATTTTCTTTTTTTCTATTGTTTACTACTTTCATTTTGGAATGTCATTTCCAAACTGTATATCAGGCCCAACTTTGCATGAAGCGGGAATAGATTTCATTTAAGTCCACCCCAATACAGTTATGCTATAATCGATAACAACAATTCCATCTATTAAAAAAAGATACAAAGAAGGGAATGTGCCAACAATTAAATAGGAAAAACCAAAAAATGTTCTAACAACAAAAAACCTATCTTTTGAAGGGAATGTGCCAACAATTAAATAGGAAAAACCGAAAAATGTTCTAACAACAAAAAACCTATCTTTTATTACTCCTCTGCTACTTCATTTGAGCTTTTGAAAATGTGACGGTAAGAAATTCTCAATCGTCATATGCACATATAAAGTCTCTTGTGCCAACTCAACAATCCCCGTGACTCCACCTTTATTTGATCCCATCATGTTGCATATTTCGCGTCTCCTTCGATAATAAAGGCAAGCCTCTGCTAACCTTTTCTTAATGAATTTTACCTTTCATAAAAAATACATAAAGCCTTTGCAATTCATAAGTTGCCCCACACCTCTACTTGATTTGGTTCTTTCATTCCTAAGATGTTACCATAACCTCCTTGTCATTTCATAATAACTCCACCTATACATTACCAGCCAAGCCCTATTTTGCACAAGATGGCCTGTTGCAATATTCACCAACTATGTAGGTGATATAAAATTTTGATTCCAGGTGGCGAGCAACCAAGATAATAAAAAATAGTTGATCTTATATTCAATTGGAGTTGCCCAAAAGTTGCCTTGTTTACCCCTTCATAATTTTATTTTCACCCTTTGTGACCCCTCCATCTTAGGCTATGCATCTATGCATCTCCAACGCACTTACTGTTTAACCCTTCCTAATTTTATATTCACCCTTTGTAACACCTCCATCTTGGGATATGCATTTCCAACGCGCATACTGTCATCTTAACATTTCTCTATTGCCCAACATTCAGCTCCATATAACAGTGCACACAACATTATACCAACTTGTCTCCACTATGCCCACTCCGCACTAGCGTTGTTTATGATATCCTTTGTAAGTAGTCCACTTTGTCTATAAATGCTCGACATCAGAATCTACCACACTAGGGCACTAATTGATTTTCAATTGTAATCAAACCATCCTCCCTACCATTCTTAGTTTTGCAAATGCCATGCACGAAGGAACCTTTTTTCTGTTGTAAGGTAACAATAGGAGTTAATCAAGTCGAAATCGTAGAAGGGCTGCAAGTTTGCAACTCTAATTGACTGTTCTACAGTTTCTAACAAAGTTTAGTAGCTTGGGGTATCCTCGAAAACCACATAATCATAAGAGTAGAAGGAAAACAACCACCGAAAAATCACAACGCTAGTACTAACTGCAAGGATGGTCTCAACTGTACCAACTACCAAATACTCATGACATGACATCATTTCATTTTGAAATGTCCATTGTGTAACGACTTGTGATTTAAAGCCATGTTCATGAAAATGTTCGTATGATCGAGATTCATATATTCAAGAATATCGCAACTTTACTCATTGCAGACCATTGATCTCATGAGTCGATCAGAACTAATGGTTTTCAGTTAACATTAATTTTGCCCTTTCATATTTTAGAAAATAATGGTACTTAAGTTCCAAGAATGTACATATTAAGGCTATTCGGCTGGAAATGAATTATTCAGAAACAATGACATCACAGAAAACAATTCTTTCAAATGGGAGAGAAGACTACCTCAAATTTTGTCAAAAACAGCTGATATTGCTCCATGATCTCCTTCCTATTGGTCATAATTTTCTTGTCTGATGAAGAAAGAGCAGCACTAACATCCTCAGGTGAATGCCCGCCAAAATTCACAATTTTGTATCTAAACTCATACGTACTTTGTTGCTTGAATTGGAATTGCTTAACCCCCATCAAGAAACACTGCAAAAGAATAGAATTTGATTAAATATATGAACTTCCTTCGCTTGAAATGATTATTTTTTAACATGAATAATGATGACAATTAGCTCAATACAAGTAAAATTACCGGCAGCGTCAGGATCATTGTAAAATAAGCAGATCAAATTGATATACGACTAATCAGTCTCAATTCTTTTCCATAACTTATCCTTTTCAATTTCAATTATAACAACAATTATGTGTATATGTAAACCCCAGAACAAAAATTCTTACACAGATACCTAGTCAGGTATCTTATCTTGGATTACTAAAATTGCCCTCTACTTTAGGACCCTATAACCAATTCATAGACCACGCGATCATACAACACAAAAACATCAGCAGAATACCTTTATTTTGAAATTAACAACTAGTACTGGGTCCTTACTTGCAGTCCATTTTGCCAACAAACAAGCCAAACAGGTAAAAGGGATCTATGTCTCCACTTAGAATGAGTGGGTGTTCCACTTCTTCAACCTTGTGGATTTCATCCACATTTTTTTTTTTTTTTTTTTTTTTTTGAATGGTTGTATTTCATCCACATCCAAGTCAAAAGTTGACGGATTAGCTTCAACATTAAGTCTATTGCCAGATGCAGGAAGCCCTTTTTCCACTTGCTCCTCCAATATCACTGTTAGGTGTATCCAATGCACCCCGCATCCAAAGCAGTATCTATGAAAGAAATATCATCGGTACAAAGTCCAGTTACAGGAGAAGGAAATCCTTCCCTAGCTTTTTCTCCAGCGCCATTAACGGATGTAGGAGCACATACTAACGAGAGAAATTTATTTGTTTATGCTTCAACTTTTCTCTTCTTTTCTCTTTTATGTTAATTTTTTTGTTTTTTATGGTGGCTTTTTATAAAAATTTTCAATTTAATTTCGTTCATTTAGTTTTTCTAGTGATGGACTTATTGGATTTGTGCTCTTTTTTCTCTTTTATGTTTCAGTTTTTTTTTTTTTTTTTTTTGAATGGTAACTTTCATTAAAAGCATAAAAGAAATCGTACAAAAGGATTATACTGATCTGGACAGGGGTAAAAACAAGCAAAAGTACAATCTTTAAATCCCCGAACATAACAATCTACTTAGCTACATGGAAACCAGAAGACTGAGGATACCAGGACTGCCTTGACCCTGTTTACGAGAAAGCTAGCTCCTTCCAATTGAACAAAATTCGATCAGTGGGGTCATCTGTGAAAATAGGATTGATCTACACCCATTGTGCTACTGAGAATGAAAATAGGATTGATCTGCATTCCAACAGAAAATGGGATTGATTTGCACCCATTGTTTGTTTGTTTTAAATTGTTCATATTATGGAATTTTTCTATGGATCTTCAAACTATGTTGTCATTGTATTTTCATTTCCGTGTTGTATATTTTGTATGGACTTTGTTGCTTTACATTGTGACTTACATTGTGAGCTATGGATTTAACCAGATTGATAGACAATCATAGTTGAATACAAGCAAACGAACGTCAACGTTAGGATGCAATCTCTTTGGTACTGCAAAAGAGGAGAAGGTAACTCCTAGATGCAGCAAACCAGGTCACCCCTCCCTGAGCAAATACAAAGGCTGAGAGACAAGTCCTTCATAGTTTTCGTATCCAACCTTCCGGAGCAAATCTCTAAAGACTGAACTAGAAGCAATGTGTTTCAGGGCAGGAAGGATGATTGACATCTTCATTCCGGTCGAGAAGGGCAGCAGGAAGGGTGGGGATTCGCTTTCAAAATTTGAACGAAGTTTGATTGGTAGAAGATGGATAGTGGTTCGGAAGGCGAAATTTCTTGATAGAAGCAAAAAGAATTTTTTGGCAGAAGTTCTTCACCAACCGTAACAGTAAAGTAAACTTTAATATTAATTTGCGTAGATGTCAAAACGCATGTAAAGACACTTCAAATTATCTCCGCAGAGATTTCTAACAAGAGGAACAACCTCTCCCAAGGAAAATCCCAATTTTATTCAACTCCAAATCTAAGATTATCATCTCTACAATGTAATATAAATAGGCAAAGTAACTTAGGGCCTAAGAAAACCTAATCAAATAATAGAAACTATCCTAATCAAACTAGGAAATCAAATAAATTAGAATGCTAATCCTAATTACAATAAAATTAGGAAGCTGCTAAAAAAATAAATATCCTAAAACTATGTTGGGTGGGACTGGGACCGGTGGAATTATAGTAACCTGTTCTGCATCATGAGGGGAGGATCGGGTTCCTATTCCAATGCGGTGAGGAAGGCAAATAATAGAAAAGACATGGTTTGGATTCAAGAAGAACGAGACTATAAGGTTGTTACGAGCGCAAATTTTATGGCTTTGTCTTGAAAAAACGATGCTCTTCTCTCTTTTGTCACAACAGTGCGTAAAATGAATGTGACTAAAAGGAGATATTCATAACTGGCTCTTCTCAGCTAAAGGTATTCAAGCAGAGGTTAAAAGACTCAATTCTCTTTGTTTTTGGGTTCAACCCTTTAAGCAGGAGGATTTTTCACAGACAGCCTAACTGGGCAGTATTCTGAATAAAGGTCCTCTTAGAAGACTAGATAGGTGGACAGAGGTCATTGGACCAGAGCTAAAGCCTTGTTGGGTTCGACTGGTGGCAATCCCTCTCCATGCATGGGATGTGTCGGTTTTCAAATGCCGTGATGATTGCTTGGGGGTAGTAATGG
>QPKB01000012.1:22963820-23238294 GCA_003546025.1 Camphora micrantha | reverse complement strand
ATCTACTTAGCTACATGGAAACCAGAAGACTGAGGATACCAGGACTGCCTTGACCCTGTTTACGAGAAAGCTAGGCTCCTTCCAATTGAACCCCAAAATGTCGATCAGTGGGGTCATCTGTGAAAATAGGATTTGATCTACACCCATTGTGCTACTGAGAATGAAAATAGGATTGATCTGCATTCCAACAGAAAATGGGATTGATTTGCACCCATTGTTTGTTTGTTTTTTAAATTGTTCATATTATGGAATTTTTCTATGGATCTTCAACTATGTTGTCATTGTATTTTCATTTCCGTGTTGTATATTTTGTATGGACTTTGTTGCTTTACATTGTGACTTACATTGTGAGCTATGGATTTAACCAGATTTGATAGACAATCATAGTTGAAATACAAGCAAACGAACGTCAACGTTAGGATGCAAATCTCTTTGGTACTGCAAAAGAGGAGAAGGTAACTCCTAGATGCAGCAAACCAGGTCACCCCTCCCTGAGCAAATACAAAGGCTGAGAGACAAGTCCTTCATAGTTTTCGTATCCAACCTTCCGGAGCAAATCTCTAAAGACTGAACTAGAAGCAATGTGTTTCAGGGCAGGAAGGATGATTGACATCTTCATTCCGGTCGAGAAGGGCAGCAGGAAGGGTGGGGATTCGCTTTCAAAATTTGAACGAAGTTTGATTGGTAGAAGATGGATAGTGGTTCGGAAGGCGAAATTTCTTGATAGAAGCAAAAAGAATTTTTTGGCAGAAGTTCTTCACCAACCGTAACAGTAAAGTAAACTTTAATATTAATTTGCGTAGATGTCAAAACGCATGTAAAGACACTTCAAATTATCTCCGCAGAGATTTCTAACAAGAGGAACAACCTCTCCCAAGGAAAATCCCAATTTTATTCAACTCCAAATCTAAGATTATCATCTCTACAATGTAATATAAATAGGCAAAGTAACTTAGGGCCTAAGAAAACCTAATCAAATAATAGAAACTATCCTAATCAAACTAGAAATCAAATAAATTAGAATGCTAATCCTAATTACAATAAAATTAGGAAGCTGCTAAAAAAAATAATATCCTAAAACTATGTTGGGTGGGGACTGGGACCGGTGGAATTATAGTAACCTGTTCTGCATCATGAGAGGGGAGGATCGGGTTCCTATTCCAATGCGGTGAGGAAGGCAAATAATAGAAAAGACATGGTTTGGATTCAAGAAGAACGAGACTATAAGGTTGTTACGAGCGCAAATTTTATGGCTTTGTCTTGAAAAAACGATGCTCTTCTCTCTTTTGTCACAACAGTGCGTAAAATGAATGTGACTAAAAGGAGATATTCATAACTGGCTCTTCTCAGCTAAAGGTATTCAAGCAGAGGTTAAAAAAAAGACTCAATTCTCTTTGTTTTTGGGTTCAACCCTTTAAGCAGGAGGATTTTTCACAGACAGCCTAACTGGGCAGTATTCTGAATAAAGGTCCTCTTAGAAGGACTAGATAGGTGGACAGAGGTCATTGGACCAGAGCTAAAGCCTTGTTGGGTTCGACTGGTGGCAATCCCTCTCCATGCATGGGATGTGTCGGTTTTCAAATGCCGTGATGATTGCTTGGGGGTAGTAATGGAGATAGAAGAAAATGCAATAAAAAAACAGAGGATCGATAGAGTTGGTTTACTAATCTTGCGTGATCCTACACGATGCATGCCTGCAGTTTTATCTCTGGATGTTGAAGGGGTTAAATTCTCCATCTCTGTTCAAGAGGAAGACGAGGTTAGGAGTATGGGGAAGATTCAATCGCTGGATTCTTGTCATCGGGAGACTGGTATGCTGGAACTTTCAGAGGCCTTCGATGCGGAGTCTGATCGAAGAATCTCAGCGGATTTTTTAGGAGATTTCGACTCTAGTTTGAAATTTCACACCCAAAATAAGGGAGATGATTTCGATGGACAGATGATCACACACCCATTGGAGAAAAAACAATAGGAAAGAGGACGATGTTATTGCAGCATCAAACAAAATCCCTAAAGCTTCGGAGAAGGATCTGGAAAGTCGTCACACACAAGTTGGAGAACAAAAGTTTTCAAGTTTCCCTTCACTTAAAGGTATTTTTGGAAAAATTGCGCAAGGACCTAAATACCCCTGATATGTTTAACAATTCCAAAAATACCCATGCTGAGGAGATGGTAATGATCTTTCAAACACAGTATCATTCATCACAACAGGGGGGGTCGGCAACGTGAGAATTTCTCACAATTCTCCGGTGATCAAACAAATCAAGATGATGATGTGAACTTTAATTCAAAGGAAAATGGTGCTCTTTGGGGAGATCAATGCTTAGATTCTAAACCTTACTTCAGTGGAGATGATAAGGGGGATGATGTTGATCAATCCGAACTTTGATGGCAGTGGATCCTGTTGAGGAAACAATGGCTATTGCAATGGACAGATCCAATTCTGATTGCGATGAGCCAAAAGGTAATAAGATCATTGAAGAAAAGTTAATTGAAATTGCAGGAGTGCTTGGTATTTCCATGGAGGATCTTTTAGGAGAATTGTGGTGTTTCATTCGTGAAATGTTGGAAGAGAAGTATTGGCGTGAAGGACCCAAAAAAGCAAGAAAAAATCCATAACGCAAAGGGAATTGAATAAATTGGCTTTCTCTGTTAGTTATGAACGAGCAACTACTGAAAATCATATGGGTGTGAAATTGTTAGGAACATGACGATAGTCTCCAGGAATATTCGAGGTATGAATTTTGTCAAAAAGAGTTGTGATTAAAGTAGTTAAATCATGTAAAGGAGAATGTTTATTCTTTCAAGAAACAAAAATGGAGGCTATAGATGCTAACATTATCAGATCTGTTTGTCCTTGGCCCCAGTGTCAATTTGTTATGTGCCCTTCAACGGGTGAATCTGGGGGAATTTTAATAGCTTGGAATGAAGTGTATTCGCAAAAGCAGGATGAATTTTGTAGGGAGATACTTTGTTTCTGTCCTTTTGAAAGATGCTCGTCATAATACAGAATGGGCGGCTTCATCTATTTATGGGCCTACGAATATTGGTGATATGGCAGACTTTTGGGCAAAACTATCTCATGTGGCAGGTATATGGAATCGTCCTTGGATTCTGGAAGGGGATTTTAATGTCATTAAGTTTCCAAATGAGAAGAAAGGAGGTTATGCTATTAGTCCTGCAATGAGGGATTTCAGTGATTGGAGTAGATTTCATGATCTTGTTGATTTACCTTTGAGAGGAGCAGATTTTACATGGTTTAATATGCAAGCAGATCTAGTGATGTCTAGGCTTGATCGGTTTCTGCTGTCTACAGATTGGTTGGATTTATTTCCTGATTGTTTGCAAAAAGCTTTGACCCGGCTAATATCGGATCACTGCCCTTTGTTACTTGAAACAATGATGGAGAATTGGGGTCCTCCTCCTTTCAAATTTGAGTTATTTTGGCTCTACGAGAAGGGATTCACAGATAACGTAAAAGATCGGTGGGCTGAAAAGAATGTAAAAGGATGGATGGGTTACCAATTAGCTCAGAAGCTGAAATATCTTAAAAAGAAAATGCAAGATTGGAAAAGGGAAGTTGTTGGTGACTTAAAGGAGAGGAAGAATCGGTTGTTTGTTGATATTCAAAGAATTGATGCGAAAGCAGAAACTGAAAATCTAGAAGAGGATCGAGATCGAAGAAAGTCTCTTAAAAAGCATTTTCGCAATCTGATTTTACAATAAGAAATTAACTGGAAACAGCGTTCAAGAAATAAATGGTTGCATGCAGGTGACCGGAATACAAAAATTTTCCATGCCATTGCCAATGCTCGTTGTCGTGTGAATCGGATAAAATCTATTCTTTCTAGAGGAAGAGTGTAGGAGGATAAGAAAGAGATACAGAAAGAAGTAGTTCATTTTTTCAAGCAATTATATAAAGGAGTTAATCGGGTAAGACCCAAGATGGATGTGATTTCTTTCCGCAAACTTTCGACTTCATCAGTTTCTTTTCTTGAAGCTCAATTCTCTAAAGAAGAGATCAAGGAAGCTGTTTTTGAAGTGGTTTGAATTATTATCAGGGTTGAAGATTAATTATGAAAAATGTGAGTTCTTTGGCATCAAGATGGTAGAAAGTCATGTTTCTTCGCTGGCTTCTAGTTTTGGTTGGTAAGTTTCCTTCTAAATATTTGGGGCTGCTTTATGATTGGGCTTACCAAAGAAACAATTATGGGATTTTGTTATTGAGCGAATTGATAAAAAAAATTAAATTCTTGGAAGGGAAAGTATTTGTCGGTGGGGGGGGGGGAAGCATAACTATACTCAAATCAGCTCTCTCAAGTATTCCTATATATCATTTGTCTTGTTTTAGATGTCCGAAGAGTGTGATACATCGGATTGAAAAAAATCAATGATATTTTCTTTGGAATGATTCCATTGAAAAAAGGAGATATCATTTGGTTAGGTGGGAGATAGTTTGTAAACCTGCTGGTCAAGGTGGGTTGGGCATCCATTCCACTGCTAAGGTTAACAAATCATTACTTGGAAAGAGGCTTTGGAGGATTGGGGAACCAACTCAAGGTTTGTGGCGTCAAATTCTTATCCAAAAATATAAGGTGGGGAACAATGGTTGGGATGTGCCAAGCAAGATATCTAATGCATCAGGCTTTTGGAAGTCAATTATATCTATAAGGAGGGCTTCATTCGGCAGATTCATTATAGGGTTCATGATGGGGCATGGAATCAGTTTCTGGCACGATGAATGGTGTGGGCAGAATGTGCTTTATATTCTTTTTCCTAGCCTTTATTTGCTGGATAGAAGACAAAAGGCTGTTGTTGCAGAAAATTTTCAGCTGCTGGATGGTGCTGTAGTTTGGAACTTTGGCTTCCGAGAGAGAAATTTCAGACCTTACTTGTCTGCTTGGCATGTTATCTAAGGTCTACATTTCAGGGTTTTTTTTTTTTTTTTTTTTTTTTTTTTGAATGTTTACTTTCATTAAAAGGAGCAAACAGCACAACAAAAAAGTACTGAAAGCAAAAGAACACAACACAGGACAAACTAAGGCCCCGTCATAGGAAAGGCTACCTCTTTCCAATGATACACAATTTGATCTAAAGAGTATCCCTTAAAAGAAGGGAGAATAGACACCCAAAAAGCTATCAAAAACTTCGATTTCTCCACCAAAATGCTTTCACTAACTGCAATTCCTTCAAAACATCTTGAGTTTCTTTCCTTCCAAATCATCCAGATCACCGCTAGATCTACATTTCAATTGGTAGGCGTGATTCTAGAATTTGGAAGCCTGATGTTAAAGGCAAATTCTCGGTGAAGTCTTCTTTTAATATTTTGTCTAACTCTTCTTATAAAGTGGAAAGTTGGCAGAGTTTCTGGGATAAATCTATTCCGCCGAAAGTGTTGGCTTTTTATTGGATAGCATAGTGGCATAAAATCCTCACCATTGATAATTTGAGAAGGAAGCATGTTATAGTTAATGGGCGCCCTTTATGTTTAAAAGATGAGGAAACAGTTAATCATTTGATGATTCATTGTTTTTTTGCTAGCAAAATATGGGCATTATTTCTTAATATGTTTGAGGTGCAATGGGTCATGCCACAGTCTGTTGATGATCTCTTCTGTCAATGGCATTTGGGGTGCAAGTTTATCCGTGGGAAAATTCTGCTGAAATCTGTTTTATATGCAACTCTTTGGAAACTATGGATGGAGAGGAATAATAGACTCTTCAAAAATAGAATTAAATCTGTGGAGGAAGTGGTAGAGTCTATTCTTTGGTCTGCTTCAGAATGGGTGAGTAGGAAAAAGGAATTTGATGGGGTGGCTCTAGAAGATATTAATAGATCTTGGGCAGCAGTTGATAAAGGGGTTCGACAAGCTAAAAATAAGCGCCAAGCTACTTGGTTGTCTCCTCCTGTAGGGCTCCTCAAGCAATTTTGATGGAAGTTTTGTCCGACCAAATCAAGGAGGTATTGGAGGTGTTATAATGGATTGTAGTGGTACTGTGTTGAGGAGTTTTTCAAGGCCTGTGTTTTGTTAGATGCTAATGATGCAAAGGTTTATGCTCTTCTAGGAGGATGTCGTGAGTTACGAAGCTTGGGAGGATGTGAAGCAATTATTGAAGGGGATTCTTTCTTAGCTATTCAGTGGGGTTCTTGGAAGATTTCTCATCCTTGGAGATTGGCGGATTGGGTGGAGGGGATTCAAGATATTTCTAAACAGTTAGAGACTACTTTTTGTCATGTTTTAAGAGAGGAAAATATAGAGGCGGATGATCTAGCGAATGAGGGAGTTTTTCGATATTCTATTATTTTTTATGTTTAATCTGTTCGTACTTTAGTAGGTGTTGCGCTTTTTTGTCTGTTTCTTTCGTATTTGTAAGCTGGTTTTGGCTTTGTTTTTGTTTCTCTTTTTGGTAGCAATAAAATTTACCATTATAAAAAAAAAAAAAAAAAAAAAAAAAAAAAAAAAAGAAAAAAACCATCTTGGAGGAGTTTCACGAAAAAGAAAGTTAACAAAGGGCATAGGAGCTTCTTTCATAGCTCTTATTCCGAAAAAGGAAGGGGATATCGGTGTAAAGGACTTCAGGCACATTAATTTGATCGATAGTGTCTACAAGATCCTAGCTAAGGTGTTGGCAGCGAGGCTTCAGAAGATTTTGTCATGCATCATATCAGAAGAGCAAGGAGCTTTCATAAAAGGAAGACAAATTCTGTATGGAGTCCTCGCAGCAAGCGAGTGTGTCCATGCAAGAGACAAGGAAAGAAAACTAGGTTTGATATGCAAGCTAGATTTAGAAAAAGATTTTGACAGAGTGGACTGGGGTTTCTTGCAATACCTTCTGCAGAGGATGGGATTCGATCAAAAATGGAAGAATTGGATCAAGGAATGCATAGCTTCAGCTTCGTTCTCTATCATGATTAACGGTACCCCAAAAGGCTTCTTTCAAGCTCAAAGAAGGTTGTGGCAAGGAGATCCACTATCACCGTTCCTATTTGTAACTATAGTCGAAGCGTTAAACAAGATGGTGAAAGCAACTGGAGCCCAAGGCCTCATGACGGGATTCAAAGTGGCTACCACGGCCCCGTCAGTACCCCTCCTACAGTTTGCCGACGACTCCCTCATCTTTTGTGAAACGCCTGAGGACCAAATTAGAAATGCAAAAGCCATCCTTTTCTACTTCGAAGCGGTGTCAGGATTAAAAATAAACTTCTTCAAGAGCGAGTTGATTAGGATAAGAGTCGAGGATTCGACATTATGCCAGCTTGCAGTTGTCCTTGGCCGCAAAGTGGGAACTTTCCCAGTCAACTACTTGGGCCTTCCCCTATGCCTAGGGGCAACAAAGAAATCGGGAATGGAATCCGGTGGTTGAGAGGATGGAAATGAAACTCTCTACTTGGAAAGCCACATCCCTTTCTATGGGAGGGAGAATAACCCTAATAAAAGCAGCAATGACCAATCTACACTTTATTACTTTTCAATTCTGAAATGCCCAATATCAGTGATCAACGGGACGGAGAAGCTGCAAAGGGTCATTCTTTGGCAAGGGAGGTGTGAAGAAAGAAAATTTCACCTAGTGGATTGGTCTTCAGTATGCTCATCAAAGCTAGAAAGAGGATTGGGTATCAAATCCCTTAAAGAGGAATGAATGAAGCATTGTTGGGGAAATGGCTTTGGAGATTGGGGGACTAATCAGAAGGCCTGTGGAGGAAGGTTTTGTTGGCCAAATACGGCAATCAAAGGGATGGATGGGAGATCAAAGACAGTTGGTATAGATTCTCACCTATATGGAAAGGGATAAGTTCTGTGAAGGAGAAGTTTATACAAAACATAAAATATCAAGTTTGTTCGGGGGAGAAGATTCTCTTTTGGAAAGACACATGGATAGGGGAGATGCCGCTAGCCAAGCAATTCCTAGATCTGTTTAATTGCGTCTTGACAAAGGAAGCAAATGTCAAAAGCTACTTTGGTAAAGCCAACAATAATGAGGTCATATGGAGCCCCATATTCCGATGAAATTTGAGGGACATTGAGGAAACGCAGTTTGTATCCCTACTAAACCTTCTTTCAAACATGCTTATCCCAGAAGAAGGGGAGGATAACAGGATATGGATAGCATCAAAAGACAACTCTTTCTCTCTATCATCATTCTACTCAGCCATTTCCAAAAGGACAGAGAGGAAATGCCAGATAAAGAACATTTGGAAGCTCAAGGCCCCACCAAGAATTGTGGTGTTTGGCTGGTTAGTTCTTCGAGGACGGATCCTCACTATGGACAATCTTAAACGAAGAGGGAAGATTGTGGTCAATGCATGCCTCATGTGTTTGGAGAATGAGGAAACAATTGACCACCTACTACTGCAGTGTAACATTGCTGTGAAGATTTGGAACACTGTAATTAGTTGGTTTGGCTGCAGCTGGGTCTTCCCAAAGCATGTTCAAGACTTGTACATGGCCTGGAGTCTGGAAATCTCCAATTGGATCACAAAAGGGGAAGGAGGTGTGGAAGCTCACCTTTCTTGCAGTAATTTGGCAAATATAGAAGGAAAGGAACGCGAGATGCTTTGAGGGAGCCGGCACTAATGGAGACTTGATTTGTGGAAAGATTAAATTTTCCATGGCTCAATGGGTGTCAATAAACCCCATTTTCAAAGCCTATACTTTAGACCAAATCATGTTCAACCGGAGCAAGGTAGCTGTCCTGTAGTAATGTTTTGGGGTTTGTGACTGTCCTGTAGTAATAATTGGGGTCATTCTAGGTTGTTTTTGTAGAGTCCGGGTCCAAATAGGGAAGCCCTGTTTGGAACAATGAGGGGGTGACACATGGGAGGACGATGTCAAATCAGCTGGCTCATCTCCTACAATGAAACAAAAAAAAAAAAAAAAAAGCACCTCCTTCCATGTGTCACCCCCTCATTGGTCCAAACAAGGTTTCCGGATTCGTTTTTGTAGGGTTTATCCCCTTTGTTTCATGCTTTCAGGGGGTCCATTGTACTGTTCTTTTCTCAAAACAAATATATTGTACTGTTTTGCACCTAAATGAATTTAACTATTAAAAAAACATTTTACCAATAGAACCCAGCGTAATAGCTCTTCAAGGGATGCATGCCAAAGACGCAATAATATCTAACCAAACTACGCAAATGATATACATTAAAATAAAAAATAAAAAAATAAAAAATAAAAAAAAACACTAAGACAACCCCAATCTCACCATCATCAATTAATCAAGAAAGACAAAAGGACTGCCCACCAACATCCACCAAAATCCTATATTCCACTCCAACAAGAGAGAAAAATTAAAAACAGAATCAAAGATCACAGACTTAACAACACTTCCAAGAAAAGATCTAACACAAATTTGCCTAATACTACATTAAGAGATCAAGAACAAACCCTAGAAAAAAGAAACTCAAATCTAAAATTCAGCAAAAACCCATGACCATCATAAACCAAGAAACACAAATATGCCCAGCAATGTCCACCAAAAATCTAAGTTCCATTCAACTACCAAAAACCCATCAAGAAAACCTGGAAACAGACTGAAAAATTACGAACCATACCTATTAAACACTCACCCAGGACTTCTTTCTGCAGACCCGCCTTAAGAGATTAGATACAAACCTTTAAAAGAAAAAACCCAGTCTAATTCCACAAACAAAAACTCACCGTCGTCAACACAAAAACAGCCAACGTCAATCCACCGAAACCCTAAATTCATTCAATTATAATAACAGATCAACCAAACCAAGAACACCCCAGAAAAAGAAATCAAATATTAGGTACAAACCCTTTAAAAAAAAAAACCCAATCTTGTTTCAAATTTTAACAACAACCCATCATCATCACAAATCAAGAAACACAAGACCCCCAAATTCAATCAAACCAACACCAACCCAGAATCATAAACCAAATAAAAAGGGATCCATTACCAGGATGGGAAGCACGGCCTGATCGACCTTGACGAACTCTGCATCCCAGGCCCTCCGTGGACCGATCATCTTCTTGCAGTCCTCGGTGACCTTGGCGAGGATCTTTCCAGTGACGTTGGAGAGAGGGATTCCATTATCGATGCGATCGTCTTCGATCATGCGCTTAATGGTCTGCGACCGCCTCATCGACGTCGAATGTCTCACCGTCCGAGCTCTTCAGAGTAATCTTCTTCGTGAGAGGCATGGAATGAGTGAAAAAAAGAAAGATCGGTGGAGCGAAGAATAGGAAGAAGAAGAAAGTCAGAAACCCTAATAGCAGAGAGATTGGGATTTCGGAGGGGAGAAGAATTTTCGTTTCTATGCGCAAAAGAGAGTGTTAGCGTCCTAACTAGGGTAACCGTAGTTTGGTCTTTTACATAATTTTCCTTGCTTAATTGATCTCAGAAAGATTAATTCTGATGCTCGCCTCTAACCACGATATGAGTCGAATGATTTTTACCCCAAAAACAAGTGCAGGTTTTTTTTTTTTTTTTTTAATCGCCTCTAACCTCTAATCACGTTTTTTATCATACAGCCAATTGAACTGTGAAAGAAGCTCCGATTAATATAAATTATCTGACACCTCCTGTAAGACATCTATTTTGAACGGTTTGGTACTTGGCCCCCCTTGTGGGGCTTGTGGGGCTCCGCTCTTTAACCTAGGTTTTTTCATGGTTAAATCCTCATGTTTTCAATTGAGGTGGGTGGGCCCCACTTTGGGGTTCCACCCACAAAAACTCACTGTTGAGGATATCTATTATACCTTTAGGCTAGCCATTTATCTTGCAAGAAAGGTCAGTTGTGGGATTCAATAGCCTACATGGCCAATGAGTATTTGATATAGAGTTAGGATGGTAGATGCGGAAAGCATACTTTGAGAAAAAGATGCCCATAACTTGTTCAGAAAGTTATTTTTGGCACATCTTGTTCTCTGACCCTTAACTGATTGTAGCCTGGCCTTATTAGATCTGTCTTAGAAAAGTGCATCGTGCCTTGTAATTGGTCTAACAATTCATTTATTCTCAGCAGAGGGTGCATGTTCTTGATTGTTAATTGATTCAACTGCCAATAATCTACGCATTCTCAACGAATGGTCCTTCTTGATGAAAAGAATCGGTGCTTCCCACGGCGAAATGATCAACAACCCCAAGTGCAAGGCAGCGATGTAGTGATAATCCAGTGAGTCCGGGGTCGATCTATGGGGAGCAAAAAAGAAACAACTAACTCCTACCTGTCCTATGAAAAATCTAAAACTTGCTGAGATAAAATCTATACAAACCCAATCTAATATATTTAAATTTAAATTAAATTACGCCAATTATAGCCTATTAAAAAGTCCTATTAAGAAAACCTAAGCGAATAATCCCAAACCAATAAACTACGTCACTATAAGAAGAGATAGAAAAACCGATTTCATAAAAAAAATTAGAAAATCAGTAATTAAATAAATAAACATCAGAATGTGAATCATGTAGTTCAAGAGTCCGAATCAGTTGTTTTTTATATTAAAAATACGTACGGTGTCAATTCAAGTTCCTCCTGTTAGGATAAGCCAAGGCGTGTGTTTAAATTGTTAATTGATGAGAGATTTCACATGACACAAGGCTCCAATCAAGTATTTTCATTACTATAATTAGCCCTTAAGCATTTGCTATATACAGGAAAAATAGTGAATTGCAGAAACAAATTATAATGATGAGATCACCCCCTCCATCTTCATCTTCTACTCTTAAAAAAATCAAATTTAAGCCTCACAAGAAGAAGGAAGAGAGAGAGAAGAGACGGGGTGGAAAGAGACTGGGAAGAGAGAAAGAGAGTGAGTGTGGGACGTGTGGGATTTTTGGGACTAGATGGTATGGGCGTGCAACCCCTTGGACTCCCTTTTATTATGTCTTAAATTTCTTGCTTCGCAAGAATTTGAATTTGGGAAGGTTCATTTCTTTAATTCTAAGTTGTAGTGCTTTTAGGAAATTTGTCTTTAAAATTTTGAATTTGCTTCTACCTTTGGTTCTTTGACTAGCTCCTTCTAATCTTAGGACTCTTCCTTTCTTGCAAACCTCCACACTTGGGCCCGCTTGATTTCTTGAAAAATTCCCAAAATCTGAATTTTCAAAACATTACAATGAAGCTGGGACCCACTTGGGCATGCAACACATGGGAGAACCCATGTTGGACGTCCCTTCCATCTTGAAGTTATTTCTTGCTTGCTTTCTTTTCTTTCTCCTCTCTTTCCTTCTCTAACTTTCCTTGCTTCTCAAGTATTTTGGATTCCTTTCCTTCTTTATCTTCAATTCGAGCTTTGAGATTTAAAAAATCTTAAAATAAGTAAGGAATTTTGAATTTTTGAAAAAAAGGGACCACCATGGCCGCCCCTGCCTTGGGATTCATGCCTGATGCGAGATCCTGATTTTTAAATAGGGTCATTAGTCATAATTATCCTGTTTAGCCTAATTAGTATTGATTAATCATTTGATTTGAGATTTTTTATTCTGAATGACCCCTTTGTGATTTTTGACTTTTAGGGGACTTGCTAGTATTTTGAATAATCCATGGGGGGCTTTGTGCAAATTTTGGATAAACTTCACCTCCTAAGTGAAGTTTGAGTAGATTCTCCCTCTCTCTATCTCTCCCGTCTCTCTCTGGCTCTCTCTCAGACGATTGACCAAGCCAGCCTCTCATTCTCCAACTCTCTTCCTCTCATCAGATATCACCATCAATCCACCATCATCACCATCTTCTTCTTCATCTTCTTCCTTGTTCTTCTTTCTTGATGGAGCTTTTGGAAGGGCTTTGTCAAGTGGGTTTGAGGAAATTCTTAGAGAAATCAGTAGTGACCAGCTTATCTCAGTTTTTTAGGCAAGTTTCTAATATGTTAAACATGAATATATGTTTTGAATTAAAAAATTTATACTGAATTTCAGCTTATTTCAATTAATTTCCAGATTTTAACTCAGATGATGATTTAGTAGGTTTATTGAGAAATTTTATGTTTTTCTTAGAATAAATGATGATGTAGAAGTGGTTTTGAATACTAGAATATGTATTTCCGTGATTCAGAGAAGGATGAACTGGAACAAACCTCAAAAAGAGAAATCCTAAAACTGGGATTCTTGAAATCCCAATGTACCCGGTCGGCCGACCACACATGATTCGCAGTCAGTTGCAGTTTCTGCAACTGTAACCCTTTTGTATCGAACTTCCTTTGTATCAGGTCGACCGGACAATAACCAGGTTGACCAGACACACTGCAGGTTACCTATGATGTCGATCGGATACACTGTATTTTTTCAATTTGGCACCATGTTTGAACTTTATCAAAATCAGTTTGCAAGATGTTTCAGTTAAAACTAGAATTAGAACTTCGGTAATTTTATCAATAGCTGGTCGTATTAGATATAGACTTTGGTGACATACTAAAAAGAATGATGGTATCTACACCAGCAACTCCCAAAAATGAATCATCTCATCATACCCCTAATGAAACATGATCATTATTAATATGAGGTGAATCGTGACCACAAATCACCAACCACAAAGTGCAATCCAGAAAGTGATGGAAATTTGGTGCAGTCCACCTAAGCATGATATTAAATGTCATGCACCCACCCATGTTGGAAATGTGTGGGGTCGGGCCACCCAAATGGAAAGAAATGGTAGGACCCACCAAAATAATCAAAATGACACTCAGAATTGTGGAGATATAGTTGGAATAAGTCCGACAACATAAATATGGTGCACCCTGAGAGATAAAAATATCACAAGAGTGTCAAAATGATGAAAGCATGGTGAGACTACTTCAAATGATCGGAAAACCTATATTTTCTTGTTCTTGTTTGGTTAGGAGCAAATAAAAGGAAATAGAGAGAAAAATAAAGAGAAGTCATGGCAATGAACCTGGTTATATTTCATAACCAGTTTTTTCTCATCCAGTTCCAATTGAATCGAACATGAAATTTGAGATTTTTTTTCTTTGGATATTTCTAAGGTCTTTGACCCAATAGGACTAATCTCCCAGGTGTCCCCCTACGTAACCATTCAACGGGCAAATTTGGGACTGTTTTGAATGCAAGATGTGCAGAGCAAACCCACGCCGAATACCATGCCACTAACTCCCAAGTGGGTTTTTTCTACATTAGATACGATTCAGTGTTCTTTAATTGTTGTTGAGGCTGTGTGCAAGCATTTGATGTTTAGTGAATTTTCTCTTTATCTTAGAATTTTGCGGATGATTGTGAAAATTAATGAACTTGCTTACAAGTCAAGAGAATTTTTTTTCCTATTTGATATTTAGAGGTTTATTGGGTAACATAAAATGCATCTCTATTTATATCATCTACTGCTGTGCTAATTGATGTATACCACTGAAATATGTTATTTTTGCATACATGGCAGTTTATTTGGTTAGCACGAACACTCTCTTTGTCCTTCGTGCATCTAGTGAGAAATTTTAAGTATAAGATGACACTAGCATAGTATCCCGTGCTTAGCACGAGTATGTTCATTGAAATCAAATATTCATACATTGGAAAATAAGCATTGACTTGAATGACAACCAAAATACGATGCACAATAGTAAATTTTTAGAAAGAAAAAATATGACCACACTTATTTTCACAATTGAGAGTAGGTAAAGTATATGAGAAGTGATATAGAATAAAATGAAAAAATATGCAGAGATGTAATAGGAGATGTGGACAGAAAAGAGTTTTTACCAAAACCAAAAGAGGAAAGTGGGGAATAAACATGGGTAATCATATGAGATAAAACAGGTGTTGCATGGGATAAGAAGTGGATAGTTAAAAGAGATAATGGAGGAGAGAAGAATAACTTAAAAGTCAAAATTGTAACCAACGGTTAAATTAGATTGAAAAGGCTTCACTTTAATATAGTATAATTGGATCAATGTTGGAAAATTAGAAAATAGAAAAAGAACAAATTTTTTTTAAGTTTTTATGTGAAATAAAAAGAGATTAAAATAAGTTTAAGTAATTCCTTTTACATTTAAAAATAGGTACTTAAATAAAAAAAAAGGAAAACAACGACAACTCCTAGTAATAATAGATGGATGCTTGTTATTAGTGAAGTATGCCCAAAAGCATAAAGGCTAAGGACAAGTTTTAAAGATTCTCCAAGAGGAACTTGTTTTTATTTGGTGTTGGGCCTACCATTTGATTGATTTCTTGTAAAAAGCATCATTAAAATAAATACAATAAAAAAACGCAAAATAGATAATGTAAAAATAGAAGAAAAAAATGTAAGCCAACTTCACCAGGTCAAAACAGACTTTCATAATAAAATCAAGTCATAGGTCTTGATCAACTTTTCTGTATGTATTCTCATTCATACCAACCCTAAGTATATACTAGTAGGGTCTCAAATAAGAAATCATACAAATAATTCGGTGCATATTTCTCTCTGTAACAATTGTGACAACATGTCAAACCTATAATGTTAATAGGCCGGCCTTTAAGATATTAACTACTTAAAAACAATGTTTTCCCTAATATCAGTGTTAGGACATAGCTTACTGTAATTGGGAGTTGAGACCAACATAAGCTTAAAAATTTGTGAAAATATTAACAATATGATGCATTTCAAATGTAATCAATTTAAACGGTGGGCTTGATTTCAGTAAGAGTGAGATTCAATCCCACTAATGTTGGGCCAACAGTTTTGTCCGGCTTGAATCAAGGAGGGGACGCCACAAATTGGCTTTCGATGATCCCAAGTTTTGGCTTGTATGTTATAAGACAAGGACTAGACCAACTATTGCCCATCGAGTAGAATGTTAGTCAATTAGGAAAAAACAAATGCAAAAAATGAACATAGTGGAAAGGTCAATGTAGAGATAGATGTGTGGTAAAATTAGTAAAGAGAAAATAATGAAGAAATTCAAGAGGCAGCATCAATGGATGATAAATCCTGAAAAACTCATTTGAAAGAGTTTGTATATGACTGACGCAAACCAAGCCAATTAAAGTATGCATGAGCAAATATCCCTCTATGCAAGTCGATGACCCTCAAGGAAAAGGAGTAGATTAAAGAGGACATGAATTGAAGTATTAAGGTTAGATCCAAAGAACTGTAACATAACCGAGAATTTGGCCTAGGCTAGAGTTGTGAAACAAAATTCATGTGGCAGACCCAACATAGTTGGGATAACACTTTAATGATGATGTTATAAAATATCCTCGTCAGATATTAAGGATTTGAAGAGAGATTTTCTTTAATAACTAAATCTCTTCAATCAATTACCACTATAGAGAGAAATTTTTGATATGTTACAAGAGGTCACCTATTAAGGAAATCGAAGAGAGACGAGGAAACCGAAGAGATCCTATTCAACTATATATAAAAGGAAATCTTCTACTCAACTGGATGGTGGGCAGTCATGTATCTTATTATAAGGAAATCAAAATCTTATACTTGGGTAGTCATACATCTTGCAAGGAAACCTGTTCTCAAATGGAGATGGCTTGAAGCGTATGATCTCATAAGGAAATTGAAATCTTGTACCGTATCTCCAAAAATAAAATATCATAGGTAAAGGCACCATATTGTATACTCAATTGGAATTGGAATACTAAAACAAAATTGAAAAACAATAAAAAACAGTCAAAATTAAAATAAGGGTGGTCAAAGCCATTCGCTTCTGTGTGTAATAACTCTTCAAATGACACACATCAATCGGCATTTCACTATAGCAATCCACAAACAACTAGCTTTGAAGGTCATAATTCTCGTAAGTGGTATTGTGCAAGACAACATTCAAGTGATATTAGATCTTATACTTAATTCTACAGCTCGTTAACAAATTTAGAGCCAGAACAAGCACATCTTGGGTCCAACCCACTTTGCGCATAACCTGAGTGCAACCCTTTTTGAAGCCCTAATAGTTCATGGGAAAAGCCATTGACTCTTTTTTGAGCTTGCAATCATATAATCAGAACTAATTAACAAAAAGAGAGAAAGATATATAGGGAAGCAAAACTAAACTAATCTGGAGACTAGAAGCCAGAATTTTCTATGTATTCCATTTTTTTTGGGGGGAAAAAAGATAAACCCTGATTTAAAGTTCAAAACTGAGGTAGAAGATGATGGCTGATTAATATATTTTTAGCCCCCACAAAAAAAAAAAAAAAAAAAGAAGACCAAATCAATGAATACATCTAGAACTACAAACATTCCCCATTTTCAAAATACCATATTGCAACGAAAATTTTAAAAGCCCGTAAGATTACCCAAGGAATGGGTATAAGGGGTGCTGTTTTTATCTTAGCGGTGGAGGAAGATGAGATTTTGCCATCCCCGCCCATGCAACAATAGCAACTGCGATAATTGCCCACCCTAATATGTCATACTTAAGATTGCTGCTTTCCTTTTTCTTAGATACCTGAGAAAGAAGAATCAGACAATAATTTCAATAATGCTTGAGCACACTCCTAACACCGATTTAAAATAACAAAAGTAAGCATCAACCCATTGGTGATTAACATAAACCAAGAGAAAGTCCAACCGATGATTGCACAGAAAATAATAAAATAATCCTTAACAAAAGAGCATCTGGCATCCTAAGGCCTTAAATATGTACAAGTGGACAAATGACAGGGTTATCTCAACCATTGACCCAGTGGTGCACCATGGATAAATCGATAAACTATTCAAACCCCATGAAGGACAACCTAAATATACAAGGTTCGGGAAAAATACAACTGCCATTCATGTTCAACATGATACAGGCCAAGCACTCAATGACTATAATCTTCCAATATAGTTGATTTCTTTGGGGCAAATCTACATCCACAATGGGATTTTTTTATAACATAAATCCACAATGGGATCCACTAGATTAACTGTCTGGACACTTGGTTCATGGTCTATAATGTGCCAATTAAAATCCTAATGGTGCTTTGGATCCTCTGTTCGAGGATGTTATAACTCCATCGACATCACTGCCAGAGGACGTGACCACGACGAGTCCTAATCTATATAAAATATTCAATCAAGAAAAATCTATGGTAAGTAATGAAGTATATGTTCCATGACCCCTTATGTGGGCTGCATTACTAGTTAAAGTGTCCAAGGCAACTAGCTTTTTTTTTTTTTTGAATGATTGCAGCTAGCTTATTTCTTTTCAAAGTAGGCAAGGGGTTGTTTGTTTGCACCCATTACACATAAACACGTTTGTTTGCTCCCGTACATCACAAGCGTAAATGAGGTGTTAAAATGATGTAAATGAGGTAATTTACATATGAAAATTTTCACACCAGAAAAGGTGTGAAAGTGTTTCACTTCTCTTTGGCTAGAATGGCGCCATAATAAGTCTTGCCTGGGATAGATAGTGGTGTCAAACCCTGTAACCATCTTTTAGTTTTTGCAACTCCTGTGGCCCCAGATTTTTAACCCAAACCGTTCAGTTTTTTATTGACCCATTAAACCCCAAAATGTTTAGTTTCATGTCTTAAATATTCACAGATTTTGATACGAATGAAAATTTTTCGTATGTAACCCAAACCACTCAACATTTACTCATGTGAACACTGTGCTTCCAAACAAACATAGTAATGTGTATCACATGAGTGAATTTCACAAATGTAAATTCACAAGTGCAAATCTTACATATGTAAACCCATTTGCATATCCTATGTGTGAAAGGCAAACAGCCCTAAAAAAAAAAAGGACTGGAAAAGAAATCAGACCTTCACATTCAAAGCAGACGAACTTGTAGCTGCTGCTGCCTGTTGAATGAGTCCCTGCCTCTGAATCTCTGAATGCAACTCAGGAGCCTTGAAGAAAATGATGTCAATGACAGTAAGATCTCAAATACAGTAATCTACAGAGGTGAAATAAGATTTCAAATAAAGTGGTTTCCAAAAGTTCAAAGAATATTGTGGTTATTTTCTTTAAGTAACAGGACACAAGCCTACAACTTGGTCATTGCTACAATGAAGAACGGTGTGGTTATTTAGCTATACCAAACAATA
Source organism: Camphora micrantha (assembly GCA_003546025.1). Lineage (NCBI taxonomy): Eukaryota > Viridiplantae > Streptophyta > Magnoliopsida > Laurales > Lauraceae > Camphora > Camphora micrantha. Next base: position 23,219,347 of record QPKB01000012.1, on the reverse strand, counting down.
ATCTATTCTATAGATAAATGCCCTACACAAATTAGATACAAATGCCGTAAAAAATATTTTCCTTAATAGATAAAACAAAGTCATCAATTAGGGGTAACATCAATAGGAGATAAAATTAGGGAAACCCGTTTGAGATGGTTTGGGCATGTCTAATGCAGTCCGGCAACAACGACGGTAAGCAAAGGTTTGGCTTTTCAAGTTTATGGCCTACCAAGGGGAAGGGGTAGGCTGAAGAGGACTTGGATGGATGATGCAATACGGAAGGCCCAGGGTTGCTCGATCGCGGATCTTGGTTGTGTCAATGGACGTCATAAAAATAGATCTGAAGAAATACAACTTATCTAAGGATTTGGCTCAGGATAGATCGAAATGGATAAATAGAATTCATGTTGCCGACCCCAACATAGTTGGGACAAGGCTTTGATGATGATGATGAAATAAATAGTCTCATATAAGAGTAATCATGTTTTCAGTATCTCGTGCAGTAACATGGTCAAAATGGAAAGAATCATAGATATATGGAGAGGAAACAAAATTACAGACATGCGGACCACCAAAATAAGGAAAAGATAAATGGGTTTTTGCTGTCACATGGATCATTAGAAGAAGAAAAACTTATTCATACATTGGTACTTTATGTGTACATCATACCTTATACAGATCTGTTTTGTTCTCTTTTTCGAAACCATAGTATGATGTCTAACATAAATTTTTAATTTTACCCAAGAGTTTAGCCCTTCTACTGTAGGCATTATTTTTTTTCTCCTTTTGTTTCTGAAAAAGAATTAAGAGACATGAATGGTAATCATTTGAGCCGATGAAATTAGCAATATTATCCGTGAACGTATTGAACAATAATAGAGAAGTCAAGATTGTCATTTCAAAAAAAGAAGTCAAGATTGTGAATATTGGCATTTAGTTACAACGTTGTTTTTTCACCTTAGGGATCATCTGTGTTTAACAATTTCCATGTGTTAACATTTGCACATGCAAACATGTGCTTTGATTTTTACATATGGAAGTTAATGGAATGTAAGATGCAAAATGAGTTCTTTTCGTAGAGTTTTATCCACACCTTATACCCTTAAATATACGCCTCCGTCCTTTCATTATCACCATGGGCCCCAAAGAACACTTTTTGAAAACCTATGATACCTAGATATAGATACGAGTACAAACACGGATATGGAGATCAGAGTTAAGACTTTGCACTTTTGAAAACTTAGGATATCGATATGAATACGTGTCCTAGTTTTTTCTTTAGATTACTTCATGAATTAATGAGTTATCATTGTTAGCATTCCTTTCTAACAATTTTTTTTTTTTTTATATGTTGAGACATAAGAAAATTAGAAGAACTATATGAAATAATGGACTTGGTAAGTAGGATATTCTAAACTTGTGCACTTGCAGTATCGGATATCGATACGAGTGTCATATTAGTCTGACATGAATATGTTGGGCTTGTACAAGTCTTCGGGTATCACAATAAAAAACTGCATTAAACCCCTCTAGGCTAAAACAAAAAAAAAAAAAAAAAAAAAAAAAAAAAAAAACCACAACCACACTCACACGAAATCTCTTCTTCCTCCCAACAAAAATATGCATATATCAAAGGAACCATCTCTCTCTCTCTCTCTCTCTCTCTCTCTCTCTCTCTCTCTCTCTCTCTCTCCATTTAATAACTACAAATATCGCCCTTCGTTTTTTGGGGCTTTTGAAACCAGTATATCCCTTTTATACTGTATAGTTCTTTTGAGCAATGAATTACAGTGACCATTTTAATAATAATAATATTAATAACTACAAATATCTACTGCCAATTTTCAAGGTTTCGATGGGGCTCTTGATGGATTTTGTTGGGAGTTTGATGGGCTTTTCTTGGTGGTGTTGATGAGGTTTTTGACGGCTTCAGATGAATCTCAAAATAGACTGCAATCTTAATTTGTGGTGATGATCTTTTTCAAGTCTATCACTGTACAAATTTATCATTTTTAATTTTCTTCTGATTGCTGATTGTAGTTATTATTTAAGGATGTAGTGCTAAATTAGTTGAGAGATAGTCTAACAGAAGACCATGTTGCTATGTTTGCTGATTGTCGGTATTGACTATTGCATGTAATTGCAATTGGGATTGTAGAATGCTTGCACATTTTCCAAGACCGATACTATATGTTGTTTTGACATTGATTGAAGCAACCTTGAGTGAATTGAAATCTATGAGAAATAGCTGAGAAGGCAACACAAAGCTTCCTTGATCATCAATAGCCTAATCGATACCACTAAGAGAGAGAGAGAGAGAGAGAGAGAGAGTCCTAAACTTTTAATTGGTATTTGGTACTATTGACCGGGCCTTTTTCATTCATATATGTATTTGACGGTTGCCTGGGCTCTTATATGATTTTTAGGGATGTGCTGTGTGTATTGATTTTAGAAAGATAGGTGCCTAATGAAAGCAATGTACCTAGAGATTTAATTGAGTTGGTTTAAAATAAAAGGAGTGTCCCAAGAGGTTATATTGAAATCATTAAAGACATATATGAGGGAGTGGTAACGAGTGTGAGAACTAGGGTTTTAAAACTTGCTTGAGTCTGATGCAACTGGATTGGACTCATCCATGGCCAAGTCACTTTTAAACTATGATACCTGGTTACTTGTACAAGCCCAATGTATGTACGGCACCTGTATTGGTACCTGATACTGCGCCTATACTTCTAGGGAACAAGTTTAACATATCCTACTTATAAAGTCCTTTATTTCATATAGTTCTTTTAATATTTTTACTTCCCACAAAAAATGCTAGAAAGGGACGAAATCAATGATAATTTCATTGATTCAAAACTGATCTAAAGAAAAAATTAGGATACCGGTATCCATATCCGTGTCCTAGATTTTCAAAAGTGAGGAGTCATATCCCTGATCCTCGTATTAGTGTCTATATCCGTATCTGGGCATCATGGCTTCTAAAGGGACTCAACTGAGTACATCTGTAGCTTGAAATTATTGTTGTTGCAGCATTCATATGAAGAGAAATGACTTTTTTTTTTTTTTGGTGAAAGAGAAAAGAAAAGACTTTCTTTTTTGCATAAGAGAAAGCACTTACATCCGTAATCCCTACACTGAGAGAGAGAGAGAGAGAGAGAGAGAGAGAGAGAGAGAGATTATGATGGTGCTTAGTCACTTATCAAAAAGAAAGGAACACCAAATGAAATACAGTGTAACAAGTGGAGGATTCACATACCCCTATGATGTCTGTTGTGTTGATACATTGCTTTTATTAAATAAAAAAAAAACGTTCAGAATGCAACTCGGCCAAGTCAAATCGGATGGCCCCAGTCCGAGTCCAACTCCAGTATTTTAAACCCTGTTGAGAACCACTTGTGGCGAGACAAATGCATTTCCAGTGACATAGGTTTGCATCGGGGTTAGCTTTAAGCCATTATCTATTCACACTGATAATGGACGAGTTAACTACTCATATTCAAGAGGACGTACATTGGTGGATGTTGTTTGCAAATGATATGGTGTTGGTAGATGAATGAAGAGATGGTGTCAAGGCGAAACTTGACTGAAGGGGAAGTCTTTAGACTCCAAAGGCTTTAAAAAAAGTCTCACAAAGACAAAATATAGGAATAACAGTTTCAATGGGGCTGTGAAAAGAGCTAAAACTACTATGAGGTTTGCAGTGCAAGAGATAACACAAAGATTCATGTTGATATATTGGCTCGATAATTAGTAAGGATGGAGAGATTGAGGAAGATGTTGAACATAAGATAAGAGCAAGATGGTTGGAGAGGGCAATTGCTTCTAGAGTGCTTTGTGATCAGCATATACCAACAAGATTGAAGGAAAAGTTTTACACAACAGCGATTAGACCAAGACTAGAATGTTGGTCAATCAAGAAGCAACATATGTGAAAAGTAAGGGTAGCAGATAATAGAATATTGAAATGGATGTGTGGTAGAAATAGGAAAGATGGAATCAGAAATGAACGCTTTTGGGACCAATTATAAGTGATAAATTAAGAGACTAATTTGAGATAGTTTGGACATTGTCCAATGTAGGAAAACAACGATGCTATTTAGGAAAAGTTTTTCTATGCATGTTGATGGCCCACAAAACAGAGCATATATTCCATTAAATAGTTTAATGCTCTTATGAACAAGACAAGATCTTACAATATACAACTGGAATGAATAGGATAAAACAAATGAATGCAGCTTGAAATAGAAATCAATATCTACTTCTCAATTTGAAATATGTTAACTTTATCTAGGCAAAAAAGCCAATCATTGACGAACCTTGAGCATATTATTAATATTTATGGATTATGGTTTTCAATGAGATGCGACTATTTAGTTTGGTTGAGTCGGTGTCTCAGTGAAATAAGAGTGTTTGTCAATTTTTAAATTTAAAATTTTAACCGCCCAGGTGATATGTTGGTTGGGGCCAAAATATGATTTCTTAGCAAGGTTATCAACGAATCAAAGATGATCTTAATAAGCTTTTTTTTTTTTAAGTTCTTATCCTCTTAAATTTGTTTGGTTATGTTGTTAAACCTTTTTTCAATTTTCAGTCTGTTTCATCCTTAATCTTATATTAGTTTTTTTTATAGGTAAAGCTACTTTTTATCATTTAGTATTTTCTTGACTCTCCTAATTAATATCAAATAATATTTTTATATAATCCAAATCAATGAGCATACTTTCTTTTTTTCTCGTATATTATTTTATTGTTACTTATTTGGTGAAGAACATTAGATATTTTAAATGAAACAAGGCCATTAGATACAAGAAAAATAAATAATAAATGAATATAAATATATCAAAAAATATGTTTTATAATTATGATCAATGGATATGCTTTCTTTTTTGTTGTTTTATTTGTTATTACTTATTTGGTGATGAGGATTAGACATTTCAAGCAAAAAAAATGCAATTAATTGTTAACAAATTGAAGGGGCTCTTATTTTGAAGTTAGTCACTTATCTGATTTAAACTTACAGAGATTGATTTCTATTATAAAAAAATAATTTTAAACTTTTATATAATTTTTTTATGTTATTAATTATATTGGCACGGGCATATTTTGCTAGTATAGGATTATAGGTGTTTATTGAGCTCATGATCAAAGTAAAATATCATCTTAATCAAAGAGTTGTTTGGACCATTTCTTAAGTCATTTTTTTTTTTTAATCTCGAGATTTTTGTGAGTTTGGCATGAATCAAATCAATTTTGCAAACAAGAAGTTGGGATTTTTGCGACTATTTAAGCCTAATCCAACCCAAAGGGGTAGGTCAGTTAGCCTAGGGCCACGGTTTGTACCCGGAGGTATAGGTTTGAAACTGTACTACCACGTTGGGGTTACATGGGAGTTTACTCAGGCTTCCCTCTGGGCCCGGAGGGATTAGTCTAGCCCAAAGGATTGGGAACTCTCCGATAGCAAAAAAATAAAAAAAATAAAAAAATAAAATTATGACTAACCCACTTTTGATAAAAAAATTTCTAATCCTGGTACATTTCGAGGTAAAATATGAGGACCAGTTTTTGGCAATGGCTATAATATATCAAATAACAAACCCAAATCGACACATCTTTAACTTCAATAGGACTCCATTTCCAGATCTTATAATGTGGTTCATGTAATATCCACGACGTCACCACCTGCCCAGAGCAGACAAAAACTGACCCGACTCACATAAGTAAGACATTGCTAGGAGAATCTGACCTACAATAAAAACAGGTCAATTAGGTCAACGCACTCAACCACCTAACCCATCCAAATGGGTTGGTTCGGGGCCAACCCACATTATACATAAATCCATTGAACAATTTGATGCTTTACTATTTTGACACTCACAATAGTTTATTCTATATGGAGTGATAAACTTGTGTTGGGCTTTCTTCTTTTGGCCTTCAATATAACTCAAAGATAGCCTCAATATGTGAATGGATTGGGGCTTGGGTCACGTGGGTTGGATTAAATGGGTTGACCCTTATTGAATGTGGGTTATATGGGTTGGGATGGGTTGACCCTTAGTGGTGCAGCTTGAAGTTAGTTGACCTGTTTTAAAAATTGGTCAAATACAATTTAACCTCAATCCTTCGTATTCCTTGTCAATCAGATCCATTTCCTAGGGGTGGGTTGACCCGCAATGGTGCAGGTTGAAGTTAGATGACCTGTTTTAAGAATTCATTGACTTGATCAGGGGCAGACCCTGCACCCACGTGATTAGACAAACCCCTTAGATAATATCTAAAAAAAAATTCATTTTAATATTTTACGTCTTCACTTGGCCATTTACTGCATCACGCAAACGAAAATACTGGGTCCGCCATTAGATTTAACACCAACCCTGAGATATTCCTTGTCAATCAGATCCGTTTGCCACCCCCACCCCCTCTTCTCAAGCACTCTGTTCAATTTTATGCTGTTGGAACCTTCCCTTACCATAGAGTACAATCTTTAAAAAAAAAAATAAAAAAATCTATGGTTGGCTATGATAGTCTGATGGGGCTGATTGTTACATGACCCTTACAAGTGAAGAGAACATTTCATCTATATATTATACTTTTGCCGAGCTAATAGATTATATGACCCTCATATGTCAAGAGACCGTTCAATCTATTCTATTTCTGTCCCATAGGAATGCTGGGCCTGCAAGGTATTAGGATTGCAATTTGAATTTGGTCGACTGTGATTTTTTCTACTGTAGAGAAAAAAGTTTATCCTACTTGTACCTTCCGACGCCAGTAAATAAACACATACAAATTGTACTATCGAGGATCACATGATCTTTAAGAGGTTGGTTGGGTGGTCAGGACCACGGTTCCTCCCTCTCCCGGTCTTGGTATCGACCCTGGGGTTCCCCTTCTTCAAGAATCAAAGGATGAGTCTACTAGTGCTACCACCTAGAGCCATATAGGGGTGTTTAGCCACCTTCCGTCTGGGTCCGGAGGGATTAGTCCATCCAACAAAGGAAAATAAATATTGATAGCAAAGGAAAATAAATAAATTCCCGCCAACATAAAATCCGGATCTCTCCAACTCTCTAAGGAAGTGGGACCGACAAAACCGTTATCCTAAAGAAGAGAAACTTCTCATACGTATCATATCTATGATCTATCTATAGACACTATTCAATAAGAAGAGATCAGAAGAAGAAGAAATATATGGCGATGGAGACGATCGAGAGGCTAGCAGAGCAAGTAACATCGATGAGAGAATCTCTACAGAAGAGCCAGACCGTCATAGAAAACATGGTCACCATCCTCGGCTCCTTCAATCATCGCCTCTCTGCCCTCGAAGCCATAATGCGTCCTACTCAGGTCTTTAGTTTTCCCTTCACAATTCCAAATATTAGGTCTTTTTTTTTGTTTTTAACTGTCATTTCTGATTTCTTCCTTCAAAAATATTTTACAAAGATTGCTTGATATGAAACTCTGTTTTTTTTTTTTTAATTTATTTTTTCTATTTTGATTCTAATTTTTAGGTTAGAACACATTCGATTCGTGTGTGGGGGCATTTCCGTAATGCCAAGATAGGTACTGATTTCGGTAAAAGTACCAATTGGGCTTGCCATGATCTCGGCTCCATACAGCTCGGTAAGAGTACCAGCTCGCACCAGGCTCGGTCTAGTCTCGGTAAGAATACCAGCTAGTCCCATCTTGGCAACTATGATACCGCGCCCCATCTCGGCCTCAACACCACCTTTAGCTCGGTCTTGTTAACCGAGATGGATGCTAGACGACAATCATAATTAATGCCCTATTAGCATGCGGCGGCATTACAAAACAAGCTGTCAGATAGGGTATGCACGTGATAAGGAGTTGACCTTATCAGACGGTCACATTTGCAGTCACTCAAGAGGACAAGTATGGGGTGATGGGACAATACTCCTGCCTACCCCCACTAAGGGTACAAGGTATGGTCCGATGAGACATACCCTTTTCACCTACCTCCACTCAAGAAGCTTCTAATGGGACCTCTAGCCCTATATATACACTCGAGGTCACTCCATCACGAGGAGGAGAAAAACATCTTTACAGGCACGCATAGCCTTCTCTTCCCTTCCATTCACTCCATTTTTGCTTAATCAGTTCACTAACTCAGCCATCGGAGTGCCTTCGGCTAATAGCAGCTAGGGCCTCTGACCTTCCTCTGTTTCCTTCCTTTTTAGGTTTGGAGGCAGATAATTCATCTCAAAGAAGTCCTAACAGCAGATTAGAGAGTTTCATCCTCGCTTAACCAAGTCCGTAATTTTTAGGCACTTACAATTGGCGCCATCTGTGGGAATTTGATTAGATCAGATCTTCCCTAACACCATGCCTCCATAGAAAAGAAATGGTGAAGGATCCTCAAGGGCCCCGTCACCACCACTAGTATTACAGAAGCAGGCAAAACAATTTTCTCGCCAGAGAAAAACTGGAGAAAGATCGGGCATAACAGGTGTGGAAGGGCCTGTCCTTCAGTCCGGCTTGCTTCCAGCGGTAGGTGCTATCCCTCCCAGAAGCGAGGGACATCCGCCGGAACATGTCAGGCAGAAAACTCCTTCAGCAGGACGTGTCCACCAGGACGACCCTCCTCCAGAGCATATTCAACGAGGGCCTACTCCACCGTCTAAGTCGCATTAGTCCCACGTCCAGATCGACGATAGCGGTGATGATGGTGATGATGACGACGACGACCCCCTGCTGGCTAGTATCGATGCACAGAACCTCGTCATCCAAGAACTGGAGCACGAGGTCCGTCAGCTCAAGCAACAGCTCCAGGAGGAGGAGAAGGCCCCTCAATCAGTGCACAAGCACCCGTGGGCCGTGTCAACCAAGCAGGATTTGAGGCGAATCCTGGACAAAAAGAAGTGTGGCCGAGCTTGTGACGAAGGCTCGAGTAGCAGCCACAACTCCAAGAAGTCGCGCCAGGAGCCGGAAGCCAGTGATGATCTGAGAAGATGGCTTGATCGTCACATCAAGCAAACCGTCCAGCGTAACATGGAATTGGTCGGTTTCGCTCTGGATCGGCTGGATATTCACGACGAAGAGGACCACGACGCATGTCCCTTTTCTCAGGAGATAAGGGACTCCGCCCTCCCAGAGAAGTTCAGCGTCCCGAGGTTTACTCTTTATGACGGGACTTCGGATCCTGTTGCACACCTCCAACATTTCACCTAGCGAATGACGGTTTGGGGAGACGTCGAGCACCTGAACTGCAGAGTATTCTCCTCCAGTTTAGGAGACCTTCCCCTCAGATGGTTCTGCGCACTTCCTGAAGGATCAATTTCCAGCTAGAGGCAGCTCAGGAGTTTGTTCCTGGAGAAGTTTCAGGCCCATAGAGTCATCCCAAGGTCGAACAATGATCTGATGGCGGTCGGATGAAGCCGAATGAGAACGTCACTAAATTTGCAAAATGATTCTAGACCATCTATAGCCAGATTGAGGACGCCAATGACGAACTGGCCGTCATGTGCTTCAAAGAGGCCCTGCTACCAGGAAACGACCTCCGAAAGGAACTTGTTCACTGCCCCGTGACCACGATGAAAACATTGATGGCCCGGGTAAATCAGTTTATTGAGCAAGAGGAGGATGAGGTCCGAGCTCAGGAGAACTTTGGTCTCAAACATGAAGACAAACCTTCAAAGAAAGACTAGGACCGTTTCGGAGAGAAGAGGCGAACTGAAGCAAAGTTCCTTCGAGATCGGTGATGGTCTCGACTCCCACCTCGGGAGATAAGAAAAAGTCCAAACGGACCGCAGACTCCTACGAGGCTGTGATACGATCTTCAAAGAGCCAATCTATAAGCTCCTTAACAAAATCAAGACACAGCCATTCTTCAAGTGGCCACCGTCGATGAGAGCCGACCCGTCCACCCGAGATCAGAGCAAGTTTTGTGCCTATCACAAGCAAAATGGGCACAGAACTGAAGACTGTATGAGTTTAAAATCCCATCTTGAAAGACTCATCAAGGACGGGCACCTAAAGGACTACTTCAAGGAAGAAAGAGTCAACCGAGCCTATATACGCCGACCTGATGACAATCAGACAGCGACGAGCCTGAAGGCATCATCAACGTCATCCACCTAGCTCCCGCGCCGAAGAACAACCAGTCTCGCGCCGAGACCAGGATGGCCTCACACAGCAAGCAGGTGATGACAGCCGAGCACGGCTCAGCAGCCAAGCGAGCTCGGAAGGAGAAACCGAAGATCTGGTTCTCAGACGAAGACCTGGAAGGAGTCCAGCTCACCACAATGATCCGCTCCTCCTAACCCTAAGATTGAAGAAACTGGGCCTCAAGGAAGAAGATCTACGAGAAGTCCGCACTCCCCTGGTGGGTTTCAGCTCTAAGCCAGTTTATCCCAAGGGGAAAGTCACCCTAACAGTCCAAATCAAAGGTACCTCCATGCTGGCCGACTTCCTGGTGGTGGATGCACCCTCTCCCTACAATGAAATTATGGGGAGGACCTGGCTGCACAACATGGAAGCAGTGCCCTCCACTCTTCACCGGAAACTCAAATTCCCCTTTAAAAATAAGGATGGCAAAATTGAAGTAGTTACGATCAAAGGGGACTAGCAAATGGCCAAAGAATGTCTCATGGCCGTGGTATCGGGTGAGGCAGAGGCCAAACATGTACACATGGCCGAGCTGGAAGTCAAGATCGACGATGTCGGCCGCCCCCCAGAGCAGAAGAGTATCGAAGATCTGACCGAGGTCAGGATTGATCCTTCTGACCCCGAGTGATATTTCCTGCTCGGAAGCCAGCTACCCGATGCTGAAAGATCTGAGCTACTTAATTTCCTGTTGCTGAACAAAGAAGTCTTCGCCTGGACGCCCTACAAAATGCCCGGCATCAACCCTGAGATCATGAGTCACCAATTGAACGTGGACCCCAAGCACAAACCTGTGGTTCAGAAAGCATGCAGAACGGGAATCCCACAAACAGAGGCAGTGATCGAGGAAGTTGAAAAGCTTTTGGAAGCAAAAGTCGTCAGAGAAGTGCATTACCCAAAGTGGCTGGCGAAAACGGTAGTGGTCAAAAAGAAAAATGGGAAGTGGAGGGTCTGCGTGGATTTTACCGACCTCAACAAAGCCTGCTCTAAGGACAGCTTTTCGCTCCCAAAGATTGACCAGCTGATCGACGCCACAGCGGGGTACGACAGAATGAGCTTCCTAAACGCTTACAGAGGCTACCACCAAATCCCTATGCATGGCCCGACGAAGAGAAGACCACATTCATAACACCCAGAGGCCTTTACTGCTATAAAGTGACGCCCTTTGGGCTAAAGAATGCGGGTATAATGATATTATATCTACTTTCTCCTTTTCCTTTTAGCTTCCTTAATACTAAATTTGTACTATGCACCTCTATTTCGATTTTACCTTTCAAAATAAAAGAAAAAACTTGGTTGGCTATTCATTGTTTGATCTACTGTTTCATTTATGATTACTAACAAAGGTTCCATAAATTTAGATCACATAAATCTCTCTCTCTCTCTCTCTCTCTCTCTCTCTCTCTCTCTCATATTGAATTAGTTTTTGAAGGAAGAGCTTGCACTGAAATGCGAGAATCTGCATTAAGTTTAACAAAACGGCTGGCACAGACTGCCCAAGAAACTTTTGGCGATTTTGAAGAAGCAATTGAAAAGGATGCCACAAAAACAACTGTTGCTTATGGAACTGTTCATCCTCTCACTAGCTATGTGATTAATTACGTGAAATTTCTATTTGAGTAAGTCTACTTAGCACAGATTCTACAATTCACTATTAATTCCCTTTTCTCTATAAAGGCTTAGAATTTCTCAAATATTCCTCACTGATGCTGAAGTAGCAATGATAGGCAAAAGCATTAAGTAGTAGAATTGGATTTTTCTAAATCATATTTCCTTCATTAAAAATGATATCATTGATTTTCCTAACTGATGCATTTCAATGTTGTCATTTGTTCTTTCCTAACTGGTTCATTTCACTGTTGCCATTTGTTCTACTACAACAGTTGTAAATTTGAGGTGACTTATTTGTAGAAGTTTTTACCTAGGAGATGATGCTTGACTGCTTGTACGGAATTTATACTCAACACATGCAAAATGAAAGGAGAGGACTAATTTTAATGATGTTTAAAAGTGTTGCGGGCTTACAAATTTACAACGTAGCCTTGCTGTAAGTCACAAGGACTTCTAATTTCAGTGACATTCGACTGTCCCTACATTTCATTCCAAAAATATTAAAAAATGACATAATCCGAATAGGGCGCTTAGTAAACTTTGACTTTTCCTAATTGAAAGAGGATTCTTATTCGACTATACTGGGACTCTTGAAAAGGTAGAAAAATGTAAATGAAATGCATGGTTTGATTGGTCACTCGTGCGTTTGGATCAGTAGTGGGCCTGTGCATGGGCCTGATTGTGGGTGTGTCTAGTTCTTGGGCTTGGACCTGGGTGCCTGTCCATGGTCATGGGCCTGAGACTTTCTACAAACTCAGTCTAGCTGCTACATCACATGGTCAATTGGTCATGCGTTAATGGTTAGTAAATGCAAATACCTTGAAATGTGCCAAAGCCCTTGTGATCAAGTGGGGTTGATCTGAACATACCTAACAACACATTTGGTAACTGGCGAGAAGTCCGCAGAGCTGAGGATTCCACGCTTATCCTGGAATAGGGATTCCCCGCTGAAGATTTAATGTAATATTGATGTGTATGAATGCATATAGTTGAGGGAAATTGATTTCAGTGGGAAAATCTATAAGGTGAGGATTTCGAAATCCTATAGGGGAGGTGGGATCTGAAAATCGTTAAAACTGAGGATTTCCATTGATCCAAATCCTTTGTGATTTCCAATAGCCAAAATGTGGATTTTCCTGGACTTTGTGGAGAGCATAAATCTTTTTTTCCCGAGGATCTAGGTGCCAATTGTGACCCAAAGAAAGTGTGGACCAACTCATGAACCAACCATCATCAGCTAATTACACATATATATAATATTTGTATTTACATAAATGATGTCAATAATTCAAAAACCTATCCATATCCATTAAAGTGAAATATTTTCTGAGAACTGATAAAACTGTATTCTGAATCTGAAATTTAAAAATATTTCCTATTGCAATGATTGGCTGGAATCATTGGCAATTAATGCAAAGCGGGGGTATTCTTCTAAATGTTTCTTTTGTCAAATTAAAACTTAGGTTCTTAGAGTTGAACTTACTTAAATATTTTAAAACAGATGTGTTAAAACTAAAGTTCTTAGAGTTTAACTAACTTAAATGTTTTAAAATAGGCTTTTTTGTCTATTTTCATGTTATCTCCATATTGATAGTTAACCCCCGTAGACTAATTTCCATGCAGGGAATTGTTTTAAACCTAAAAAAATCGAAACTCCCACCTCATGCAAATAAATCTAAAGCTAGACTCAGGACCAATGAGCGACTAGTTCAAGTTGAAGACAAGGTTGTTGAAAAGTCCCCATGATGAAGAAGGCCCAACAATAAAAGAAAGTTTTTCATAAGCCAGTGAGGGAAGATCTGACAGTCGGAGCACACCATGAGCATCTCAATGGAAGATCCAAATGAAAATGAGGAAGTGAACAACTGTCTTGGAAATAATCATATTGATTAAAGATCCATAGACAAATCAAGTGGAAAATAAAAATGCAAGACTTGCCCCAGGACGAGTTTGACGTGAAAAAAGAGATCTGATTTGTGATTAAGATTGAAGATTAGACCATGAATGAAGGTAAAGATCAAGGAAAAATCATTGAACTTAGAAACCCCAAGGCCTAGAACATCCAACTGATCCAATTAAAGAAAGAATGAGATATTCTCCTTTAGCCCTATGTAGCCATAAGGATGACCGCACCATTGATCTTACACAAATGAAACCTTTGGCTTATTATGTATACAAAGATCAACATGGTTCAAACCAGATTAGAGATCCAAGTTTAGGTAAACACCACTGACAGTTTAATCAAGATCATTTGCAAATCCAGTGGTTCGGTGGAGTTTCAAAGAAGACATGAGCCATCAAAAGTGCAGTCACCTATTTTCTATGTCCCCATGGAGGATAGGATTATACTCTACATCCATGTAGTGGCCAGAGAGCCATTTATTAATAACTAGAAACTTCAAAAGCTCGAGCTGTTAGTGAACGACAGAACAATGTATATCAAAGGGTTCCTGACTGCCCCCCTCACGTGTGGTGCCCCACACGTGGACAAAAACATACTAAATGACTAGTGTAGGCAAAAAGACATCTCCAGGGATTCGAACACATGGCTTGACTCTGATACCATGTTAATATCTAGAAACACCAAAAGCTCGAGTTGTTAGTGAATAATAGAACAATGTATATCAAAGGGTCTTGACACCATCCTATAGTCAAATAATTAATTTGTATGTTGACTTCGATCCTGGTGGAATCCTATGCAAGTTGAGAACAAGTATGACCAAGACGACGAGAATGATGCAAATTGAGGCTTTGGAAAAACTCTAAGGGTTGCCCACACCCATTAAACAAGGCCCGCAAATGTGGAACTCATAGAATTGGAATTTTTTGTTTTCATTTATGTTTCATGTTTTACAGAGATGGGCATATATCAAGTGTAAAAAGGTGTCTTATGGACACTAATATGTGTTTCATGGGTTTTTTGGTTATCCAACAAGCCGATTCAATGACTAGGTATAGTTTAGGTATGGATTTTAATTGTCCCAGTTAGTCTCCATGTACTAAGAAGGACAATAGGAGGATTGGTCAAATATTATGGTAAGGAATTTTATCCTCTTTATTGAGTATTATTAAAAGAACAATGCTAGTCACATCATAGTTTTAAAACTCAGCCGAGTACAAGTCTACTTGGCCGAGTCTACTTGGATTCCGTTCTTACCAAGTTGAGTCATCCCCTAAGTCGAGTCTAGCTGAGCCCTATTGAGAAAAGGGTGAACAGGTTTTCCTTCTTCTTGTGAGATCATGTTAGAGGCTTTTGGTGTCCACTTTCACTAATCTTGAAAGATAAAATCCAAGTTCTTTAGATGATTAAACATTAAAAAATCAGAGGTGGTGTTCATTTGACTGAAATGAAACCAAATGCAACCACCTATCGTTACTTAAACTCATTCTAAATTATTAAAATAGATGTGACTTAAATTCAAAGGAGATCATTCTTCGATTTTAAGCTTTTTGATCATTTTTAAAAAATTTTAAGGTTTTGGGGACTCTAGGATATGACTCGGTTAAGTTGCATTTGACTTGGGTGACTCACCTCTATTCAAAAAGGGGTGAGGTGACTTGGAATTCAAGTTTTTAAACCGAGTCACGTTGACTGGCATGACAATCTCTGCCTCTCTCTCTCTCTCTCTCTCCTGTTCTTTATCCTTCTTAATCTCATAACAAACCTTATTTTTGCTTTTACCAAAAAACATAATAACTTCATTCATTTTTGCATGAAAAGGGCCCTAAATCTCTCTCATTTTGGTATTACAACAAGAGGTTACTGAAGGATTTTTTTTTTTTTTTTTTTGTAGGATCCATCTCTAATGTCAAATTTATGGGCTATTGGTTTTACTTGTCTAGAGACAAAGATGGAGAAATCTAGGAGGAAGCAAGAGCTAAAGATCCAATGGTGGTAATACTAGAGATATTCCGTGGTTTGGATTCACAAATCTAGTATAAGAAAGCAAGTGAATGAGATCTGATGTTGGAACCCTCAAAGATACACCACTATTTGGATTTTGATATCAAATGAAATATAAAAAACTCACCAATATGGTTCAAAATAGCGGCCACTACATAGTATAGTGGCCGCATTATTGGTTGTAGCGGTTGAGACCGTTACGCTATTTTGAGAATAACAGCACTTCGAGACAGACATTTCAATCTGAAGTGCATAGACGTGTGCTTCAACAGTATTTTGGGCGGAATGCAGGTATCATATTCTTTTCATTTTTTTTTAATTTCATGATACCACACGATGATCTGAACCGTTAATCGACTTGGGAAGATAAAAAAAGGCTACAAGCTTAAATTTGAGCCATTGATCCATCATGGATCTTGAGATATTTGCGCAAAATCGCAGAGCCATAGATTTATTTTTGGATTTTTTGTGGGTCCCATAATTGTGATCCGAGTTGTTAATCCTCTTTAGAATGTTGAAAACGACTATAAAAAAAAATTTTCAACCCCTGATTTAGTTCACATCTTGAGAAAACGAAGAAACATTGTGAACCATTGGATATCTCATGGTAGAAACGTGTAATGTGATTTTGAACTTGTCCCCTTTTTTCTTTTTTATTTTGGATTTTGGTTCATTAAACAACAATATTTTACTTCCCAAACATGGCTATGGGATCAAATTTGAGCCGTTGATATGTCTCGAATCTCGAGATATTAGTAAAAAATTGGCGAAACTTAGACTTGAGTTTATGGAGATTTGTGGCTCAAAAATAGCGATCCGAACCATTGATCCTCTTCGGAATGTTGAAAGTGACTAGAACTCAAAATTTCAGCCTCTGATTTGGTCTAGATCTTGAGAAATTAAAGGAAAATCGTGAACCATTGGATCCTAAACATCTATTTTAAACAATTCTTTTGTCTTACCAAACAACATCTATTTCAAACCACTCCATTTGAAATAGATCTATATTATACAAAATTTTTTCATAAAGATAAGATTGACCAAACAAGCCCCTAGTATTGCCAAACAATTTTAATTTAAAATACTTTTTTTTTCCGATTTCTTCTCCTCAGTAACCTTTATTAAAGTTGTCTTTACCCTTATATGATTCCAAATCACTAAAAAAAAATACAAATTGGCCACCACACAAGATTCAAATTTTTTTTACCACTTAAAAACTCACACTGCTGCTCCACAACGTATCATCACAACTACTACATAGCATTTTAGCCACTAGCCGCTACACTCACCACAACCGTTATTTTGATCCTTGTACACTAGCCGCTACACTCACCACAACCACTATTTTGATCCTTGTAATCACCAATCATGGATATAGTTTCTTACCATAACTCAAGAACCATTAAGTGAAGTTTACAAGCACCTATGTATCATTTCGTAAAGTAGTTCATGTCAGTTAAGTTGAATTGCATACTACGTGTAGATTTATTACTAAAAGGAAAAAGAAAAAAAGACAACATTATCATCATTGTCGTCATCATGATCAAGATTTCATCCCATCTATCAAGTGTCACCTTCTGATCTTCGTGAGTGGCTCAACCCTGGATCCTCGATTGAAAATAGATTAATCTCTCCAATGAGATTGATCGAATCCAAGGGTGGATTCCGAAAAACTAGAAAACACTCACAATAATGGAAAACCATATTGAGGAGAAACTCAGAAAAAATCCTTGATTAATTGATAATAAGCATGAATTGCGATGAGGAAGTCCACCTATATATATAGTAGGATCAACCTTCCGTAACTTGGAAACCAAGACTTTCCTAGACAATAAAGGAAACTAAATCACTAAACTTGCCTAACATTCTAAATTAAATAAAAATCCTAAATAAATCAACTCTCTAAATAAGATTCCTAATTAAATGGATATCTCCTTGGGCCTATGGACTGGTCCCATTTGGTTGGCCAACCTATGGTTTGGCGTATTTGAAGGTATGTAATCAATAGTAATTCCATAATCTATCCTGCCTTTCCTCACAACTCCATCTCAAGTATTTGTTGGTCTCTCTCCTTCCCTTGTTTCCTAGGTACTATAAACCTTCATTCTCTTATTGGTTTTCTCAATCCAATTGTTCCCACTTCAACTAGACAACATCTGGTTCCCTATAGGGTGGTATGGGACTAGTTTGGATGGGTTTTAGTTAGAGGTTGACTGGGAATATTTCAAGGTTTCCTCGACAAGGATAAAAAGGGATCTATGGACCTAGCACTTGGGCTGCATTTTTGTCAGGATTTGGATTTAGAGAGAAACGCTAGGGATTTGGAATAGGTACATATTGGGTATTTTTAGGCCCAAAACCAAAGGGTTTTAATTGGGAATTGATGGTTGAAAGTTGGCTTGTTTTTGGTGTTACGAGATTGAGAAAAATTTAGGTTTCTTGAATGCAATAAGTTAGAGTGCGGAAGTGAGATTCATTGAGGTTTCTTGAGACTTCTAAGGTTTCTTGGGAATTTTCAAGACCTTGGGTTATTTGTTTTTAAGTTTTAGTCTCAAATATGAGTGTGAGGGCTGAAGGCCTAAGAGGGATTCTTATAGCGAAAATGCTTGAATTTGAAAAGATTTAAGAAAAAGGTACGGGTTAGCACCGATTGAAGATAAAATGAGAGAAAATCGACTGAGATGGTTCAGTCATGTCAGAAGGCGTCCAACGGAGGCACCTGTTAAAAGGTGTGAAAGCATGGAGATTTCCATGAGTAGGAGAGGGAGAGGGAGACCCAAGAGAAGTTGGAAAGAAACTATTAAACATGACCTTGCCTACATGGATCTAACGAAGGACATGGCCCTAAACAGATTTAATTGACGTCGTCAAATCCATATAACCGACCCCACCTAGTGGGAAAAGGCTTGGTTTGGTTTGGTTTGGTTTGGTTTTGGTTTAAGAAAGAGATATGGGTTAAATGCATGAGAGTTGAGACTGTAAGGACAATGGGTTAGGGATTATTATTGGGATACAAGAGATTTCACTGTGAGATGCAACTTGATTCTAAGGGATACCTGTCACACCCCCATTCCGTAAAACAGGGACTATGCGTGAGATTAGGGGCCATTAAAACTTTTTTGCATAAACAAGTGCACGTGGCCCCCAATCATTGTCCCTTAAGGATTGAAGTCCTAGTTGAGGTATAGATATTTCCTTGGTTCGAACCAACTACAATGGAAGCTTCATAATATGACAAATGGCATCCATAATAGACATTTAAGAGCAAAGCACGATTAATGTAACTAAAGTCAAAAGTTTGACAGTTATACAAAAGTATTTTTATACACAAATGGCTACTACAAAAATCTGGGCCGAGAAAATAAAACCAAAAGAACAAAAGAAGAATTATCGATCTAAGCGTGAAGGTTGGTGAAGCCCAGCCACAATCGATGAAAGATCAACACCTCGGATGGTGTGATCGAGCTCCTAGGCCACTTGGATGAGAATACCAAGAAACAACTCACAAGAAAACTGAATATGTTTATTATCAATAGTATGCCTTACATCAAGAGGCCCACCTCTATAAATAACAGAGGAATAGCCTAAATAAGGAAATAAGTTTATTACATAATTGCTAAAATCTCTCCCTAAGATGGCTAGAATATCTCCTTACTAAATCAAATCAAAATCAAATCAACTAAATTCAAAACCTAATTAAAGCAAGCAAATTGACAGAAGATTTACTGGTGGGGCCTATCAGCGGGCCCTATACTTTTTAGATTGTACTGCATCAAAGGCTCTCAGGTGCGAGGTCAGAACGACTACACTATGTCGTCCGCACATTACTCATGGAGGTCATCAGGCTGATCTCCCTGAACTTCCTCTGTCTCCTCTTCTGGATTTGTACATATGCACTAGTAGTCAAAGTTACAGATAACATGATTATTAGAGTTTCAATGCATAATGAATCGTAATGAAAGACTTAACGAAAACATCCTAACAAATAGACACTCTACATAAGCTAATCACCACATGATTGTATCATTGCCCTCCCTACTCGTACCGAGTTGTGGTAGAGTAAACACATGGGAGAAAAGCCAAGCCGAAAAGTGATACCAAGCTAACAAACAACAAATCCCTATCATCATTGGTATCCGATGGTGTACATCCATCCAAAATTATTGACTGGAATTGTTCAGAAAAAGGTCCTATCATAGTGGTGCCCAAGCTGTGTCAGGCGTTATAGCTAAGTGGTGCCTAACATAAAGAGTCCTAAACATACATTAGTGAAGGGCCAGGCTTCTCTTGTGTGAGGAAGATTCGTCGAAACAAAAGAGAAACTGCCCTTTGTCATTCAATCATTATAATCAAACTCTAAACGAATAGACGATGCATCAAATCCACAGAAGTAATCCTCTTCAAAGCCTTTACAATCAAAATCGCCTAGCCTCAACACTTTAGTTAAATCCCGACAAAGAAATGGATTACAAAGGGGATCCTAAGTCCAACCATCTAAGTTCTTTATGTGATCCCATCATTACAATACAATAATAAATCTTTGGAACATGCACTAGGCACGTGAACATCAATATTGAAGTAATCAATTCAGTTTTGATCATCAATAGTCGAAGAAGAGTTAAAATCCAATCCTAGGTCAATCATTGCCTTCTTCGTACAAGATATCACTACGCGGTCCAAGGAGGAGATGAGGTCATGATAACCCATCAATATATATATATATATATATATATAACGATAACGCAGGGTTTCCAGCCCTTTGGGCCAAAATAATCCCTACGGGCCCAAGAGAGAAAGCTAGGTAAAATTCCCCTGTGGCCCGAGTGTGGTAGTGTAGTTTTGAACCCACAACCTCCGGGTGTAAACCGTGGTCCTAGGCCAATTGAGCTACCCCTCGGGATTATGATTTCCCATCAATATACCTTGGTGAATAATCAATTATTGGATATCCCATTGCCTCACTTCATCCCAGTCCGATGTAAAGTGTACCTTGTACGTTAACCAGACAATCCGTTAGGGTATGTTGGCTTGAAACATCCCTCCCTCTTAGTTTCCCAACTGGTCCTCAAAACGTGGTGCCAAGTGTGCCCATTTAAGTCCACAAGGCCTACGGTTTTTGCAATATTTATATGCAACCGCAGTTACGTCCAAAATTATAAGAACAATAGGTCACACCGAAGCTTTAGTAAGAATGAGTATGTATGGGCACTTGAAAAACTAACAAATAAAAGATCTTTAATAATAATAAAAGAAGTAATAAACAATTATAAAGTAATCCGATTCATGAATAAAGAAATAATAAAAAGCATACTTTTGACTTCTTTTATAGTTTTCCATCCAAAACCCTCTCCTATACATACTCACAACTCACAAGAGTTACCGTGAGGCCTCCCACAATTCGTTAAGGGGTTCTCTACGGTTAGCCATGGTTCCTCTATGGTGGGCTCACGGATTGCTGTGAGCTTGCCATAAGGTTAAAGTAGAATTCCGGAGGATCAAGTGTCATGGTTCCATGGGTTCCACGGTCGACTGTGAGGTTATAGAAACCAAAATCTGGGTTATGTTTCAGTCCTGAAACAAGGGAAATCCCTCCCTTCCCCATACACCTGATAATCAACAATTCAAATGGGCCAAGCCCTCTCCCAAAAAGTATAGACAGCCCCCAATCCATCCATTTTAGTTTCATTCAAATTACAACCAGACCTAGCATATGAATTTCCAATTTAACATAAAATGAGCACAGGGGTGTCTAGAGTTGAAATTAAATGCTAAAATCATAAAGAGAAGCAATATATCATAATACAATATACATATCCATTTTCTTTTGTTGAATGCACTCCAAAAATAGGGAAAAACTAGCTAGGAACCCATTGATGGAGCTCAAATCCGGGAAAACCACAAATCTACTAACCTAGCCTACAAAATGCACGCAAAGGGGTAGTAATTAGCTTACCTAATCCATTTCTAAGCAAAGAGGGAAAAGGCCCTAATTAGGCTTGGAGGAAGGGTTGCTCGAGGTAGGTGGAGAGTGGGGAAAACAATGGATGTGGTCTCTTGGGCTAGGTGGAGCTCAAACACTTCAATGGCGGCAAGGGGAGTGAGGAAAAGAAAGAAAATGAGAGGGGAAATGAGAGATCAGAGAAAGAGAAAGAAAGAAAGGGGATGGGGTCGATGGTCTTATATTTGGGGATGGGTTTCCGAATTTAGTCCATGGCCCATTATGGCTTGGGATTTGAGGTTCTTCAATGCGTCGGATTGAAACGCAACTGAAGGGAAAAGTTAAGGAAATTATGAGATCTACCCAATGCACCCAAAATCACAAAAAACCCGAAATTATGGAAAAACTCTCGAAAACTTCCTAAAATTGCGAGCTACCCCCTACTGTACCCAAATGAACTTTGAATCGCGTGAAACTTTGCGCACACAACTCTAATAGTAAACCCGACTTGTTTAATGATACTGGGGATATGCTAGGCAACAAAAAGATAAAGATAAAAGGTATCCAATGGGATACAGATATCACCACCCAAAGGATGATAAGCTCATCACTCGAGCAAGAACACCAAAGGGATACAAAAAAATCACCACCCAAAGGAAACTCACAAGGGATACATATCAAGAAAACCGCTCACCACTTTAAGGAATGCACCTAAGAGATACAGAAACGGGGAACTTGCCACCTATCGGAATCCACCGAAGGAGAAGAGTTACCAAGAAGAAATATCTTCTCACAAGCCAAAGGCTAAATCAAAACACACTTCACTGATTTCATTCATAGCAATGGATATATATATATATATATATATAGAATTTGTTGAAACATCCCTCCAACATAGGAAAAATAAACTTAGATTCTCAAAGCTAAAATTAAATGAAAACAAAGTCTTTGACTAAAACTAACTAGGTAGACTTCTTAAGAAGTTAAAAGACACCTAGGAACTTTAAAAAGAAATTAACAAAGTCTAGAGAAGCTCAAAAGACAACTTGGTGGCAGGAAATTTTGAGAACTCTGGTGTCACTTAAACTCTAACCCTACTTGGTTATCTAAAATACAATTATTTAGCAATAATACGGCATTAGGGGTTGGGACCTTACAATACTTCACATTGAGCAAGAGGAATCTGCTTTTCAACGAACACATCAATAGTGTAAATGAATTCCCTAGAAATATAGCCGCATTGTTTTTTCTACCTTAGCTCTGCTCTATCTTGTCATAAGCTCAGTGGTTGGTTAGTCAATATACATTCAGGATGAAGACCATTCTTGTTTCATCTTGCTTCGAATTAGTAAACCTTTCTTTTGTTTATACATGTGATGATGATACCAATCATTTGCCTCTCCGTCTTGTTAAGTTTCTGTTCAAATTTCATATAGCACCTTGGTCCAAAACAACCTATGGCCTCAAAGGAAAGTGTGAGTGACTCCAGTTTTGGATTGTTTCCATGCATGCAAAAGAATTTAAACTGTGGGATCTCATTGTTATTGACGTAGCAGGCATAGTTACATGTGTTCGTGCATGCATACCACTCTAATTGCTGGGCTGGATATTGAAGATTATGTTGAAGGTGGGGAGGATGTATATTATGTCACTTTTGAGCTTTGACTCGACTTAGTCACATGAAGTCTTGTTGAATGATTCTATATGACTATTTAATTGATATCTTCCTGCTTAGATGTTGTTCCTATACTAAGGACTTCTGTTGCAAGTATGCATTTCCTCTACCAAAAAGACACAGTAAGTTGCTCTAAGATCCCAATCTTCGAAATACTTCAAAGATAAGAAAAAGGTATAAGTGTTGATGGTGAGAGTTGAGGAACTGAGAGGAATCTGACATTCTGAGATTTAGAGATTACTATTTGAAAAAAAAATAAAATAAAAAGATTAATTGGAAACTAAAAAGAAAAATGGAGGATGCTAAACTTTAAATTTTGGTTGATTAACTAAACTAGAAGGAAGCCCTTATGCAAATCTTCCCTGCTCTTATATCTTTGCTGATGCAAGAGTAGTTCTTCTGCAATTGATGCTCCATGACTGCACACTATGGAGGGGATGAAGACTTTGCAATGTGAAAGGAATGACATGACACCCTGTAAGATCTGCAGGAAAAAACACTTTTCTCACAAAATAAGAAAAGCTCTTTTATTGATGGCAGACTAGTTACATACATATAGACTTCTTCTTGCATGATGGATGAAGTCCTTTTTTTGTCAACATTTGATAACTCCTTCTATAAGACTCCAAAATACACTAGAACGATATACCTTATCACCAAATGGGCAATAACTTCTTTACTACTTATGGGACTTGCACAATCTTGGTTGTTGCATAGGTAATCCTGTAACCTATCAAACACCTAATTTTGTGCAACATGATGGAACAACTAAAAACAAATGAAATCCTATTCTATACTTTCACCACATGTAGGACCCTTTTTAAGTGGACAAGGGAGGTGGGCCCCTAGACCTAGAGATCTTCTAATTGCATCAGTTACATCACCAACCCATGCCTGGCATACAACAGGATCTTTACACGGGTGCTTGGTAACAAAAAGACATATATAGTGGACAAAAAGATGATTTCAGTTTTGTGCCTTCTCCTTTGTAGAGGTCATGCATTTATAGTACAATGTCCTCCTGTCAATTACAATAAATCTGCAGCTAATCATGATCAACATACTCATCTAGATTTGTCTCTAATCCTAATCAAGGGAAAGAAAATCTAGTTAAAGCATAGTAGACTTAAGGTACATTACATCTAATGCACACCCACACCATGTGTGGTATTTTTGCAGGACTATCCTGTATATTTGATACCTAGAATAATTCATATTGTTGCTTTCAAGCATTCAGAGAAAATGAAATGTCTCTTGGTTTTAAGAGTTAGGACTCCTACATCAATGGAACCTTATTTCTTTTCACAGAAGTGTCGTTGTTATGATCCATTTCCTAGTAATCTGAAATAACCTCTTGTACTTCTAGAGGTTGATATATATATATATATATATTCATCTTACTTGGATCTTCTTATTTTACTTACCATTCTTACTATAATTGCCATCTAAAGTTGCAGTTTTCTTGTTCTAAATCTTTGTTAGATTCACTTTAATGTACAGGTAGTAGTACATAATAGCACTCTTCCACAAATATTGTTTTCTATTTGTTCTACCAGAATTGGCATTTCTCTCTTTCCACCAAATTACATTTCCAATTTGAAGTTTTATTAGCACTTATCTTTTAAAGCTATATTTTCCTTCAAACTGATATATGTAAATTTGCTTCTATTGGCATGTTGTCACTTGTCTTACATGACCTCAATGCATCAACAACAATCTGACATGGTGATGTGGTAAAATTGTACAGTTATCATCCAATTTTGAAGCAGCTGTTCCGGGAGTTTGATGGTGGAGAAGATACATAAAATCATATGCATTTGTGACAATGCGGATAATGCAAGCCCTTCAGACTAACTTGGATGCGAAATCGAAGCAATATAAAGATGCCGCTTTGACTCCGCTTTTTTTTTTTTTACGAATAACGTACACTATATGGTCAAATCTGTGTGCAAGTATGTAGCTACCTTGAGAGGAATTGAGAACATGTTAGGCATATATGATTAATTTACACCCTGTGTTGTCTTCAGGTCAGAAGCTAATGACTTACTGGGGAAAGATTGGGTGTAAAGACATCGGAGAATAGTACAACAGCATGCAAATCAGTATAAAAGAATTGCTTGGGGAAAGGTTTGGTTCTAACATGACTGACTTATATCAAAATCTATCTTATGTAATGCTTTTGGATTGGCTTGTATCCATGTAATGCTCATTTTAGTCTTATTTCAGAAACTTTCATAGTTCTTTTCCAAGACTCTTTGCTAACTTGAACGCACAGTACAGGTTTCCTCTTCACTCTGAACATCTTGAACAAAATGCTTATGTTCTCTTTTTATCTTAAAATTGTACTCTCGTTGGAACTGGATGTTGAGAAGAGGATCTCTCTCTCTCTCTCTCTCTCTCTCTCTCTCTCTAATTGCAAGCAATCATGCATGCAAGTCATACCGTGTTAACTTAGCTCAAAAGTATGATATGGTATATACTACTCTATAGTGCTTACTGCTTACCAACATGGACATTTATAATGTTTCCATTTAAAAAATGACTCCTATAGACAATCTTGATGCTTACTAGGAAGTACAAGGGAGGTCTATTTTG
Source organism: Camphora micrantha (assembly GCA_003546025.1). NCBI lineage: Eukaryota > Viridiplantae > Streptophyta > Magnoliopsida > Laurales > Lauraceae > Camphora > Camphora micrantha. Next base: position 23,193,520 of record QPKB01000012.1, on the reverse strand, counting down.
TCAAGTTTCAAAAACGATTTCAGAGTTCTGATGTAGACATGTAATGCAAAGTGCATCTCCTCCTTTGCTTGCAGTGCCACACTCTATAACCAAAGCATCAATAAAAAGGCTCAAAAGGAATATAATAAATTGAGTGACCTGTAGAATTTAAGGCTGATTCTATCTATCTTCTCACTTCCCCTGGATCTTGTTCTTTGTATACACCTGATTGCCTGATTCATTGCTTAGCATTTGCCTTTCTTTTGTAGGATTTTCTAGTTTTCACTACAGCACCTTATCGACTTGGCTTCATTTTACACATTAGTTGGTACAACAGCCCATTTTTATTCATAGAAAGCAGTTGCATGAACACTGTTATGTCAAGACCGTATATGTAAACTATATGGATATATTGGGTGACTTGCAAACATTGTTGAATAAAACTATTGTGATCATTAAAAGCTTATGGGTAGCAAGTGGCTTTGGCAGCATCTTGAAACTTGTCAAATACCAGTCCAAATTTGGGAATTCTGTGGAAGACCCTTCCAATATCAAAGAATCTACCAAAGACAAATTGTAAACTAGGAGTGTAAGTCCATGGATCCGAACCCTAGAGGGGGGGGGGTGAATAAGGTGAGCTTCTAATTAGTGACCAATTATGCCAAATTCTAACTTCTTTAAAATCAATTAGTCACAAGTGATGATATAGAACTAAAGTGCGGAAGATAACAAAAACAATCATCACAAAGCATACACCATAACACAAGGATTTATAGTGGTTCGGCCTCAATGCCTACATCCACTACCGGCTTGTGATCCAACACCCCACCGGATTTCCACTATTTGTGCTTTTCAATAAGCTAAGCAATAACCTTTACAATATGCTTTCCAAGGCTAAGCAATAACCTCTTACACTATGCTTTTCTTAGGCTAAGCAATAACCTCTTCAACCAAAAGGTTGGTTATCTCTCTAAGTAGTGTCTAGAATACACTTGATGGAGATACAATTATAGCTCAAAACAATGCCTCTTAATTAGGCGGATATGAAAGTGAAAATCTAATTCACACACACACACACTATGAATGCAAAGATGAATGCACAATGTGTATGTATGATGTCCTCGATCAATTTGAAAATTAAAGCTCATAAATGTATGCCAAAGGCTTTTAAAAGTTTTAGCTTATAAAAATATTTATGATTGAGGAAGGAATGCTAATCACATGTTGAAAACAACTTGTAAAAGATATACCTATCTAGTTCAAGCAAGTTGTGAAAGTTTAAGAACAAAACATGTGATGCATAAGGATTTCAATCAAATTAACAATGAAGCTTAATCTATGTATGCTTAAAGCATTTGAAAGTGTAAAACACAAAAATAGATTTGATTGAAATCAAGGGACAAATTACATGTACTTAAAATACAACTTGAAAATGATATACCTATCAAAGCTAAGCAAGTTGTGAAACTTTAAAACTAAAGTACATATGATTTGTGAAGTTGTTGAATCCAAAACATAAGATAGATTTGAAAATGATTTTCTTATGATGAAAAACAACAACTAAATATTCAACCAAGTATAGGAATCATGTTTACATATAATTTCAAAGATGTTTACAAAAACATGATTTACTTAGATATACCAATTTAAGTACTACTTGGTTTGAATCAAAGTGTTGCATCCAAAATAATAAATCAATTCAAAACATATACATGTTAAGGATAAAACAAATCATAGTTTATCATGCTAGAAAAGATTTACCAATAATTAAAACAAAGCATGAAAACATATGATTAAGAAAAGTAAAGCTTACTTAGAGATTTAACTTCATTAATCCAAGCTTTAGCTTTGCAAATGTCCCTTAGCCATCCTTAGCTCATTCCCCTTTGATTGGCCTCAAAACATCTCAAGGAGGGCCTCTTTGTTCTTGATTATTTCTTTAGGAATGAGCTTCTATTTATACAAAAAAATGCCCAACAGCTAGTCCCCGGTCGACCTGGTACATTGCCTGGTCGACCTGGCCTTCAACGGTCATAAAACTGACCGTTTGAAAAAGAGCTCAACGGCTCTTTCCCGGTCGACCCGTAGTGGGCTCGATCGACCGGGTCCATGGGCTCGGTCGACCGAGCACACTGCAGGTCGACCTGGGCGCAGGGACCAAAAACCCCAAAAATGCATATTTCAAAGTATTTCTTTGAGGAGACTTTTGGGCCATTAAATCAAGCTTGGAATCATGATTTTAGTTCAATCTAAGTTCTTTTAAAATCATGAAACATAAAAGTCTAAAATGATTTGAAAGATTTAAAACATAGGCTAGCTTGATTCATAAAACTTCTTTTCAAATTAAAATGCATCCAATCAAAACATGCATGAAACATATGATTTACAAGATTAAAACAATGCATGAGTAAATCAAAATTTCAAGATTTTCTAAATCAATGCAAGTGTGAAAATTCGAATGATGCTAAAATGATAATGCATCCATCAAATTGCAATACACAAAATTCCTAACAAGGAGAGTTCCCTGGAGGAATCTCACTGTCTTAGAATGCAAGTGTAACGTACACTTTACAGAGAGAGATGAACAACAACAACAACAAAAATAGCAACAACAGTCACAATTTTCGTAAGAAAGGCTGTGATGTTCATATTTTGATTAATAATCATTCAAGTGCTTTGCACAAAAATGCCCATGAGGGCTTGTTTGGATGCGCAAAAAAAGGATAAGAACATTTTCTAAACTTAAAAAACTTTTTTTTTGGAAAAACTTAAAAAACAAAAATTGCCACGTCAGCAAATTCCATAGAAATGGAAATCCCGGAAAAAGGATTTTTGTGGAATTTAAAAAATTCATGTTTGGTGCGAATTTGATTTCTAAGCTAAATCGGTGCCAATGTTGTTTTGTGCGGCTGTGGATTTCCTTATTGAAAATCAAATTTCCCTATTTGGTGCAATAATTTTGAAATTTCCTTGTAGATAATTAAATTATCCATCCAAAAAAATGGATTGGGTTTGGGACTCATAACAAGGGGGATGGTTGGGTAGGGTGGGGTTTTGAAGGGTTTTGAGAGTGGGAGTGGGGCAGGGTGGGCTGGGGTTGGGACCTGGCTGCAAGGGAGGTGAAAGAGTGGGGTAGATGGCTCGGGTGGGGTTTGGAACCTGGCCGCAGGGAATGAGAGTGAGATAACGAGGTGGCTCGGGTTGTGTAACACCCTGTCCCGAGTTGATTGGGATTAACACTAATTAATCATGTTTAATTAGTTAATCGTGTTTTAAAGGCCAAATTAAGTTAAATTAGTCTCAATTGGTTGAATTGAGCTTAATGGATGAACTCGATTGGGCTAGAATAAGGACTTTTTCGTAAATTTCAGTTTTAGCGTATTTCATCGTATACGTTAAATTTTGATACCATCATGTGTATCTCGAAGAGTACATCAATTTTTGTAATGACTTCATCGCATTTGATCTTAAATAGATTAATTTAGTCTTCATTTGACTTAAAAAGTAAATAGTTTGATGTCATAGGGCTAATATGCAACTTTCAGGATATGTAGTGTTAAAAGAACCTAAACTCCATTTCAATCGACAGTTCATTCTCAGCCATCACAAACCCTTGTTTCCCTTTTCTTTCTTTTCCATCAATTGCTTAGGAAGGAAGCTTGTAAGGGGATTTAGAGAAAGAACTTGGTGATTTCATTTTCTTCATCAACTTTCTTCTCTTTTTTGGGTGTTAGGGTTTGAGGAAAACCTCAAATTTCTCTTCTTCAAGCTACAAAGTAAGCAATAGTAAATTCAGAGATTTCAATTTTACTTGGGTTGTCTAAATCCTTCTCCATCTCAAGCAACTCATTAGTTTTCTATTCTTGTTGTTTCATTATGTTAGGGTTAGTGAAAAGGGTTCAAGGGGTGGAATTCATCTCTAAATTGAGCTGAAGGAAGGGGTTTTGTGTTGGATTTTGAATTGAGGCAGGTATAATAAGTTAATTGTGAATAGATGCTGTAATCTTCCATTAATTCAGTTTTATGTATAATTTTAGCCTTCTTTATAGAATTTATATATGAGGGTTGAATGGTTTAGTGAAGAAGTTGGAAATTGTACAATGATGATGGAGAAGGGGACAAAAGGTCCCATATTATGTGTAGGTTCTGAATGAATGGAATGAAGAAGAGGAAGAAGGAGATTAGTTTCAGATTCTGGAACTGAAATTGTGTCAGGTCCGATCGATCGGATGACTCAAAGTTGAGTCTGGATTGAGATGATTCTAATTGAATCAAAATCTCTTTTTATGCATGTAAATGGGTCTATAAATTAGTCTTGAGGCTATTTATAGTGTAACTATGAACCCTTAAGTCTTATGGATCACAAAGACTATATATGATCTTAGAATTGCTAATTTGGCTTAAAACATGATTCAATGGAATTAAACACATAAGACCTCTTGAAGGCTAGGAATCTTATGTGTATTATCCGCTAGTTTATGTTGGCATTTGTGATGGGGCCCACTTGTGTCTACAAATGGGTGGACCCCACTCACAAAAGGACACCCCTCACAAGGAATCTCATGGTGATATGGATAAGAATATTTTGAGTTTTATCCAACTCTCTATCCTAATCATATCTCCATTCAAATTCAAATTGAGAGAGTTTGATTTAATCTATTTTCCTTATCATCTCTCAATTTGAATTTGAATAGAGATCTTATCAATCATGCCCCAAAGGGCTATATATATAGACATGAGAAATATCAATTGGCATAACTTCAATAATACAACTTCCACTAGATCTACTATTCTCCCCCATCATCTTTTACATCCAGGGTGTCCATCATTGTCCTTGGATCTTAAAGAGTGAATCACATATGACTGATCTCTCGTAGACAGTCATACATCTCCACAACCAGTGCCTGATTCAAGCCAACGCAGTCCTTATCGCGTTTGTAGCAGCCAGCTCATTAAGATCATGTTTCCGCTGCATCGGATCCCTTCAGTTTAGCACTTTACCATGAGTGTTAATTTAGGAGACTTCAATGTAAACTTCATACACCATGTAATACCAAATAAAAAAATAACAAGTACATTGGATAACCTAAAATTACTTTGAAATGGATGGTTAGAGACTGCAGATAATTAGATTAGTAATGGCTAGTAAATTATCTTAAGTCTCTCTATTGATTTGCATTTTCATATTGAAATATTGTGATTAACCTTAGGATCTATATTGTAATTTGCATGAATCTTTACTTTCCAGTAATTGCTTTGATTGGAATATATGAAATTGAATTGATATCCAAAAGTGATCTAATTGATTTGAATTGACTCTTTGAGTCTGACACTACTTAGTTTGACCTGTTAAAGCTCGTTAGAGCTGAAATACGGTAATTGTACAATTTCTACTGCAGTAGATGGATCTATTGGGGTGATCCAGAGCTTCGTGGTGATGCCGGTTGTTCCTGGCCCGGACACTGGTCAAATCCTACATAATTGAATGCTTCCATTGGAAGATATGAAATGTGATGCTAATGTAGTTACCAATTAGAGTACAACTGTTGTTTATGATTCTGACAGCATAAATTGATTTCCATGAACAATTGCCTAGTATTTGGTATTTGAACTCATGAATTATCCTGTCTTTAAATTCAATTGAACAACATGTATTACGATATTGTTGTTTATACTTCACTGAATAGTCTTATTCATTAGTGTTATTAATGGTATTAAAGGCCCGAATGCCTATGCCGGTCCTGCAGAGGCTGCAGCGCCAACGGAGGAGACCGCACCGGTTCCTCCAGGAGGATTAATAGAATGGATTGGCCAGGATATCATCTGATCCTGGTAGCGGAGTGCGAGAAAGATAGTTAGAATTTTTGAGAACTTGAGAACTATGTCGTCTTGCATTGTAGTTTTAAATATGCATAGAGATGACATGGTTGTAAAGTCCGATTACTTTGCTTTTATGTAAAGCACATTATGAATATGTAAATAAGTTTGTTAGTGTATCATTGTTATATAAACTTCCGCATTATTAGTGTTAATGATTGGTGTGAAAGTAAGTATATCCTTTGTGAATTTCATTTTTACTTCAATTGAATATGGAATTCACGGGAGTATGTATGGTTGCTCCTCGGGATTTACCCAAATTAATTAAATCTCGGGCTTGGGGCGTGACAAGTTGGATGCTGGACATGGGGGAGGTGAGAGAGAGATATTGGGAGGGAGTAAATCTCGGGCTCGGGGCGTGACAGGTTGGATGCTGGACACAGGGGAGGTGAGAGAGAGAGAGTGGGGAGGGGGAGAGGGATGAGCAAACCTCCAAAGAATGAGGAAATGAGATTATATAGGAGTGAGGATTTTTCTAAGGAAACGCAACCCCCGCCCCCCTACGATAGGAAATCCATTTCCAGTATTTGCAGGGAAAGTGCCGACTAGGCAGGAAACTGTTTCCGTGGAATTACTTTGCTCCAAACGCATGAAAAATAGATTTTTCGTGGAAAACCGTCCACTTTTCTGTAGAAAAGTGTCACACAAACATGCCCTACAAGTTGAGTCTTTTTCTTAGTTTATTCACGTTAATTTACACTAATCAATTTAATGGTGGGGCATAAGACAAATTATATTCATTGTTAATATGTTACACCATGTTAGATATATCATGACATAAAGCATGTAGACTTGTAGATTTGTGTAATGTATAGTATTCTGCAGTATTAATGCCTACATGTGTTACATTATTTTCTTTGTAGTAATAAAATGGTTTTGATCTTCCAATTGTCTTAATGTAAGTGAAACTTCTGTGGATTAGATCCTTTCTACTATGTCATTCCATATAAGTCCCTCTCACCTTAATACCAAGCTTTCTTCTCAGCTTTTGACCTTCATTATTTTTCCATTAAAGGTTGGGGAGGCATTATCTCATCCAAATTGGAAGGGGGCCATGATAGAAGAGATGCGTGCTCTTAAGAAAATCATATGTGGGTACTTTTGAAATTACCCAACTGGAAGTATATTGTTCGATGTAAGTTGGTTTACATATTGGATGTATAAGCCAAGTGGCAACTTTTGCAGTGCAATTTAAGGATGGTGGCAATAAGTTCTATGCAGGAGAACATTGCTGACCATCATAAGATATTCTGCCCTTTGCAAAGCTAAGCTCAATATGAATATCATTATCTATTGGCACCGCATATTCTTGGTATTGTATCTCCTAGATATAAAAAAGAGATAATTAGCGAAAGATCCCTCATATAGGACTTGTAAGGCCTCCAATCCATCAACTTTTCCTCTAAGGCCTGTAGTCCATGCAGCTCGACATGTTTCGGCGAGAGGTCCCCATACAACATTTTTATGATTGATTTGCCCTTCTCCACTTTTTTGGCAAGAAATTTTGAATTTTAAAATTTTAAATCTACTATTCTCCCCCGTTTCTAGAGCAAAGTTCAACAGGAACCGGAACTGTCCTTGCGTTCTTGTTGAAGAATGGAAAATGAGAAGAGAAGAAAACTGCTGGGCTGCTGAACTTGACTGCACTTGTAAAAAAGGCACCAATACACGATCATCCGTGCACCGTAATTGGGTGGGCAGAAGTTCATCGCCGTCACGATCACGGATCTCCCCCGGATGCACTACTTCACATCATCCACGCACCGGATCTTGAAGCAAGCCCCACAGACCCAACCCCGATCAAATAGCTCCGACCTCAATCCCGCTGTCGCCTTCTCGTACCAGCCCCGCTCCAGATCCCCATACCCGCTCACCTACCGAGTGTCGCGGATTATCTGTCGCGTAGTACGTTATCCGGCCATATCTCCATTCGGTCAGGGTAGATGACGTCGAGATGGAACGGGCAGTCCGGGCAAATAAGTGGAGTTAGAAGAGGATCAAAAACAGATTGAAATAATAGTATTCTTTCTTTCTCTCTGTATGTTTTCTCTTTTGATGTTTGGGTGAAAACAAGTAGAAGAACAAGAGAGAGATTGAATTTTACTGTTTGGGCGTTTCTCAATTGTGTCAAAAAAAGATGACAGTAAGCAAAGGGATGAAAAGAAGTTTCTGGTAGTCAATGTAAGATGTAATTTGCTTTTATACAATTGCATTCTTTTCTTTTGTTTGGTTGTCGGTACTTGGATAATTAGGCTTTGGGCATTTTGAAAACCTACTCCCGCGCTAATGCGACGCCTCCTGTCGCTAGCCTTGCAAGACAAAGGGGTCTCGTCTGCCCTGTTACAGAACCAGAACCAGAGAGTGGAAGGACATTGTTTAGGTCAGGTTTCAGGTTGAGTTCAAGTCGGGTTAGGTTGTTCCAGGGTACGTCAGGGTACAAGAGGTTGGTTCCAGGTTGCTTCGGATCAAGCCGGAATTGACAGGAAGAGAATTTATCTGAGTTTTTGTCAAGTTTATCTTAGTTTTTATTAAATTTATCTGAGTTTTTATCAAATTTATTTGAGTTTTTCTCAAATTTATCTGAGTTTTGTACAAATTTATCTGAGTTCTGGACAAATCTATCTGAGTTTTTGGCTATTTATCTGAGTTCTGGAAAAAATTTATTTGAATTCTAAACAAATCTATCTGAGTTTTTGGCAAATTTATTTGAGTTTTTGAAAAATATAGCTGAGTTTCTGACAAATTTATCTCCATTTTAAATTTTTTAACTGAGTTTTTGAACGAATCTTTCTGTGTTTTTGAAAAATTTATTTGTATTTTTTAGATCAATTTTTTTTTTTTAATTTTATTTCTGTCTTTTAAAATTTATTTTGTATTTTCTTAAATAAATTTAACTGAGTTTTGACTAAAATGCTTGAGTTTTTGGAAAATTTTTCTGAAATTTGAAAAATTGGTTTATCTTAGTTTTGGCAAATGTATTTCTGATTTTTTAAATTTATTTGCGCTTTTTAATTTTATTTACGTCTTTTGAAATTTATTTGCATCTTTTGAAATTTATTTACATTTTTTTGAAATTTATTTGGATCTTTTGAAATTGATTTTCGTCTTTTGAAATTTATTTATATTTTTTGAAATTTATTTGGATATTTTGAAATTTATTTATGTCTTTTTAAATTTCTCTGTTTTTTTTGAAATTTTATTGCATTTTTGAAATTATTGCATTTTTTGAAATATATTTGCGTTCTTTCGTATTTATTTTTATTTTTTGAAATTTATTTGCATATTTTAAAATTTATTTACATTTTTTGAAATTTATTTGCTTCAATTTCTCTCTTTCTTTTGAGATTTATTGCGTTTTTTGAAATTATTGCATTTTTTAAAATTTATTTGCATTCTTTCGAATTTATTTGTACTTTTTAAAAAAATTGTGTTTTTTTAGAATTTATTTGAAAATCTCATTAATGAAATTTCATTAATCATGGCCAATTAAATGGTAGTTGACCATTATTAATGGCATATCCCACTAATCGTGGGATATGATTTTGATGAAAGGGTAAATTAGACATTTAAGGTCTTCAAATTTGAAAAAAGGACCTATCAGACTATGAAAAAAGATTGTGGATCTAAGGCAATAAAGTGAGATGTTCAGGGACCCGTCGCCGAAAACCCCTATAAAAAAATGCCTTCATAGGAAGGTAAAAGAAGAAATGCTTATGGATCTTCCTATGGATTTGAGCAATGTATCTTTTGTACTCTTCTATGTAAGATACCATGTACCAACCCAAAATCTTAAGCTAATAGGTGGAAGTCCCAAACGGGTATATGAATCCATATCAAACCCATTACTTAGGCGATGTGGGAGTATGGGACTTTTCCCAATACTCCCTCTCACATGCACCATGTAAGTTGCCGTATACCAACCCAAAAGCTTAAGCTGATTGGTGGATGGCCCAAACATGTATATGAAGCCATATCAAACCCATTACTTAGGCGATGTGGGATATGGGACTTTTCCCAACATTAAGAAAGCCTTGTTTGTCTTAAGCATCATCTAGGGCATGGTTTGAGACACAGTAATGGTCTACAGTGGTACGGATCTATCAAAAACAATGTCAGTCATACTCTTCAATTAAGAGAAGGATTCGTACCACTGGCCTGATTGTTTATGCATATGATATAATGGTAATGATGACAGGCGATGATATAAATAATAAAAAAACTGAAGTAATTCTTAAGGTGGTGTACTTGTTGGTACTAAGTTGGCCAGATTTCAAAGAGAAATCGTCATCACCCATGGAAGTATATTTTGGATTTACTTCATGATACAAGGAAATCTAGGGTAAGGCCAGCCGATGAATTGAAATGCCTATTGATCCAAGTCACAGGCTTCATTTGAATAATGGGGAAACCCCAGTTGATACGGAGATGTACCAACAATCAGGTGGGTATGCTTATTTATGTATCATATGTTGTTGTGTGGTAACCCAGTTTTTTCCTCCTTGAGAAAGATCATCTAAATGCAGTAATTGATAGGATATCTGTAACGCTCTCCAAAATTTAGGCATGATATACTCCAATCATGTACATTTAGACAGGAATATTTTTACAAACGTAGAGTGGCTGAATATGAAATTCATAGGTCAGTTGGTGGCATGGTACACTACTAGGAGTATTCTTGTTATTTGGAAAAGTGAAAACAATTATGTCAAGATTAAGTGCAGAGGTTGAGTGCAAAGCTATGGTTGGCTCTAGGGATGTGTGAACTTTCGTGGCTATATGATTTATTAATGGAGTTGCAAATGAAGGTAAAATTTTCAATGAAACTGTTCTATGATGACGTGGAAACTAATGTCTCACTGAATCCAGTGGGTCACTAGATGACACAATATATCAAAACAGATTGTCATATCAGAAGGGTCATTCAGAATTTTTTTTTTTTTTTTTTTAAAGAAGGTAACAGAAATATATTGATTAAGAAGAGGTAATACAACAATTATGGCTGTAGAAAAAAACAAATGGGTCATTCAGAATTTCAGTTTGCCTTGAATGAAATCTTGGTCTATAGGAGTTGTGAGGATCATCTTACACATTCTCGTACCTGAAGCTTGAATCTTTTTCTTGAAACATGTTGTGAGATGGGCATGATTGACATTAATGCTCCAGCTTGAGGGGAAGTGTAGAAAATTATCACTCTTAATTAATATATCACAATGTGACACGTTTTTCAGAAGGTAACTGATAGTTAAATAAAAATAGCAGCATATACAATGGCCTCCAAGAGGCTATGTACAAGATGTATAACGAACTACCTAAATATCTACAATTTAGAGGAACCTCTCAACATTCTACCAAACACATCCATTTGTCTGAAGATGAAATGCGTAAGAATTCCTTTAGAATCATATCTCAAGACTTCACTTTGGTCCTCACCTTTATCACCATTTCAATAGGAGTTTCTTTCATATATCTAAAACTTGATTGTTCTTTGCTAGCAAAATTTACCATAAAGTGGCCACCATGGTACAAATTCCAAATAATACAACCTTTATCTGAAGTATTTCAAGTACATTGCAGTAAAAATGATACATCACAAATGGCAGTTATCAGGCGTTCACAGCATGAATTTTCATTTTTCCCCAAAATAAATCTGAAGTTTTTCAAAAAATACAATATTGAAGAAGTCTATATTTTTTTTTTCCATTAAGGCTTGTTATAAGTGTATGTAGTGGAAAGTCATTTAATGTTACCAATTTTGTGATGCATCAACTCCTTAAATGCCTATAAAAAAGTATCTACAAAGTAATTGATGGAAATAAGTTAAACAGAAACCACTCCAAAGTATAAGGTTAAAATTTGTAGGTCCCAAACATTAAGAAAAGACATCTAGTGAACACACTTAAAACCCACAAAAGAAAAAAAAATGACTGTTTACTTCTGAAGGGGTTGTAGCCTTCGACTAACCAGCATACATATGATGCATTAACTCCATTATTATATTACACAGGGAGCTGTGTTAATCTGTTATATTACGTAATTAGCTTTTAAATCCTGTGATGGTTATACTGCAGATTCAACAGTGTCTCTCAGTTCAAGACAGGTTAGAAACTTGGAATTATTAGGTTTTTTTATAATTTTTTTCACCTAATTCATTCTATAATTCTATTGTCAACAGATTCATGACGTTCAATGTTCAATTTGAGGAACTCCATCAAAGACAATCTCAATGGACAGTCCCCGACAGTGAGTTGCGAGAGTATCTGAGGCTGGCAATTGCTGAAGTTCTCTTGCCTGCATATAGATCTTTCCTCAAGCGTTTTGGGTATGACGATTACTTTTAGATTTGAACTGTGGATGCTCTTGTCACCAAATTTGAAAAAACTAGGATACCTGAATATAACACACGCCTACAGATGGATTCTATCATCAACACTATGTAAGATCTAATATGGTTTGTGATACAAATCAAACATATGGATTTTGATCTATGCATTAACAATGGATAATCTAAAAGACTAAAAGCGTACCTTAAGCCATGATCTTGATGTTGAGCTGTATGGATTGATCTAAAGCCTTCTCTCGCTGAGAGATCAACAACCTTTGGGTTTTCTCCTATCTCCCTTGTCACTCACTCCAAGATGCGTGAGAGTAAATGGGTACTTTGCAAATAACGTGAGCTAAGAGAGAGGACCGGAAAACCCTTTTTTTATAAAATAACCCAAGAGAGATTTCTTCCCATCAAAGAAATCAATTAGCAATAAGTTTCCTAAGTTTCCTCAAAGATTAGTCAACCAAGAATCTTGATTGATTGGGCTTTCCTAAACTGAATCCAAGAAAGACTTAATTAAATCAAAACTAAAGGGGGAAAGCTAATTAGTTGACTTGGAGTGGGGCCCTTCAACTATTAGACATGTGGTCATGGGGACCACTAACGTCTGACACACTAGTCTACACAAATATACAAGTACAACAGTGACATGTTTATGCATGTTATTAAAGGTTAAAATATGAACAAGTTTACTACCAAAAGTGAAAAGATAAACCAGGTCTTATTGCTTTACCATGAGAAGATGTATATCGGGCACAAACTTAATATACAAATGAAGTTCTGTGGTTTTCTTTCTTCTTTTTATGGATGAAGCGACATTTCTACGTAGTTACTTGTATTTACACAAAATTGGATATTTTATTGCATTGCTAGTTTTCTGTCTGCCTTAACAAACATTGATGCTGTAACTTTCCTATTTCTTCCTTGGCCAGCACTCAAACTTTCCATTTGCTACATTTTTCTTTTTTCTCTTTTAACAATTCTTGTCATAATTCAAAAGAAAAAAAGGAATTACCATAGAATAGCTTCACTGAGAGACAAGAGTCATCTAATTCTGCAATGATGGGTTCACTGTGAATTCTACTGGCAACACTGAGAGAGAAGTTAATTCTAATAACACCAACGAATAGTAATTCTTTACTAAGTCATCTTCTGTTTCATTAGCATAATTTCATTATTAATCAATAAAAGAAGGGCCATGTAAGTCCATTGTTTCTTAATTGTGTCACGACCCGGGCCCGAGAACCTGGCAAACCCGAGCCGCGAACGCCATACTTACTCCCGTAAACCCCGAATTAACCGAAGTTAAAACGAGATCCACAAGGGATATCAATCTTAAATACCTGTCAAATATAAAACTTTTGCGGAAATAATATATATTTGACAATAACAATTTATCATTTACATGTATACAAAAGAAAGTCCTTATACATGTATTGTTTCAATATACATTTGACAAATGCTGCATATACAAAAATACTATGCAGACAACCATTAGTTACATTCCCAAATGTTAATTACATTCTCAAAATGAATTATAAACAGTTTATCAAAAACATTTCTCAAAATGTTCCAATTTCCAACTCGCACTTGGATACCCAATTCAAATGGTATCCCGCCGGTTCCACTCTATCAGACCTCCTGGAGGAACCGGAGCGGTCTCCTCCACTGGCGCCGGGGGCGCTGCAATACCGGCAGGGGCAACCGGGCCTGTAATGCCATCAATAACACTAATGAACACGACGGTTCAACAATGTATAAACAATTCTGGCAATAGTATATCAATACATTCATATTGCAATAATGACAATTTCAATGCTAGAGAAGTCTAGACAATTCTACAACAACAGTAAGACAATGACAGTCAGTATACATGTACAAATTGGCAACTACCATAGCACTCATTGCATTACAATTCATTCTTTTCATTTCCATCTTCCCTCAAAGGAAGGATTATCATTCCATCTCCCCTCAAAGGGAGGATTCATCTTCCAATGGAAGGCATCAATCAATATCCGAAGATACGATCGGAATTTGGTGGGACTTACTAGTGTCCGGGCCAGGGACAACTAGCATCACCACGGAGCTCCGGAACACCCCAATATCCATCTGCTGCAGCAGGATTAGTCATTCATTATCATTGAACTCATTTAGAGTTCTAATACAGTCGCTAGGTAGTGCCAGACTCAATGATCAATACATCATTCAGTATGAAATCCTTTCTATGGATCCAATTCAACTCAATGATTCCTTTCATGACAAAGAAAAGGAATGACAATAATATCAATCTCATTAGATTGATCACAATGACACAATGAGAGTAATACTAACCACATATGGTTTTACTCAATCCTATTCCAATCCTATCTCAATCCTAAACAACAATTCGGGTGTAACCGTTGGTTTCCAAATGCACGTGTTATTCTTGATGGACATCACATTTATATTTTTAGTATGTGCATTTCAAGTCCCCTTAATTATCACCCATGGAGCTTAGGCCATATCCAATTATATGGTTCATCCAAGGAACCCCTTTTTCTTTTCTTTAAGACACCATTAATTCTTCATAATTTGATTAACCCATAATTAGTCTTAAAAACTAATCGGGAACACATTTATACTTAAAAGTCGTACTCCAAATTCTCGTAAAAATCCAAAACTCAAAATTCACCGGACTCTAACAGAGTCCCCTAATCGGTCGGACTGTTAGGTCCGATCTATTAGCCAAAATTTTCACTCATTATTATCACTGGGCCAGTATAAGGTTCGCTCGAGCGGACCCACTGTTCGCTCAAGCGGACCCAGGCAGAACGATGGTCGCTCGAGCGAACCCACCGTTCGCTCGAGCGAACTCACACAGAACCATGTTCGCTCGAGCGGACTAAATGTTCGCTCGAGCGAACTCTACAGAACTCATTTCGTCCCAAACAGAGCCTCGTTCGCTCGAGCGAACGCTTCAGAATTTCACTCCGAAATTCTGAACCATTCACTCTTCTTCTACTCCTTTTCTCCAATACACTTCCACAACCTGCATAAGCAAATGGGAACCTCCTGTTCCCCCTCATTCATCATCCAATCACATTCATTACTACTAATCATTCATTAGCCACCTTAATCACTTCATTAAGCATTCATAATAAACCCAAAATCCATGTAAAAATGTATATAATCCATGCAAACTCTATGAACAATTACAATGATCAATATTAATTACAAGCAAGGTTTATACTTGCCTTTTTGGAAGCTATTAGCTCAAAGCCCTCTTTTGCCTAGCTTGGTTTGAGATTAAACCCCCAAACTTCAAACCCTAATTCATAAAAACAAACAAATGGACTCCCATGAGTCATTTGTGCTAGAAACCATTACAAAATCACTAATATGACTAGGAAATCCTATGAAACACTTAGTCACTTACTTGTAGTCCAAAGCAAAGAGTTCTTGAGGTTTCTCTAAAGCTCCACTCTTCAACAATGGAGGTTTTGCTTGGGGGAAGAAGATGAAGTTGAAGCCCTTCACTCTTAAATCCACTCCAATCACTCCTAACTCTCTCTCTTGATGAAAAGAAATGGAAGAGAAAGGAAGAAAAATGGAGAGCTCTAGGGTTCTCTTGCCATGAAAATGAAGAATGAGCTCCTCTTCACTCATTTGACTCTAATATAAGAGTTTTCACAACAAAACCCCCTCTCATTTATTACATTTACATTTTGAGTCAAATGAGGCTCCACTTGGCCCATTTGAGGTCAAATGAAATCGCGTTTATTATGAAAGTTGACGTACTCTTCGAGATATGCACGTTGGTATCAAGAATTTCCGTATTTGAAGAAATACGTGAAAACTCGTATTTACGAAAAAGTCCTTAGTTCACATTGGTTGAGTCTAAACTCATTTTAATCCATTCTATTTCATTCAAATCCATTTCATTAGGCTTAATGTGTCATTGGAGACTGATTTACCTCTCTTGGGTCATTAATCTTGATTAATCCAATTATTCATGCTTAACTAGCATTAATCTCAATTAATTAGCCTTAATTACGATTAGTTCGGGTAGGGGTGTAACAAATTGCTTTGCTTCAACTGTTAACCAGAAACCAGATAGAATTTTCTCTCATTTGGGAATCAGAATGTAAATGACATGAATAGGAATGTAAATCATAAAAGGGCAATTGACCGCAATGGCATGTGCAGCGGTCATACCTGCTGAAAAGATTTGCAACCTCTTCACATTCCCGTGAATTGTAAAACCAGATGCCATTAACTTCTTGAGCTGTATTCCGGTGTAACAAGTATGGAACTTGGAATTTATACTCAATATCTCCCAAGAGATTCTCTACTAGACTATCTGTTAAGGAACATGTTGAGATTACTTAATACAAACATAGCGACAGACTAGTTGTAAAACGTATAAAATTATAAATACATACATAAATAAGAAGCATATGTGTGAAACATATGATAGTGGGATTGGTCAATTCAATCCCTAAACGGAAGATCTGATTTTTTTGGATATATATTCAAACTAAGTTTCAATATCCTGGATGTAACTAAAGCAAAGACATATTGTGTGCAAAAATTGGAAGTAGAATATAGAAGATATTATTGGGTGTAAATGGAAAGTTGTTAAGGAACATCTGTCACCTGTCTTTTGGAGGTGATGATGCTGAAAGTAATTGTCTAATATGGTGACTGGATGTTGGGAAACAGTTGGTGGAAGAGGCTAGGCTGTGTAAATTATAAAAGTCTGTTGATGATTTAATAAGGCTGTTTAGGATGCGGTAGGGGTGTCATGGTAGAAGTGACGTTGGGATGGGAGGTATAGTTAAGGTAGCAAGCCCTCAACACAGAGCATAAAACATGGAAACTAAAATAAATAATTGTTAAAACACAAGAACAATATATGAAATTGGAAAGAGCTGTATTGTAGATATACTACAAACTGTACTTCTATGAGAAAGTGTAATAGTACCCCTCTAATGAATTCATATCATGGTCTATTCTTCCTACTTAGCTCTATATATCCAAGTTTTTTTTCCCTTTCCAAAACACAAAAATTCAAAAAAAATAAATAAAAAAAAAAAAAAAAAAAGAAAGAAAGAAAAAGTGAAGCATTTGTAAGGCACCTCCAATTAGGGGATCAGGTGCTGGAATTAGACTTTATTGGCTTAAGTCTTCCCTCAACTGACCATGTAGTGGCCAAAAAAAAGAGGGGAGAGAAAAACCAAAAATTCTCAAATAGTTGCTTCATCTTACTTCAGTTTGAAGGAATGGTTTTCATCAACAATACATTATATTTAGTGCATGATATGGTTTATAGATGAAAGATGAAAATAAAACATAGAAAAATGAAAAATGTAAGGCGCTATGGTAATATCTATCTTCCATTTGCACTGCAAACAAACAACAAACTTGTCTCCATTCAATTAGATATGATAAGACAGATATCCATATTTTAAACAACAGAAGCTGCAATCAAGTGCCAATTAAATAACCTTCAATAATAATAATAATAATGACCAAGTGGACAACTGAATTAACTGTATGCAGTAAACCGTCCATGGCTAAATGTAATGTGCCAAATTCATGTATCCTGAGTAAAGATCCTTCTTAACATAATCTCCTCAAACATAATAAAAAACAGGGTCTCGACATGATTAATTCCAGGTACGAAATGCATCACAAGATCGACACTCAAGAATTCAGAGCTTGAATGAATTTGTATGACTCACGTCTAATCACTCAGGTAACTTAAGTAAACTTAGAAGTAAGGACTCCCTAGCTGTAAATTGTAAAATTCCATGCTCTTTCTGGCGTGTGATTACAGTTACAACAGAGACAAATAAGTCTCAGAATGTTTAGGGTGGACACATACATGGACATTCTCCTTTACTCATATTTTTATCGGCCATGTATATAGCTTTTTTGCATCTTGCATTTTGTTTTTATGGTGAGCCCACCCAATGCTACCTGTAACTTTCTGCAGTGGCTACTGTTTATTTAATATACCCTTATATTTTTGAGGAAATATATGTTGCTTGGGATGAGAATTCTGTGCTGTGATCAGATTCTCAAAATTCTTAAGTGAGACCCCTACACTTCAGTTTTCCGAATCATCATTGTGATGGAACCCATGTTGATTGCCCAGACTCCAAGATCTTCCTAATGGGATCATTCTACACTAGAAGATTTAGAAGGAAGATACAGCTCCTTTCCATTATGTACAATTCCATCTGTGTGGAGCCCATCATAGTTTAGATCAACGAACTATTAGATTTACTTCAACAAGTTAAAAGCCCGAGCAGACTGCTGTTCTGGTCCCTAATAGATCTCCTTCATTTTTCACATGTGGATAGTACAATTATCTTTTTTTTTTTTTATTTTAAAGAATCATATACATATTATATCAGATGATTATCTACCACCGATGTTCCTTCATATCATAATTTTTCTGCATATTTTGATTCTATATTTGATTATATTGCTCCTTATTATTGCTCCTTATGTTTCAGGCCTATGATTGAGAATGGGAAGAACCCTCAGAAATACATTCGATACAAGGCAGAGGATCTAGATCATATGCTTGGTGAGTTTTTTGAGGGAAAGACCGCAGGTGAACTGAGGCGGTAGATAGGAATTCCTTCTTTATTGAATTCATTTTAAACCAGGGTCGCATATGACCTTCATTCTATTGAAGTATTCCTAGTTTTTCATTCATTTTTACAGCTGAACCAATAATAAGTGGGCATCCTAATTCCTAATTCTCATTTTAATGGCTGTATTTTCCTTTTTCATTCATTTTAAACTTCCGCCACTGTGATTATTTAGTAAATCCTATTACTTGGAACTCAGTACATGTAACATGAGTTAAGCAGTTTACAGGAAAGCAGAGTAGTGGTGCTTGGATCACTTAAAAATCTGTTTAACTAGAGAGTTCATGGCTTTTCCATCTGACTTCCTGAGGGTCTTTTCTGCAACTGAATTAGAGGTAACTCAGTTTAAGCTTAATTGTGAACGAATCCCTTCAAACTTAACCTGGATTCGTCCAAAAATATGACTTTCCATGAAACAGTTCACCTTGTTATTCTTTTTGTTATGTTACTAATTAGTACAAGCCCCCCAGGGGATTTGTTTTATCTGTAACATGTTCTAGTTCATTCATTCATGAGTCCTGCAGCTCCTTGGACACGGTTAAAAGTAGTTAGGAGGTCTTGAGTAGGATTTTTGTTAGAACAGGCACGGTTAAGTGTAAAGAGTTTTTATTCCCTTTATAAAAAATGTATAAGGAAATGTTTGGAATAGTAGAGACCATGCTAATTAAGGATTTAATGGCAGAAAAACTAGCCCTTAGTATCAATGAAGGTCGTTGCTAATGCCACACCCCAAACTGCTCTGAGCTCATCCCTCCTCTCTATACACCCCAAATAAGTGAAAATATTTCCAAAATTTCTCTCTACACCACCGCCGCCGCGCACTTCCTCTCCTTCCCTCTCCACGTCCCTCTCCCTCTCTCCCGGAGGGGGCGGTGGTGGCTTGGCTACGGGGTGTAGAGAGAAATTGGGTGAGGCATGAAAATATGAGTGATGTCCATTTTGGTAATTTCACACATGGTTATATAATATATTGCTCTTAAACTTAAGGGGTGTGCTCAGAGAAGTTTGGGATGTGGCATTAGCAGCTCTCATCAATGAAATCATGCCACTCTAGCATTTTTACTGTTTTGCCCCAGCAGTTACAATTACATACAGTCTTGCTGAAAAGTTCAGTACTTGAGAAACTTTAATGTACTTTGAATTATTTGAAGCTTTTTCTACCATTCAATGTAGTAAGGGAAGAGGGGAATCACAGGGTGGTTGCTGTAGACAGCAGGTCCGCTCCCACAGCTCCCTCCGGGGATCGATCTCTAGGACGATAGCTTTACTTCAGGTCTCCCGGCCACTCCAATAAAGCTTAAAAAAAAAAAAAAATTGGTAAGAGAAGGGTGTGGTTGACTAGCAATTGGCTGTCCCAGTCTATTCAAGGGATTTTTGTTGGGCTACTGAATTAATTTGGGCCGAAGATATTTTGGGCCTGCATCTTCAGAAGAAAGAGGCCATCGTCAATTCTAATGTACATCAGTGGTATCAAAACAAGTTTTAGTCTCCCAAGAAACTTTTGGCAACAAAGAAATATGGGCAATTCTAAATCCTCTAAGATTTGGGAAATTTAAAAAATCCAAGTTTGGAAATTCTAAATCCTCTAAGATTTGGGCTAGTGAGGATCCTCATGTTCACGTACGACCTTCCCCCATGTGGTTTGTAAATCCACACTTTTGCGGTTTTACACACTGGCGCCAATTTTTTTATTGTTTTTTGAACTATACACATGGACACACTATATGTTGATGCGAAATCCACGGTTATAGAAATTCTAAGTGAAGAATCCTGAAATCTGCAGCAGTAGAAGGAATTCTCAAATCTATGGGTTCCTCATTTGTGGAGAATGTCGAGAAAGTGTCAACTCAATCTTTGAAGAGGCTCAGCCGAACCACATAACCTCCAATGAATTGTAACCGACATTGAAAACAGATGATCAACATGTAAAATAGAAGAATTAAAAAAGAGAGCTAGGAGTTGATGGAGCTGCTGCATCTTAATTGAACAGAACTTAAAATGATACCAGAGACTTGTTGGACTCCGAGAACCAAGGCTCACAACATTAGTTAAAATACCAAATTTTAAAGTTGACTTCAGTTGCACAACTTTCTCAATTGGCTAAGCTTAGAAACCATTTAGGGCGTGCATAAAAATACATAGGACTCATACCAAAAGTAGTTAAAAATGAAGATAAAGATGAATTTTCAAAAATCACCATCAAATAACCATTATTTAAGCAGTTTAAATTCCGGTCCGCTGTACGTTTGGAGGATATAAATTTATAAAATATTCAGCAGTCTGATTAATTTGGTACCCAGGCCCAAGATTGAGCCAGGAAATCTGAATGGTAAGTACCCAACTAGATTTGAATCCTCATAGGCTGACTGGGAGAATTCCTAAGTTGAAGGAGTAGAACTCAAGACTGGTGCCCCCCATTGAAGATCTAGGTTGTTTAAATAAATGCCCCTGCAATATATAGGGGTATCGACAAATTTTACTCCGATAGTAGTTTGTCTCGCCATAAAATTGACAATCTGATTAAAAATGTAGCTAAAACAACATTATGTATATTCATTAATCATATTATTTATCAAACGGTCAACTTTACTATGAGGATACGTCACCAACTCCTATTGAAGTAGAATATGGGGATACACTGTGCACTAGGAGGGAATTTGTTTTGAGCAGCTTAGATTTTCAATACTTTGGCCTCACTTTCTAATTCTGCTCTTTTCATTTGGGCTTTATAAAATAAAGGAACATCAGGACAAAGCCTCAGAGTATCTGTCTCTTCCTTAGAAGTGGACTGACAGAAGGGAAATTAATTTACAATTTATTTTCCAACTACAACACGGCAAAAGCACCAGAGCAAAAAAGAAACAGCACAGCCAAACAGAAATAAAGGAACATCAGGACACAAAACTTCCTGCCGCAGAGATCGAACAAAGAAACACCAAAAGGACCAAAATATTCCATGGATGCTTGCCCATGACTGCAGAAACCTTGAAGAGAGGAGGGACCTCACCACCATCAACACCATCAACATCATGTAAGTAATCAATTAAAAGTCAAGCAGCAACATCATGTAAGTAATCAATTAAAGGTCAAGCAGTAAATGTCAATCGGGTAGATGAAAAAAAGAAGTCCAAGGTGTTACATGGTAAGTAAAAAAAATGAGAGTCCTGTTACTCCGGTGGAGGAGCAGTAAATGTCAATCAGGTAGATGAAAAAAAGGAGTCCAACGTGTCACATGGTAAGTAAAAAAAACTGAGAGTCCTGTTACTCCGGTGGAGGAGGAGTAGGTATAACGAAGCGGTATACTGCAACAAATTGTCCAGCAGTTTCGCTTGGACGAATAACTTTGATGACTTGTCCAGGGCATGCACCTAAGTACCTCGCTTGAACATCGGTGACGAGTATCTTTGGAAGCTGCAATTCATGAAAAATTATATAAGACTCAAGTTCGACAAATTAATTGTGTTTTATTATCAGATTCCTTGAGAACGGACCTGTGTTTCCTTCACCTTGTAACGCTCTAGCAGCTTGCACTTCTCATCACTGCTAAGCAATACATGCTTAGGAGCACGATCATGTTTTGACACATTTACCACTAGTTCCGCTTCCTATTTAAGGGAATCAACGGTAAAATATCATTGAGGTTGCCATTGATGGTAAAAAAAGTAAAAAAAAAAAAAAAAAAAAAAAAATCAAAGGTAAATGGAGAACTAACCTGGAAAAGCTCAAAACGATAAGAAGGAATATCTGCATTAAATTCTTCCATGAAGGATTTCATATATTCTGGTATTGCTTTTTCAACCACCACTATTCCTCTAGCTGCTTTTACAGAACATGAATGCTCAAAGCAAGATTTAAGCTTCTTAGCAGTAATCCCCTTATAGAAGAAAACGCATATCTGATCCAAAAGGGAAAAAACAGAGAAGTAGATAGAATGATTATTAGAAATAGCAAAGTAGATTAACAACAAAAACATGAGATGACCAATCAGTTGGTCACCCAGATTAATTGCAACCACCTATTCGATAAACAATAGGTACTGATAAATAGGCAAAAATTATTAATCTTCTTTCTATTTTCAAATTACAGAATTCAGAAATAAATTCTTTAAGGAAAGTAAGTAAATAGCTTTGCTAATTGGTATGCCACTTGGCTACATTGTCACCCGCAGAACGAGACCTTCCATGAAGAGCTAGAGAAGTCTCTTAATCATCTCTGAGATCTTCATGAGTTTCCATGATAGACTTAGATTATTCTCAACCGATCATGATAATCTGGGAGTCTCCTTCCACAGTGATATCATTGAATTCTTCTTTCACAAGTTCATTCCTTCATACAACATATGCTTATTTTTACAATGGTTTTTCCCCTTCCGTATGTATGAATTGATTCACTTTTTACATGCATGACAACATCTATAACCCCTTAATTGATTGGTGGGAAGGAAGCCAATGAATCATATATTAATCATTTTTGCATATATAACATAAGATAAATATTTTCCACACTTATCAATTGTTTCCACATGTGTAACATAATTAACAACGTATAATGTCAACTACATTTTCCTTAATCTATATGTTAGAATTGCACTTGCAGGGCCTCACTAGCTGCTTATACGAAGTAAACCAGCAGCTGTATCACCAATGAATTAAGAGAATATAGAACAAATTATAGTCCAAATGCATCAAGATCTAAATTTCTTTGCATTTTTGACCAGCAACGAATAAATCTCCCAGATCGGAGATACCAATTTTATTATTTCCATGATATAGATGGTTAAGAAGATTAGGCAGACAGGATTAGTAAGAAAACGATGCTTTCACCATCTAATCTGTAGGACCCTTTGTCTATGTTGAGGAGATCAGACCAACCAAAACAATTGATTAGGAAACCAAGAGAAAATCTCGCCAAATCTGATATTGTATTAAGGAAAATTAACTTGATGCAAAATATAGAAGCACCATGATCTGTTAATGACCCACAAACTGGTGGCCCATGTGTTTGAGGAGTCGCATTATTCCATTTTTGGAATGAGGACTATAGTAACCTCTGTGGTTTATTCGGAGAGATTGTTCGTACTGAAGAAATATATAACTCCATTAATGATGTCCCTCTTTATAAGTTCCCAAAACTTTTGATAAAAACTCGCAGAGAATTCACCAAGGCCAGGTGCCTTGAGTGAATTAATTGAAAAAAATGACATTCTAATTCTCCTATTCAGAGGCGATCTGTAAAAGCAAATCATTGTCCCGAACTGTTATCCTCTGACTAAGGAAAGATGGTAATAATTATTCTCAATAGAACATTCCATCAGATCACCCATTTGACTGTTAGATTGATAAAATTCTTTGAAATGATTTAAACAGTGGCTCTGAATGTCTCTCATTATCCATCAGAGTACTCCTCCCACCATCTATTGCAAAAATGAAATTCATCTCATAATGCATTTTTGCCATTGACCAATAAACTCCTAGATATGTAAATTCAGCCACCTTAATATAGAAATTTACATTGCATAACATAGAACAAGGACTCATCTAGTCTTTCCTTCTGTTTCGTGGACCCCTTTCAATCAGGCAAAACTAAACTACAGTACTTCACAGACAACTTCTCCAAATCAAACCATACAAAAGATACAAAATCTATGAAATTTAATCCAAGAATTTATAAATTCTTCAAGAACAGACAGATAATGAAGGCAAAGAACATATCAATGAGCCAAAACCAAACTACAGAGACAAATTATCCAAATCAAACCATTCCAAAAGACAGAAATCTATGAAATTCAATCCAAGACAGATAAATTATCTTTTAAATATGCATGAACGGATCAAGGAAACAAATGAATCATCCAAATCAAACTATATATATATATATACATACATAGAAAC
This sequence comes from Camphora micrantha, assembly GCA_003546025.1. NCBI lineage: Eukaryota > Viridiplantae > Streptophyta > Magnoliopsida > Laurales > Lauraceae > Camphora > Camphora micrantha. Next base: position 23,168,804 of record QPKB01000012.1, on the reverse strand, counting down.
CACAGAAAATCCATGAAATTAGAAATCCAAGAATGTAGAATTCACCTTGCAATCTGGTTCATTCTCCTTCACGAAAATAGAATTCAGAACTTTCCTATTGAATTTCTTCTTCCCATACTTGTTGACAAACGCTTCCAAAGCCGCCGCCTTCTTGTTCTTCTTCTTTTCACCTTCTTCTTCTTCCATATCCGTCTTCTTCTTTTCCGCTTGGTCATCCGGATCCTTGAAGATCTCATTTTCTGTTTCCGGTATGTAACCCCGATCCGACAACATCTCAAGTAGCGTAGATAGGACTCGCCATAGCTTTATCGCCTCTTCCTTATAACGATCAGACAGGCTTCGAGCCATCATATCAGCTATGATTTTCGCCTTTTCTGCTTCGGCGTCCACGTCCATTTTAACATCGGAAGAAGCAGAGGGCTTGAATTCCAGCGTTTCGGCGGCCATTTTAACATCAGAAGCAGGAGCTAGGGTTTCGGACATTTTAGTATCGGAAGAAGAAGAAGAAGAGGGCGTGGAGTGCAGGGTTTCGGCCATTTTAGTATCGGAAGTAGGCATTGAAGAAGAAGAAACGGCAGTTTCGGTTTCGGCCATTTTAGTATCGGTGGAAGCAGAGGGCATGGAGTCTAGGGTTTCGCCCATTTTAATATCGGAAGGAGAAGGAGAAGGAGAGGATGATGCCATTGAAGGAGAGGAGGAGGAGGAGACTTAAGGAATTGCAGAGCGGGTTTGGAACGAATGAGAGTGAGTGAGAGAGCGAATGAGAAATGGGAATGTCTTTCAGACACTGACGGTTACAGGCTTTTATAGTTACGCCTTGTAGACTACTCATTTAACAATTCACCTCCGTTTTCATCTTAATCACATTTATGCCACCGCCTCATCTCTTCTCTTCTTCCCTCTTTCTCTTTCAGTGGGACCCACTTCAAGATCACAAGTCCAATCGAGTGGCCCTGGCCCACCTTAAATTAAATCCAATCATACGGTGGGACCGATCGACTCCTTTTAGATTAGATTAAGATTTGAGGAGGTTATAATCTAATCTATGTTGAGAAAGGGTTTTGGGTTTTTATTTTATTTTTAGCTGCTTAATTTGTATTAGAAGAATAGGTGGGCCCCACTGTAACGTAACGCGATGCATGTATGCTCGATTTGGAAACGGATCCCCTGTTTCGTCCAAACAGGGGAGTCCTGTTTGGACGAATAAGGGTTCGCCACATTGGGGGGCGAAGGAAAGAGTAAAGTAAATTCTCTTTCCTCCGCCCCGCGCGTTGATTCATCCAAATAGAACTCTCCTTTTTGGACGAAAATGGGAATCCGGATCCGCTCAATTTTATGTTGGCAGGGCATTCATGCACAAGGTTGAGTTTTTATGTTTTTATTTATTTATTTATTTATTTATACTCTGGTTCTTTTTCATTACTATTAATAATATGTGATTTGGACGTTATCGATCTGATTATAGTCTGCCCAAAATAGACATCTAGCTCTGTAATGTTGCATGGGAAAGTAGCCTTTTTGAGCGGGTTGAATTGCATGGTTGGCCCTGCCCCATCAATGAATATTTATTATATGAGTTCAGATCTGGTGAGGTTTTATCCTATAGTGGCTTTAGGTGGACCAACAACAATCCGCCACATCATCATGGGGCAGCCTTCCATCCATATACACAACCTGCCCATGTCTAGACAGAGCTGCCCCACGGTGACGTTGACCCCACCCACGGTGACGTTGACCCCACCTAGCGTTTCTAGATGACTAGTGGAGAGGAGGATTCATGAGGGCCTACTTCTTAACTAAAACTTCTGATAAGAATTTGATGTGTTGGGGAATTCATGACATGATATAATAACTTGTCATTCGGCATTTGTAAATGTCACATTTCTTCACCATAATTGCAAAATTTCAGCTACCTAAAAGGTCTCAAATAACCTTTTGAATTTCTAGAATTCTAGTCATTTTGCTTTTTGGTAGGATTTCTGAACGCTTAAGTATAAAAGAGGATTCATGAATTCCATCATCTTTGAGAATTTTAAAATCCCCTCGACAAAAATTCTCTGAGTTCCTGTAAAGAAACAGTCACGGGAAGCTTTTGGAAAAATCTATAAATTTGATTTCTTGGATTTCCACTCAAGAAATAGACCCATATGGAGGATGGATATAGAGAATTCAAAAAGGACATTTCTGACTTTTTAGATGACTAAATTCCAAAACTCTAGCAAAGAAATATGGTGTTTATAAATGCCAATAGATAATCCTTCTCTATGAAAGATGCAATTTCAATTGGCAAAATTGAGAGTCAATTTTGCAATTGTTAGCAAAATTGAGTGTCCATTGGCAAAATTGAGACTCAATTTCGCAATTGTTTGTAAAATTGAGTGTCAATTGAGTCCCAGAGACAAATTTTAGAGATCCACTCACATCTTTTTAATAAACTATGTACCCGTTTGGCTCAAAAGAAGTACCAGAGGTTTTTACTCTGGCTCAAAACGCATTTAATTAGAGCATTTGGAAATTATTTTGGCTACCTCTATTTCAACCCACGTAAAGAGAAATTGGCTTTGTTTCGAATGGGAAAGAAAATGGTAAGCAAAATTTCAGTCACCTAAGGTCTCAAATAACCTTTAATTTAGGGAGTTCTCAACCTTTCTATTGAGATGTACTCCATGCAACTTGTTTCATATAATCTCATGTGATTATTATACTTTCCATAAAAGTAATGATGAAACTCAGATTCAACTGATTGTGACCTATTCCTTTTCAAGTCCCTCTTCAGCTACAGTATGATTTGTAGTACTAAAAATCTTTTTTCATAGCTTCTTATTTAAAAATTGAATATAATGCTTTCCATAGAAACCTGAGTTTTTGAGCTATGTTTTGTGAGATTTCTGGTAAATAATTCAAACTCCGGTGGCGTGAATGAAAGCCCAGCCGACTACTGTTCATAATCGAATGTCCCTCGTGCTCAAGGCCAAAGGCTCTTAAGTTGGGCTCAACGAAAGATAACCTGGATTATCAAAAAATTGAAAAAAATAAAAAAATAAAGCCCAGCAGCATATTTCCCTGACTGCTGATGTGACATTTAACCTCCTTATACAAGTGAATTTATCAAACCACCCCTATGGAGATTTTTCTTCCCTGATTCCCCCAACATTTTGAAGAAGAAAAAAACAGAGAATTACATGAACATGTTTTTAAATAATATATTAAAATAGCAACTAAGACAACCACTATCTTAAAAGCTCAAAATAAAATGACATTATTGTTCAAGTTATAATAAAAAGAAGTACCAGAGGTTTTATTCCCAGAACTTCTTATTACGATTATAAATCTTCTCATCCACTGATAGTCTTGGGAAAACCCCCATCCTTTCTTCCTTTCCCATGATAGTTTTGAGAGATATTAAGCTTGGCACATGAGCAATAACTCTAAAATTTTCCTCTTTTAAAGAGTGACCTCTAAGACGGGGATGCTCAATAACTTTCAGGTCAGCTTCAAAACTTCCATCATCAAATGGCCAATAATTAGATCGATTGTGAAACCAACTGGCCCATCTAACATTGAATTGTTTAGTCCAAGACCTCTTCACTTTGTATTTTTTCATCACCCATATTTGTAGAGTCCTATCTCGTGACTTACAGACTAAGGTAAGAGACCCCTTCCAAGCCATCAATTGTATAATACATACAGAACGAAATTTAGGAGCTGGCACCACTCCAAACTCCTCACGATCCATGTCCAATGAGAAGATGAGCAAGGATCTTGAGGGGTGGCGGCCAAACCAATGAAGAGAGCCATTTACCAATACATCGGAGAAATCACGAAACAGAAGCGCTGCATTTGAGGCGGGGACATTCTTCAGCTGTCTCCATGCATTTGTCCCTATAGTAAATATCTCCGCTTTCCACGAGTCATCATCTTGAATGCGTTCCATTGGCCACTTACTCACCATTCTCACCACTTTGTATTCCTTCTTTGCAAGAGCAAATCCAAATCCTGATATACAGGCATATTTATATAAGCTTTCTTCTGATGGCAACATCAAGCATTCTCTAGTGATTGGATTAGATACAAACGCTGGACCACCTATAGCATAGGCAGAAAAGCATACTAGACCATTGCATGCTCCCATAATGCGAAAAAATCTATTGAAACAGGTGAATTGTGCATCCATCACTATTAACTTTCGATGTTCCCTCACTTCCCCTCTTTGGATCAAATAGAGATTTGTGCAATCATCTTCTTTTTCTAAATCATCTAGGAAGAACATGAGGCTAGGGGTGGTGTTCTCGCTCTCCATGGTTCGGTTATGTTGCATGGTGGCAAAAATAGAGTTGTTGCACCTTATAGTGTCTCGCCATGCCTTAGAAACAAGAGTGCACTGTAAGAGAGAATAGATGGGCAGTCTGGAAAGTATATCCATCATTATATCTTGAGGGAGGATTTGTATGTTACTGCTGCTTTCGTGCTGTGGTTCTTCTTCTTTAGATGCTCCCCTTTTCACCATTGTGCATCTAGACCTTTTTACTCCTTTTCCCTTTCTCTCCAATTCAAACAAGTAGCATGTTGATGTTGATAGTGGCTTTAGAGCAATCATCTATGGGTGGAAAAAACAAAGAAAAATTAACCACGTTAGTCAAACTAGTAATATAACATCAAAATCAGTGAAATCGAGTAGGAAGTGTAACATCAAAATTCGTGAAATCAACTAGGACGTGTAACTTTAAGTGTATCTAACTTCTGTTAAATGCCTTTTACCAAAAAAAAATTCTATTAAATGCCAATGCGACTGGAACATGTTGAAGGGCCAATGCAATAACAGAACCATGATGCTCAACATGAGTTATTAAATGAGATCGTCCATAAGATTAAATGATATCGACCATAGAGGGGAGATATGATCAATAATTTTGTCGGTTAAGCCTGATTTAACTTGTGTGAGAGTCACCTCTTCAAGTTAATTCACTCGTGTGTTGTCAGGCTGCTACGGTAACCAAGGTACGGTTGTGAGGTTAGGTGCAGTCGGCAAATGGCCAGTGCAACATTTTCGTGAACGGTTTGACTGCTAGAAAGATGTACATGAGTGGGCCAGAGGACCTGGAGCACACTTCAAGTGTTGCTCGGCTCTTGCCATGTCCAACTAGCCCATGGTTGACTAGTTTGCTCCAACAAGTTTTGAACTGCAGACTGTTTGAATTGAACACTTTGAAGTTCAATTCACTTTGGTTCGGTAGTATTTAGATTTTTTTTTTTTTTTTTTGGTGCGGTCGCGTGGGACAGAAGCTGATGGTCCGGATTTCATGAATCTTGTGTTTGGCAAGCCCTATATTATTTGAATTGATTTTAGCCATCAAAAGAACTTTTGATCCATCTCAAACAGGGCTTAATCAAGCACAAGGGCTCAAATGTGAAATGAGATGGGCATTAATAAGAGTTACAAATTAAAAGACAAAATTGCTGAATTTAATCTGGACCGAAAGCAAACCCAATTGAGTCATAATCCAGCCTATTATGGACACGTACGTCGGCCCATGTGAGCACTCCTCTACTTCCTCTATATGCTTAAAAAGTGGGGCCAATCAAGTACCACCCAAGGAATGCAAATGTTGTCGCAAATGCATTGAACAGAAAGTCTACATATATGTGGAGGATGGGCTTTTGATAGAGCAATTTCGAGATATGGATGTAGAGTTGCAGCTGCTTGAGGAGAGGGAGTGATGTTAGCGAGTATGTCCATTTCTGAGCCAACCATTATCCAGAAGATCAAGGACAACCAGCAGAACGACCCAAAGTTGACAACGATTTTCAAGCACATTGCAGAGAGACTATGGAGTCTTTACTTCCATGACGGATTGTGCGTGCCACACATAAGAGACTTGAATAATAAGATTATGACGGGGACACACCATATGAGGTATTCGATGCACCCAGACAAAGATGCTCTAGAACTTCAAGGGCAGATTTTGGTGGAACAACATGAAATGTGAGATCATAGGTTGTCTCTAGATACTTAGCATATCTGTAGATAAAGGTGGAGCACCAAAAGCCTCCCGTATTGTTGCAACCATGAGAGAGTCCAGAGTGGAAATGGGAGCATATTACTTCATGGATTTCAGTTCAAGACTTTCGAAGACAAGAAGAGGTAATGGTGTGATTTGGGTGATCGTTGACCGATTGATGAAGTCAGCCCACTTTTTACCGATGAAGATAGGATCACAGATGAGGATGCATCAGCTCACTAAGTTGTTTATCGCAGAGATTGTAAGTCTACATGGAGACCTAGTTCCAATTGTGTCTGATAGAGAGAGTCGTTTCGTTTCGAGATTTTGGACCACCTTGCATGAAGCAATAGGTACTTAGTTGAACTTTAACACCGCTTATGATCCGTAAACCAATGGTCTGACTGAAAGAATGAACTAGACTCTAGAGGATATGTTCAGGGCCTGTGTATTAGACTTCAAGGGAGAATGGGATGAAAACTTGCCAGCGTGTGAGTGCGCCTACGACAACAATTTTCATGCTAGTATTGGATGGAACCTTATGAAGCGTTCTATGACAAAAGTTGCAAGCCCCCTGTCTGTGGGGAACAAGGATCAAAATAGCAGTTGCAGCGGGCGTAGCAGTGAGTTGCCAAAATGCTACGTAGCAGGCAATACGTAGCATTTGCGGCGATACATATCGATGCAGCAGTGTGAATTTTTTTAGGTGATCAAAAAAAATTTGAATCTTGTCTAACAACCAATCTTTTGTTTTTCTAGTGATTTGAGACCTTATAAGAGTAGAGACAACTTTAAGAAAAGGCTACGGAGGAGAAGAAATAGAAAAAACAATGTTTAAAATTAAAACCGCTTGGCTCTATGAGATGTGAAACCATAGCGCCATAGCGGCCTTGACTGATAATGCGGCCGCGACATTGATAGTTTAAATCATGGTGGGGAAGAAGTCGGAGCTTGGAGTTTTCACATACCAACTATAGTTGGTGAGACAAGTGACAAGGTTAAGATAGTACTTAGTACAAAATCGTTTGAAGGTCAATAAAGGAGCTACACAAAGGCCCATAGATGACACTTGGAATTTAAGAAAGGGGATAAGATTTTTTTGAAAGTGTCGCCTGTCAAAGGAACTTGGAGGTTTGAAAAAAAGGGTAGGTTGTCACAAAGATTTATTGAACCACTCGACATCCTCAATAGAATTGGAGATATCGCATGTCACGCCCCCGAACCCGGATCCCTGCTACGGTCCAACCTTGGGGTCGCGAATTGGGGAAGTGACAAATAATATTTCTCCCCAGGATCCGCGTGTGTGAATAAAGACGGTGGGCAGCTTATATACAAATTCATGAGTGGGGCCCACAACTAATAGTTCTTCATGGGCTCGGAACTGGGCTTTCTGGGCCTCAGATGAAATCGACAAAGAAGCCTAAAATGATCCTCAAAAAATCTAGTTTTCAAAAGTATATTTTTGACATGGTTCTAGAATTTCGAAATTTGGGCTCAGATTTCAATGTGAAAAGGCTGTTTTGCCCCTAGGGCTGGAAAAACTGATTTTCTGAGTTTTGAATGGGATGGGGGTAAACACAAAAGTTGTTGGGCCTAATTTGATCTATCAAAAGAAACCAAAACTGGAAATTTTCAAAATCAAGAACAACCCCCCACGTTGACACGTGCAACCCAAGGCATCCTTGGCTGCCAGACTAGGTCCAATGACTCTCTAAACTCCCCAAAGCTATAGAAAACTATTCTAATCCACAAACCAACTCGATTACACTCAAATCTCACTTAGAGAACTAACCCACAGCTAAAAACACCCTAATCACGAAAATTAGGGGTCGGGGTCTTATATCCTCCCCACCTTAAAACATTTGGTCCTCCAAATGATCTAAACAAAACTAAAAAATAAAACGAGGATATTACTCCCACACTACAACGCGAAATCTCAAAAGGTCTGCTCAAACTCGCGGTTCTCCTGAAATCACCTAAACTCATTGGGTCATCCTCTTCTGTAGCACTGTCTTTAGACATTGATGATCTGCACTGCTTTTACACGACTGCAATACCCTCGGCCAAACATGGCGGTGAGATGAGTTTGTGGTCGAGGTCTCTAATTTGGTTGAATTTCAAACAGTCTAAGATTTTACTCAGCAACTTGTTCCTTTGACACAAACAATCTAGGAAGCATGGACACCTCTCCGGGGTTGGCGTATCAATGTCCGACACATGTCGAACACAGACATGCCCAGACGCCCAGACACGTGTCCGACATGCCAAAAATGGTGTCCTGCTAATTTTATTATATATTATTTCCCAGACACGCTGGGGACACGCTGGCTGTTTTAGTTTGAGAAAAGTATTAAAATTCTAATATAGAAAAGAGAAGGGGGCCGTTTGTAAAAAAATCTCTTTTAGTTGGAAGAAAAAAAAAAGGAAGAATAGGTAAGAGGCTAGGGCTTTAAATTTGAAAAAAGAAAAAACGGAAAGGGCCTAAATTAGAAATTGACTTCTTTTTTGCTTTTTGTATTTTTGGAATGGAGGGGAAATTGATGATCCTCCCTTTTCTTTGTATGGATTTTATGGAACTATGGATATTTCATGTTTAATGATTATGAATTATGTTTCAGTTTTGTATTGTTATTTGATAATTTGATATGTTTGTTAGTTGGTACACTGGTACTTGAATTTTTATTTATTTGATTGCTAAATTGATTACAAAGTTAAAATGATATCATCTTTTAGTATATGATTAGATATATCATTATTATTATTATTAAATATTAACGTGTCCCCGATGTGTCCGTGTCCTATTTTTTTGAGAAATGCCGTGTCGGCATGTCCATGTCATGTCGTGTCCGTGTTCGTGTCCCGTGTTCGTGTCCGTGCTTCTTTGCAAACAATGTTCAAAGAATCCTTTTGTCAATCCCCGACGATCATCAACTGTCCTTGCATTGTCTCGAATCTGCTACTTGTCTTGCCCATCAATGCCGGTCCAAGAATATGAAAGTCCTGACTCATCCCGATGTACTGTCACTCTGTCTTTGGCAGTCTCAGAATTCCACCACATGCTTTCACCAATTCTTCGAAATATTGTCTTGTCCTTCTGTCTGCCCTTGGCTTCGAAAAATTGGTGACGCTGAGTACTACCAGGTGTCTCTTACTTCAGGCAATGTCGTCCAGTCCTCAGTACACTTTTGCCATCTCTGTCAAAGTTATCGAAATTAGGTCTCCTGTCAACACACAATCTTCGAGGTGAATGACTTGGAAATCTGTCACTTCTTCATATGCTAAGTTGATTCAATCAAATGTTTGGACGGTCCTCTGAACCCTTCACCAATCTCTGTCTGCTCGTTGAAATCACAAGGTTCACAACTCTATAGGTTTCCAGCTCTGACTAGACCCGCTAACACTCTAACTGTCATGCTACTCCACATGTCCAAACTTCGTAAGGTGTGCTTCTGTCTAACTCCGTCTCTGTCTTCCGGTCTTCTACCCAGGCATGCATAGCCGACCTTGCGAGTTCAATTCATGTCCACAATCCTAGAACAAAGTCTTTCTTCAAGGTACCCAAAAGTTCTTTTTACGCTGACCCTTTCTGCCCAATTGCCCTTGGTCCTCTGTACAATGATCGATTCCTAACCAAACGTGTTTGTCCACTTCACATCATACCTCAAACGGTTACCACTCTACATTAAAATCTCAAAACTATTCCAATCAAACCTTGGTTGCTCAATCTTCTGCCTCGATTTCAAGTTCACCATCCTAAAGTCTTGCACATGCGTCATCTTCTCTAGATCTTTCAACTGACCTTGTCCATGGGTTACGATTCTCCATCTCGTATCTGTACTCTGCCCAAACTGATGTTCTATAAGTCGGTAAAATCCACAAAATCTACTCTATCATGACCAGGTTAACAATCGATTCTACATACAACTCTCTACACTGCTGCTGAAAACTGACTTCCTATGCTTTTAACCACCCACTGACACACCCTGTTGAGTCGACTTCACCATCATAGCTGCAATTGTTAAAACTCCTCGAATAATTCTCCGACAAAATTTGATCAATTTCGAGAAATTTCTAACCTCTGGCATCCACTTGAAGCTCTACCAACTGAAAATCATGTCAAACTTCCTGAAATCCACCACTTGTCTGGTCTCTGGAGTCTTCTGACTTAGGAAAATAATCCAAGTTTATCCAAAAATCCGCACTTACTTGCCTAACACACTGTCTGACGATCCACGATCAACTGTAATTGGATCTCGATATGCCATTCACATAACTTGCTCACTAACAACTGTTCACATATTCCCTTGCTAACTCCATTTGTGACATCGAAAAGCTGAAAATTTTGCAAAAGTCCTTCGAGAAACACATTCTAAGTCCACAAAACTTTGACTCTCTAGCGCGAAAACAAGCAAAAGATACTAAATGTGGATATGGAGACATTAAATTCTCCCCCACTAGAAAAGAATTTGGTCCTCCAAATTCCCTAACAAGAAGGACAGGAAGACTAGACAAAGAGTCTCTCCCACTAGAACAAAAACATACCCGAACTCACAAAAACGATGGCTAGCCAAAACAAAATCCACACGGTCTAAGGAGTCCTCACCACACATCTTAAGGTTCCTAGAGTGATTTATTTCCTAGAAACCTGCCCGCTCTGATACCAGTGTGTCACGCCCTCGAACCCGGATCCTTACAGTAGTCCAACCTTGGGGACGCAAATTGGAGAAGTGATAAATAATATTTCTCCCCAGGATCCGTGTGTGTGAGGAAGACAGACGGTGGGTAGCTTATATACAAAGTCATGAGTGGGGCACACAACTAATAGTTCTTCATGGGCTCGGAACTGGGCTTTCTGGGCCTCGGATGAAATCGACAAAGAAAACTAAAATGATCCTAAACAAAACTAGTTTTCAAAAAATATATTTTTGACATGGTTCTGGAATTTCAAAATTTGGGCTCAGAAATCAATGTGAAAAGGTTTGTTTTGCCCCTAGGGCTGGAAAAACTGATTTTCTGAGTTTCGAATGGGATTGGGGCTAATTCAACCTATCAAAAGAAACCAAAATTGAAAATTTTCAAAATCAAGAACAATCCCCCCATGCTGACACGTGCAACCCAAGGCGTCCCTAGGCTGCCAGACTAGGTCCAATGGCTCTCAAAATTCCCCATAGCTATAGAAAACTATTCTAATCCACAAACCAACTCGATTACACTCAACTCTCACTTAGAGAACCAACCCACAGCTAAAAACACGCTAATCACGAAAATTAGGGGTCGGGGTCTTACATCGACTACAGATTAGCTTTGCTACCAGAGTTGTCAAGAGTACATAACATCTTCCATGTTTTGATGCTAAAAAAGTACGTCACAGATCCTTCTCATGTACTCCACTATGAGCCGTTGGAGATCTGAGAAGACACGACGCATGTGGAGAATTCTATCCAATCATCAACACAAAGGAGCAAGTTTTGTGGACAAGGGCAACTCAGTAGGTTAATTGTGTAAGGCCCTAACACATTAATTGTATGTTTAGTACTAATTAATTGTATATGTTAATTGATTGTGATTAGTGGTTCATTAAGAGTGTTTAGATGGGTACCAACTAGATGTACACATTAGAATAGTGTTTGGGTAATTTTGGGGGCTTTTGGTCCTGGTTTGCACCTTAGAGGACCTATTTGTAAATTCAAGAAAAGTCCGTGGTTATTTGCAATTTTAGAATTTCATCACTAGCTCATAAGAAAGACGAAATTATTTCATGAATCTTTTGGTCTCGGAGTTTTCCTATTAGAGATCTAGAGTTATTGTCATTTCAAAGATTCCATTTCACGTACTTTAAGTTGTGGGACACAGACGTCATTTCTGACTTTGTCGACACTATATAAGCAAGCCCACCCCTCCTTTTCTCTTCTTTCTTCTTCCATTTCGGGCAACGATCCCTCCTCCCTCGCACTAATTTCCAAGATCCAAGCTTCCATTTGTGCAACCAATACCACCAAGTTCCTCTCATCACACCCTCTTCATTGGCGTCATTTGTCTCCAAATCCGAGTTTGGCCACCCCTCCCCATTTTCAGCCTTGGAGAGTTTCAGCTGAGACGGAGTGGTTTAGGATAGTTACGAAAACCAAGGCAAGTGATTAATTTAAGTTACATAAAATGCATGCAAGATTTTCATTGATTCGTTTTTCAATTCTACTATTATGCTTAGAAATCCATTCAAGATCATGTCTACTACTTAATTTGTAATTTGATTTGATGCTCAATTGGTTGGATTAGATGGTAGGATGTGGACCCTTAAAAATGTGCAAAAGACCACAAGGAAGATAGCCAAAAGCGGGAAAACACTTCAAAAATTTGTATCCCACACCTAATCGGACATTGGCCCTGAGGGTCACTGTCTGACTGGCACATTGGTTGGATAGTGCCCAGGCTACCAAAAGCTGTTGTCCGACTGGCCAGAGGCCACTATCCTATTGGCCCAGTTTGACAACCTTTTGGCCCAGTTTGACGGCCTTTTGGCTTGGTTCTCTCCCCTTTCTTTTCATATTTTGTTGGGGACTTATGCAACATGTTGTGGGCCATTGTTTGCCCTCCCCAACTGACTCATTAATGGATTTAAACCCTAGTTCTTCGCATGAGAACCTCTAGGACTTAGGATTTGACTTGTAACCAAGACTCGCCTAATGTTTGGACTTGGGACTATAAAGGGATGATGTTTGAGCTAACACTCATCTCCGGAATTGTCCAGAGACGTGTGGAGCTACACTAAGTCAAGGGTGCATGCATTTAGAGTTTTGAAATGCCGAACACCTTCCGGAGCACTCAGAACTTGTAATTTCCGACATTTGGACCCTTGGTGCACATAGGCAAGGCCGAATAGTGTGGTTCTAGAATGTTAAGGGCAGTCATGGCAATCTATGACCTATGTTGGTAAAACTGTAATGGTTCCTTAAATGATTAGTCATTTTGATATCAGTTTAGACTTTAGCATCATTATGCTTGTCTAATCGGGTGCACGGCATATGCATTCTTTGTGTGTTTAGTTGTTGTGCTCAGTCTTTTGACCTTGCAAGTCATTCTCTAAGGGTATAGCACGCATTAACTTGCGCGCTTTCTCCCTTAGATTGAAAGGATCCTGGGTTTTGGTATTCGGGGTTGGCGAGCACGCATTCATTGCATTGCTGCCTTCCTCATTCACCGAGCCAACTTAACCCTTTTCGACCCTTTTGGGACGGACCTTTTCCCACCGAAATGTTGTCAATTTGCCCTAAGGATCTTAGGTCCAGTCTAGTCCTGATGTTAAGTCTGTGTGGTTTAGTTCTGTCAAGTTTGGCCCATGTAGCGTGTTAGTTTGCCCAGTTTTGGCCATTATTTGTCCAAGATAGTTTGAGTTTTGTTAGGGCTACTCATGGAGGTAAGTATGTTCTTGCTCGCCCTAGGCTGTCTTAGAGTAGTTTCACCATTCTTGAAGTAGAGTTCGGTCAGTCAGTCTTGCCCTTGGATTATTGAGTTGGCACCACCCAGCTTTGATCCCATTTCAGTGTTTCGGGGTTTGTATGTGTGTGTGTGTATCACTGTCTGTAGTATAGTTCTTGCTTGTATATTTTCAGGTATTATACCCGGTATCTTGCTTGATGGTCATATATTAAACTCCAGGATGGGTGTAGCTTACTTATTATTATTATCATTCTCTTGTCTTGCTAGCTCTCTTCACGGTCATACCATTGCAAGTTGCAACCATGCAGCTGGGGGAATATAGCTATATGTGGATTTTTCCAAGTTTCTAGGAGGCTTTAATGTTTAGATTTGTCTTAAATTGTCCTATGCTTATTATCATTCAGTCTTGTTATTAATACATTACTAGCCTAGTTGTAGACTTCATTGAAATTATGTTAATTATCTGTCTGTATATTCTTAATTGGAGCAAATATAGTATGCTATTTATTTTTATTACTTGCCAGGTGTCGTAAACCTAACTTTGCTACACTTGGTGATGTAGGTATTGGCCCATTTGCCCGAAAGTCGGAGATAGGAGGCAGTTGACGAACCGCAAGAGATAAGGGAGTGGTGTGTTGATGATGCCATCTAAACATTGGATGCCAAGCCAGAATTGACATGCTCACTTTTTGATACTGACCTTTGATGGTCTTTTATTTTGGGGAATTGTAACAAAAACTCTCATGTAAATGTTCAACTTTAAGCATATATATGGTAATGCCTTGTTTGAGATTTCATACACTCTGATATTTGTCTCGATTGTTATGCAAATGTTCTATGACGCATGATTACTACAAGCTTCTGCTCGATGACTGGACTATGTATTTGAGGAAATTTGACTCATCCTCACATGCGGAAACCTATGGAAAATTGTGTACGTGGCTGAAATTTTCAACTTACTAATTTCTTATGACGCGGGGCCGAGTCGTGCCACGGCACATTGACTGCCGTGCTGACATCTCTCAGAAAAGCCCAAAATTTGGCCTTTTCTTCTCTGTTGCACAAAGAACGAGGCCAACAGGCCTTGCATGTGCCCCACTTGGGAGGCTTAATCGAGCGCAATTTGCCGGGCCTGAGTTTAGGTTAAGGCCTAAATCCAAACTACGAGCCGAGCCCAACCTGATAGCTGCAACTCCAAGATTGACCCACAAAAACTTGCAAGCGGGAAAAGGTGGACCCAATTCCAGATTGACGAAAAATTTGCTCTTTCAACAGTTGATCATCGCATGGTGATATCAAAGTAACCTGGACTCCATTCGACGATCTGTCTTCAACTTCGAACACCTAAAGTCCAGATCTACACATCAGATTTCTCATAGGTTTGAGGTCAAGCATATTGGAAAAAATGGAAGACTGGAGACCAAGTATGAACCATGCAGAGAAGCAATTCATGTAGAGTGCATGCTTAATCATTGGTCTCGCATGGAAACTTCCAACCCTCTAGCAGGAAAATTTCAACAATCCACAAAAGTACATATTGTGGAGACCCTGGCAAATGAAATCATGACTGGTGTTGAGAAGCCGATTCAAGATTCACCCCAATTCAATGCTACCTTAGATCAATTTGCCAAGCAAATGCAAGACATGGTGGCACAGATGATAGCTTTACTGCAGAAACAAAAGCAAGAAACCTGTGATTCCACAATAAATTCAGGTGAAGTGACAAATGAGACTCCACTAAGGTTTCTACTTCAGATGAATAGGGAGACAGAGAAAATGAACTTTCTCCTTTGGACAATGTTGATCAACAGATGCAAGCAATAAAGAAAGTTGAAGACTTCGATTTGGTTAGCAATCAAACTTAAAATCCGATGGATATGATTGCAGAGCAACATTCAGAAAAGCCTATCTCAATTGAAGAAACAGGCATTAGTCAAAAAGTTGAGCCACTAACTGAAGTTCCCCACATTGATTTCATCTTAGGGGACAAACTGTTCACAATAGAAGATTGTGATCTACTAGTCCAAAGCAAACAACTGATGCATCTAATGGTCAAATCACACATCCATGTTGAAGTCAAAAATCAGAAGAAGCAATACCGTATCCAAGTAAAGAAGAGTGATTTATAGAACTCGAGGTCGAGTTCTCTCCAAGAAGGGGAGAATCCAATGCAGGTGTCGCCCATGGCCCCCATGGGTCGACCCGCCTGTCTTAACCAAGTCTTTAGGCCCGGTCCATTCACTTTTATGTTATTTTTATATTTTGATTATGTTTAAGTTGTTTAGTAGAACGTTTTAATCCTGGTCATCAATGTGTTTAGATGGTCTAGATTAGTCCTAGGGTTATTTCTTTTCCTATATAAGGATGTAAACCCTCTTTGGCTAGTTAGGAATGGTTAATGATGACCGAAAAAAATTGGTTTCTTCAAGAGATCCCTAATGCCTCCTGGTTTGGAGTTTGGTGAAGTTACTAATGCCTCTGGATCAGAGTTTGGTGAGAGCTCAATCTTTCTCCTACCTTCACCCTCTTTCATCTCCCGCCCCACATCTTCCCATCTGCTTTCTACATCAAAATCACGATAGAGGAAAAGTGTCCTTTATTTCAATTTGGGGTATTTTAGATGACCAAGGTGGAAGCATAAGTGATGGGACTGAATTCTTAGTCCACTCGAGTTCTCGTGGAATTATCAAATCTGAAATATACAAATCCATCAGTTAGGACACCTAAGAATTCCAAAACACTAAAAACCATTGTACCACTTAATCAAATATGAGACCACCATCAGATCAATTACTGTAACATAAATGAATTCACTTCCTTTTTTTCTACATCTACATTAATAACGTGTTTGCACATGATTAATCAAACAGTAGACCTAATTTTGAAATTAAAACATTATTAGCACCTCAGAGACCCCAATTGTTAATATATTGGAATGCCTCTAAGATTTGTCTACAGCTGTCACAAGGTTATCTAGACTGATTCGACTGAACATCCTACTTTAGTGTATATCAATCAAATGTACTTTGATTTTGAATTTACTTTACTAATTTCTCCATCCACGGGAAAATTCTAAAATCTTTGCTTTAATTTTGATTTATGAAAAATTGGAAGGAACTTTTTCATATAAGAATGTGAATAAATAAAACTAAAAACCACAAAACCAGTAGAACAAGATAAAGACTAACCTTTTTTTTTTCAAGCAAAAGAAAAACTTGGTGTAAAAAATTTATTACTATGTATCTACTAAAACTCATCTGTATCAAGTATCAACTGCTGAAACAATTCAATAGAAGGTAATAATTGGTATGCTATTAGCACCATTCCACAAAATTTCCATGTTCTCCTCATGTGACTCTCTCTCATCATGCAGTGATTCAAACCAATCCCCATCAAAAGTATTGTCTGCTAACAGTATTGAGATGTAGATCATCATTTCCAATAACAATTCCACATAGCTATTACAAGTAATCATCGAGACTCATCTCACTTTTTTTTTTTTTTTTTTTTTTTTTTTCTTTTTTGCAGGTGGCCTATCAACGATGTGAGGCACTTGATGAGCGGCCTGGATCACGACATGTTGCCACACAAGAAATTAAATAAGTTGCTATCTTATTTCTTATGATGTTAATAAAAAGAAAAAATTGATTAGTTCCAATTTTGAAATACTCGTAAATTCTTATGTTCCTCAAAAAATAAATAGATTCAAATAGGCACTGTAATTGTTGTTTAAAAAAGATGGATCTATTCAGATGTAACAAAATCGGAAAAAAAATTCCAAACTACAAAAGGATAAAACATCTTCTATACCTAATCTATTGATTGGACCAAAATTGATTGAATTGGATAAATGATGCAGCAGCAATACCATGTCATTGCAACAAGACTTGTGGGCCACATGTGGGAACCATGAAATTCTAATTTTAATTGTTATTAGTTATATTTTTAGCAAAGAATATAATTAGGGTTAGTTTCTAATTTATTGTGTTTCCTAGTTTGATTAGGATTGTTTCTTAGGGTTTAAGTTTCTTTTACTATTTATATGGCTTTGTAGAGAATTATTTCTTAGATTAGATTTTGAGATTAATAGAATTCCCTTTTGTGGGTTTTATCGCAGGAGAGTTGTCTTCTTCACGTGATTGTTCCTGTGGGAACCCTAGTTATGCTCCGGCACTTGCATCCTAATCCTAGGATTGCATCAACAAAGTTAAGCTATTAGCCATGTATTGACAAAAGATAATGTAGTTAGTCCGTTCACCAATTTCTATCCATCGAATGATTTTTTTTCTTTTTTTTTTTTTTTAAAGAAAGACTCATGGTAAAGAAAGTCACAAACAGATAAATCCAACTATTTCAAGAAGGCTGGATCCCTTCTTTTTTCAGCATTGTATGGACATGCAAAAGCACCCTTAGATACATGGTTGATGATGATGATCACTATTAATAACAAGGACACTAGAGACATGAAAAAATAAACTATATATATGTGCATGGATCATAAAATTTTAAAGCCCACAAGAGTGTAGAAAAACCATAAAGTGGGATTAGTTTATTCATGCTTTTTCACATACTTATCAAAACCAGTGAGGGTGAAGATATGAAAATTCGAACCATGTGATTTAGTAGTTCTATGAGAATATAGACCAACTCGGATCATGAACTTGGGCTCACAAGTGTAGAAAAATCAGAAAGTGGAATTAAGCAATTTTTTATCTCAAAATCAATAAGGATTTAAGATATGGAACACTATGCCTTGGGGCATAATTACATGTGTGACAGTAAAGGTGAAGTGAATGCCCCATGATGGAAACGCTAAACTACAATGAAGTAAAAGGAAAAGAGTGGTAAAATGTTTGTTTGGATTATCTAAGGTAAAGTCAGGGTGAGAGGGAGACTGTGTGATAAAAAAAATACTTTTTTTCTCAACTTAACTTCACCACAGAATATCTCACTTTTCTAAGGTTAAAAAGAAGTAGCATGAGGTAAAGTTTGTGGTTAGAAATGTCACATCTACTTTACAGTTTTTACTTCTCAACCAAACAAGGTAAAGATAGAATATGTCAAATCTCAACCAACTTTACCACCTTTACTCTTCCACTTGCTAAACAAATATGCCCTTTGGAGTGTAAATGGTTTAGATCATGAACTTCGAGCCCACAAAATAGCAGTATCAAGATTATGAAAAAACCCAATTTATAATGAAGAGAAGATTGACCTATTACATGAAGTAGATGTGCCAGATGATACTTAGGATCGTTTAGACATCATCAATTGTGCATTTAATTTACATATGATAGATTATGTTGATCTTTTCTAGGAAGGAATCGAACGGCAAGTACTATCATAGATTGAGTTACAGGCACAAATGGATCAAAGCAGTTTAATCATCTGAACAAAGCAGTTCTAGATCTTCATATAATCAAGTGTCATCAAAAGACATTTATGTGGATATTTGCAGGGGAAGCGAAAGTGGAAAACAAAATGATAAGTAGCGGAATTGATTTTCAAGTGAGGGAATCTAATGTAGGAGAGGACAACTTGGATCTAGTGGATTTTTTGATTGATAAAGTTGAAACAGTTTGAACAAGTCCAAGGGCTTTAGATCTGTATCAGTCAAGGTTCTATAAAGAAAAGAAAAAAAAAACCAAATAAAGAAAGAGATTTAAATCAAGTTGTTATGGGTCCATTTTGATCAGATAATAGTCCCTCGTGGCCCAAATCAGGCCAAGCCAGCAGAACCAACCAACGCATGGGGCCCACTAATGCAAGATGGCTAGTTGCCAAAAGAAACATGCACACCTAGCTTTGGAAACTTCGAATGATTTTTTTTTTTTTTTTTTCCTGTTGGTTCTTTCCCTCTTACAATGCTATTAGAATTCTTTTTTTCGGAATTTTTGTTAGAGATGAGATGTATCTTATATGAGAAGCAAAAGGAAACTTCACAAGCTCGACGCAAAAGAAATTCTAGTGTCTTTACTTGTTTCCATTCCTTCTACATATTTGATTTATCATTGATTGAAGATCAGGGTTTAAAGGGATTTATCATTGATTGAAGATCAGGGTTTAAAGGGGCCACAAATGATCAGAATTGGCTTACCTTGACAACATCAACTTGGAAATTCACATTCTTCAATTAGTCTTTTAGCACTAAAAAAGCTACACATTTTCCCATATGCTTACAATAATATTGAGATATAGTCCAAATAACAACATCATTTGTGATAATGATAAAGACCAATGCTTGGGCAACCAAAAGACTTAGCTCGACCTAAACCATTACAAAACCACAACCTAAACTTGAAAAATGCTTGTTTCCATATCGTAGACCTAAATTGAAGCTCAAGAATATAATGGGCCCAGACAGGCCTTTGGTCAACATTAAGTATCAAATCGGGTCGGGAGAAAGGATTCTTTTTTGGAAAGATCGATGGGTTGGAGACATGCCATTGGCGACTCAGTTTCCGGATTTGTTCAATTGTGCAATGGACAAGGTGGCTAAGGCTAAAGCCTACATGACATCGGTTGGTGGTCAGGAGATTTGGTGCCCTATCTTAAGGAGGAACTTAAAGGATCATGAGGTGCCTCAAATCTTAGTGCTCCTTGACCTCTTAACAGGGTATCATGAGGTGGATGGAGTAGAGGATGAGAGGGTGTGGATGGCCTCTAAGGACGGCCGGTTCTCCGTTACTTCCTTCTTTGTGGCTTTCTCAAACCCTAGGAGGGAGAAAAGTGAAGTAAGTAGCATTTGGAAGCTCAAAGCTCCCCCCAGGGATGTTATATTTGGGCGGTTGGCCTTGTGGAAAAGAATTCTCACTATGGATAACCTTAAGAGGAGAGGGAGGATAGTGGTGAATGGATGCCCTATGTGTTTACAAGAAGAGGATTCAGTGGACCATCTTATGTTGAATTGCACCATAGCTCAGGTTATATGGAGATAGGTGGTGCAGTGGTTCGATTGTTCCTGGGTTTTTCCCCAGATCACTTTAGGATCTTTTCCAAGCTTGGAAAGCCCCAACTGGGGCCCCTAGAGGCAAGGAATTGTGGAGATTGTCTTTTCTGGCAATCTTACAGACAATTTGGAAGGAGAAGAACTCCTGATGCTTTGAAGGGGTTTCAACTAGTCAAAGATGTTTGGTGGAGAGAACTAAGTTTCTTGTAGCTCTGTGGGTGTCCATTAGCCCGTTATTCAAAGATTTCTCCATAGATCAGATCATGCACAATTGGAAGGAGATTGCTGCCTATTCTGTTGAGTCTTTGTAGATATGTTTAAGGGGTCTCGTTCTTTTGTCTTGTCTTTCTTATGCTTCTTTTTGAACAGGTCAGTATTATTCTCTTGTACTGTTTGTTGCTTTCATAAAAGTAACCATTTCAAAAAAAAAAAAAAAAGAATATAATGGGCCCAGGTAAAAAAAAAATAAGGGGAACAAATGATAACAATAAGGTAAAAAGTAAAGCAAAAGGAAATGTTATCTTTTTTCACATTTAATGATGAAAAGGGGAGTGAAAAGATTTATGTCATTAAAAACAATTATTTTATATGAGAGATAAAAATAATCAACAACACATATACATTACAACTCCTGGCTATTTGACCAGATGTGATATATGGAGCAGAATGTTGGCCAATCAAGAAGCAACAAATGCAAAAATGAGTATAAACATGCAAAAGAAGAAAAAAATTGAGTGTAGCAAAGATGAAAATGTTACAAATGGATGTTTGGTGAAACTAGAAAAGATAAGATTAGAAATGAGCGCTTTCGGGTAGCATCGATAGGAGATAAATTAAGAGAAGTTCGTTTGAGATGGTTCAAGATGTTTAATGCAAGCCAGCAATGGCAGCACAACACCAATGAGGAAAAGTTTCTTTATTGCAAGCTAATGATCTACCAAGGAAAAGGGGTAGGCCGAAGAGGACATGGATGGTTGTAGTAAGGATAGATACGAAAAAGTGCAACCCACCCAAAGATTTGGCTCAGGGTAAATTGGAAGTGGAGGAACAGGGTAGCCGCTGACCCTTGCAAAGTCTGGAAAGGCTTTGATGATGATATTATAATTGATTTAAAAGTCAAAATGTTTGTATTTAAATACTACTGTCTGTTTTTTTAATAAATAAACATATAGAAACCAGCTAAAGTCTCTTATTAATAAAGAAATTAACTTTGTATCATTTGTAAGAAAATAATTATTGAAATATAAAATAAAAAAATTTATTGACAAAATATATTAAAAAAAAGACTGAAAAGAAACAATAAAACAACATTGTCCATATTTTAATGGACATTTTTTTAGCAAAAAAGAAAACAAATTAAATTTATAAAAGAAAACGACTTAGTAGTCAGTAGAGAAAATATCTCTATGTATGCCAAAGCAACTTGAATAAATTTTCAAACAGAGTCCTAAAAGCAGACCGTTAATAAAAAAAAGAATATTCTGTACAAGAACTGAACATCATGTAATGTGAAAGGTAGAAGACACCACCAGGATATCAATTACCACAGGCATGAGTCGTATAGGGAAGCAAAACGACACCAAGATAGGAAGGTCCCTATCTACACAAGTGACAGAAATCCCAGTTTCTGGATGTTGTGTGTTTTCTGATTTGGATGCCTTCAACCATCGTCCTTAAAGGTTAAAGTATTTATTACTATTCGGGGTTAATGTTTTGTGCCCCCTTTTTTTTCTATTCAAAGATCTCACTCCAGAAAGTGTAGTGATCTTATGAACACCAAATTCCAAACAAATATATCTATCTGTATCCTAATCAGATGCTGGATAAAAAGAAAAACATTATTAGTTTTAAAGAAGCAAACATTCTAGCTGTGGACTTACAATGATAGAAAAACTGTTGGCATGCAGAGAGGAAGAAAAAGTGAGCGTCCACGCCGCAGGCCTTGTTGGTTCAACAGCCCTTGCAGATGTTGGCTTTCTTCGGATTAGTAGCGAAGATATACAAGTGACAATAGGGATCTAGGTTTTGGCGGAGGATGGATATATAGGTGTGGGGAAGTTTTAAAAGAGACCCTGAGAGCATCTCCAACTGGTAATTGATTCCTCCACATGCCATTTAAAAAAATAAAGGCTTATGTGGTAAAAAAAAATATATGTAAATTTGGCATCTCACTTTGGTAACTCCAAAAGAGATATCAAATTATTATTTTATTCTTTTTTCATTTAATCTTCATTTGCTTTATTACATATATCTTACTTATATTTAATGGGATTTGGTACGATTTAAATGTTATTAAAGTAATAAATTATTAAAAAATAAAAAATGCACAAATTGTAATTGAAACCCATTTTTCATTGAAAAGATAAAATCAAATTACATAATATTATAGTCAATCACAAGCTTCTTCATATCGACCTTGGAAATGCCACAGGTGCTCAACCAGATCGGCTTGGAGTTAAGAATGTGTTCTCTTGTCACGAATACGCAAGTGGTTTTGAATTAAATCCTAAAATTTCGCAGTGTGGTCACGTGACACAGGAAGGTCACTGCATTCACCCTCTCGTGCATCGTAATTGGGTGGAAGACTTTGATCGTGTTCATCTTCGATAATCATGTTATGCATTATGATGCATGCCTTCATTATATGCTGAAGTGTTTAACGATCCCAGAAACGAGCAGGCCCACGAACAATTGAAAAACGTGCCTGCACAGTTTCATTTTTGTTGAAAGTATGGGTCATGAGCCTCCACTGCATTTACGATTCGAAGAAAAAGAGGTTTGCGCATTCGAAACCTCCTTCGAAATTGAGAGGGAGTGTAGACAGGGTTTTCACTGAAGTAGTCATTGTAAAGCCTGTGATGGCCTGAGATTCGTCCTCTGTGGATGACTGCATGACCTTGAATAGAACCACGATGCACTCTCGTTCTCCTTCGTAAGTTTTCACTTTCTTCTTCCAGAGCAGCCCTACACAACATCTATAACTCTTCATCTGAATCGGAATTTATGACGGTATGCCATAGCTCATCTGTCATGTCAGAAGAGGAATCGGTATGATTTTGAGACATCTCCGAATTGATGAACCAAAGATTTTCTTGTTTTGAGATGAAGAGAAGTAAGAAGTTTGGGTGTAAAGAATTTTTTTCCATAATGGTTTATATATATGAAATATTCCAACGGCTAGTTTTCTCCAACGGCTATAAAACGGCAAGTTTTCTCCAACGGCTATAAAATAGCTAGTTTTCTCCAACGACTATAAAATGGCTAGTGAAATGACAACTTTATAAAATTGTTAGTGAAATGACAACTTTATAAAATTGAAGTACAACATTATATTTAAACAAACAAACAATAATAAACAAACTTTAAAAAATGCACATTAATTCTAAAATAAAATACAATTCAAAAACCACCATCTAACCCTCCTCTCAGAATTTCAAGTCTTTTTTTAGCATAGTATTGTTGTTGCTCCTCAGACATATTGGACGTATCCATACTCATGATCTCCATCTCCATCTGTATTTTCTTTAATTTCACCTTCTTCTCATCTTGCTCGATTTTTTGCTTAAGAAGTTCTAATTTTTTTTCATCTCTTTCATTTTTGTCATCTATCATTTTTTGGATGAGATCTGCAACAGGTGTGAGCTCGTTGATAGTGATTTGCTTCATCTTTCTTTTCTCAGCCTTTCTGCCTGGTGGTCTGGTCATAGGATCATAAGCATTGTTAATTGTCTCATCCTCCTCAATATTTATGGGAGTGCTTGGATTAGAAGATGATGAGTAGCCAGAAGTTGAAGATTTTGCTCTTTTTACGGATGTCTTCTCTAGTACTTGTTGCTGCAGTTGTATCCACTTTGGTTGGTGCCTCAACAAGATCCAAGCATGATCCAAGGTGAATCTTGATCCATATAGATGTTCGTAAATTATTTTTGCTTCTGCAATCTGAAAATTAAATGTAAGCTAAAATTAAGCATTAAAAAAAATTCCTCACACACACAGAGAGACATATATATATATATATATATATATAATTTTACCTTATCTTGTTCATTCGTGCCACTTTGATTTTCTGGAAATAATTGTGGCAAGACATCCACAAAATTTGTTGACAGAAGCTTGAATCTTTTGCCATCGTTGTGACACCATTTTGTCTGTTCGATCACTGGGAAATTGTTTATTGTTGTGATAGTATTCTCCCACTCTTTCCCAAAAAGCCCCAAGTTTCTGCTCGTTTCCATGCACAGCATCCAGACTGGTGTTCAACCACGAACCGATGAGAATACGGTCTTCTTTTATATTGAAGCCGGCACCTCGACCAACACCCTTTTTCTTTGGGGCATCATCAGTAGGGAGTTCGGAAGCCTCACCAAAATATTGTGAATATCGGGTAGAAAAATTAGGAAATTGAGAGAATTGAGAATCCATAGTGTGAATGAGAAAAAAAAGGACTTCAAACACTCCTTATTTATAGATATCTCAGCTCCAAAGATTTCTCAAATTAACATAATCAAAATTTTCAAACGGTAAAAAAAAAAAATTGCAACGACTGAAAAAGTGGCAGGTGACGGTTGATGGCTTAAAAAAAACGTCCAACGACTCAAACATGTCCAACGAGTGAAAAAGTTCTGCACATGCTCCAACGGCTCTTTCATTTGCTTCTTTCAATCATTTTTTAATTAAAACAAATAAAATGACATGTGACTTTTGCCATGCCATTTTTGGCATATCTGTTGCCATGCCTTTTGCCAGCAAGGAAATAGCTCCTCTCTTGGAGCATGTGCAGAACTTTTTTTTGAGCCGTTAGAGGCTTATGTGGCCAAATGCAGCATCTGTTGGAGATGCTCTAAGTATTGGGCTTGTTTCAGAAAAAGATGGCAAGATTCGATATTCAAATCTTTCAAATCAGGGTCTAAGGTTTACACAAAAGTTTCAAATTAGGACAGTTGGTCAAAATAGTCTCCCACGGGTGAGTTTTTTCCTAATTTTTTTTAAAAGACAAAAAGGGTCTTATGGGCCTTCAAAACAAAAAGAAAGGATAGATTCTGCTCCCATTTCCCTCCTCTTCCCTCTGTCATTCATTCATCGGTCTCTACCCAACTTTCATCGATGAATTTCCCTCCTCTTCCCTCTTTCATTCATTCATTGGTCTCTACCCAACTTTCATCGATGAGTATCGACACGCCGGCAACCACTGACAACCAATGTAAGGATTCTTCTTTCTTTCCTTCCATTCCTCTGTCATCATCTCCTCTCCCTCTTACTTCTTCTTCACTCATCCCACTTTCTCTACACATTTGAGCCATTAATAGGCATCACAGGAAATCATTGATGGCTATGGGATGCCGCCGGCAGTGTGCTCCCTCCCTCTCTCTCATGCTATCGTTAGTTTTTTTTTTTTTTTTTTTATTTGGCATTACTATGATGTGGGTCGGAATTAGGGAGACAAGTAATGACCAAAAAATCATAGTGATTAGAGGAATACCAAAGCCATCATTACATCACAATTATTCAAATATTTATCGAAGAAACTGATAAACATAAAATAGTGTGATTTTGTATGTGCCTTGTAAAATTGACTTTCAAGTTCTTTTCATCGCCACCTGATAGTACCATTCAAAAAAATCTCCACCTTATGGTCCATCCAATTGGACCACACAGACCCTCGTCAATTTCACATGTCCCCCAAGTTTGGCACCCATCTAAATGGAATGGTACATTAGATCGACTGCACAAATCCAAATGGACTAAGTACCGTTCAACTTGTGGGGCCCGCATGGAGATGATAGGGCTTAAGGCGTGGGGCTGGTTTTTTGTAGAGATGAAGGGCCCAAGGAGATCTTTCGATTCCCCTAAGTTTCAATCCCAGATAGAGTCCCATGTTGGCCCCACATTAAGGTGTACTTAGGTAAAAATAGTTTCTTACTAGTGATTTTTTTTCCTAAATTTTTTAAAAGAAAAAAAAATGCCATTAGGGCGTTTAAAACAAATGAAAGGATCAGTTCTTCTCCCATTTCCCTCCATTTTCCTCCTCATTTCTTCCATCGGTCTCTACCCAACTTTCACCAGTAAGCACTGACAACCACTGTGAGGATTTTTCCTTTGTTCCTTCTCTTCCTCTTTCACCATCTCCTCTCCCTTTTACTTCTTCTTCACTCTCCCCACTTTCTCTACACATTTGAGCCATCAATTCGGATCACAAGACATCACCGACAACTACGGGATGCCGTCGGCAGCTTGCTCCCTCCCTCCCTCTCTCTCTTTCATGTTATCGTTAGTTTTAGTTAGTTTTTTTTTTTCTTTCTTTCTTTCTTTCTTTTGCATTATTATGAAGTGGGTTGGATTTAGTGAGATAGGTAATGACCCAAAAATCCTAGTGATTAAAAGAATACCAAAGCTAACAGTGGATCACAATTATGCAAATATTTACTAAAGAAATTGATAAACATCAAATAAAGCAAGAAAGATTTACCTAGGGAGACTCACTACTAAAGCAAATTTACGGTAGGATGGCCAACCTTCACCACATCTTACTTTGCTAACCAAGTGTAAGGACCCAATCCCTAGGTCTTTATTGTGATTATTGTTATCATTATTATTATTGTTTTTGCTATTCAATTTTTACCATAGATTGGATCATGCTTGGACCCCAACCATTCATTGAATTAAATTAGTGCTTTGTGTAATTTCATCATATTTTGGGTGGAACCCAACATTGATGATAGAGATTAAATCTCAGTATACTTGGTTTCATTAAGGGAATTAGACCCAGTCAAATTAGAATCCCATGTTGTGGATATTGTCGGTTAGAGCACTCTCTCCACCTTTACAATCTTCCCTTCCACTAGTACTCCATCTCTTCCTTATTTAGAGG
Organism: Camphora micrantha; assembly: GCA_003546025.1. Lineage (NCBI taxonomy): Eukaryota > Viridiplantae > Streptophyta > Magnoliopsida > Laurales > Lauraceae > Camphora > Camphora micrantha. The sequence goes on along the minus strand of QPKB01000012.1, from coordinate 23,141,551 downwards.
GATCTTACTTCCACAACCTATTTTTCCCCAATACCAACTTTTAATCTCTCTTCCTCTCATACGATCTCTCTCTCCCTCTAGTTCTCTCCCCCAAGATTCTTTTGCAAAGAGTTCTCTTCTAGGTAACTCCTCACCCGTTTTCTCTATTGTTTTCTTCTATTTACTATAGTTACTTTCTATTTATTTCCCATTTATAGTTTCTACTAGTACTGCATGTATCACTATCTCTCTCCCTTCCTTTTCTTTTACTTATGATGTTGTGTTATCCTTTTTTTTATTTAGTTCTTTGTTTTCCATGCTGTGATGTGCTGCTACCTAAACCCCGTTTCCATCTTCATCTCTCTACCTCATGAATCCACCCAACCAAATGGGCCCTGCCTTTACTCTTCTCAATACAAAACCCATTTTTCATTTTCTATTTTCACAATTTGTAGATTCCCAAACTAACACATATACCCATGCCTATAATTACAACAGTTCTACTGTACTAAATTGCCATATCTATTTTCTCTCTTTCCTTGTCTATATTACGGAAACCAATCAAAACCAACCCACACAAAGCACCTGGGAAACCCTCTTCTTTGACAATCCATTTCCATCCAAACCAAACATGAACCAGTCAATCCATTAAACCTAAACCACATAGCCTCTAACTGTCTAACCTACCAAAATGAATTCATTGTCTTCTTCCCATCCTTGATTCTTGCTTGACATGGCCTTTCTTTTGTGTTTCTGTTATTTTATTTCAGTCATTAGATGCTATACTCACATTTTGTTCTTTCAATCTACAACATCATCTCGACAAAGATTTCACCACCAGGACCAAGCAGCCTGTATAAAACGTAGGACCAAATCACTTTAGCCCCCTTCATAGTCATGCTAGTTACATGACAAGGACAGAACTTCATCTTTTCAATCAGTTAACCACACAGAACCCAGTTCCTGTTTTTGTGATTTGAGCCAAGTATTTAACTCTTCTTCACTTCTTCTATTCATGTCATCTCTTCAATACCCATCTATGCTTCCAAACAAACATCACAACTGAGACCCAATTCCCCTAAACAACAGAGCATTAACACAAATCCTAGCCAATGCACCTCGCATGACCCACCCCAAACCATCCAATTTCACCTCCATTTCCATTTTTTAGAACTAAAATCAACCTCCTTGTCTCCTACCCATCTTGGAATCTTGTTCCTCATGTTTAGCAACCAGAGAAGTTGTACCCACTTGCAGAATAAAAACTCTTAACTGAATTCAAGTACTGGCCTACCTATTGGATCCGAATCAAGGTCCAACCCACATAATCTATAGCTCAGTTGTGCATTATTCCTTCACTATTTGCATGCATTATCCCTCCAACCAAGCAACACATAAGGACCTGCACAAACTGAAATTCATATCATCATAAATTGTGTTGTACAATCACCAAACCCGAGTTTGAACTTACCTAACTTGCCCAACACTTGACTTGTGAACCCACTTAATTAAATCACTTGATCAAAATCTGAATTTTCATAACCCAAACCAACCCAAATCAGGCCCACCTTTGCTTCACAAAATTAAACCCACTTGCACAACTTATTTACCCTAGGCCCAATCCAAACTAAGCTCACTCATCACTTTTGTTGCTCATACCCCTAGGTTTACACCTCAACCTAGTACTAATACAGTTTCAAACCATCTTTAGCAGGGACCCAAACCGAGTCACCACAGCATTAAAGTTAGGCCGGGTTAAATCCATCATCCACCGCTAATCGAGGCAAGTAACCTTACTATGGTCCTCTAGTAGTTAGAGTTTTCTAACCCTTGCTTTCCAATATATTAAAACTCAAATACAATCCTTTTTGTTTCATGCAGGGCCTAGTCGCATCTTAGCTTATTTAGGGTCATTAATTTTATTGATATATCTATACCTTTATGAACTAATTTGCGTACTCATCAATGATCAAATTAAAATTGTAATTATTGAACTTGATCAAAACTGTAATTATTGAACTTGTTCCATGTTCATTTGATGCTACCATGAGATATAGAAATTTTGATAAGAATCCTTGCTAGAAATATTTAAATTATGGTTGGACTTCAAAATTATGACACAATTCCAATTATGTTGGAAAAAATGCACCAAATAATATTTTGCTTAGAAACCTGAATTCTGAGTTTTACAGTCCACCCTTGTATGTAAACCTTGATCTTTAAGACATCATCCAACGTATTGGGCAATGCGACGCGTGGTCACCCAAACGCGGACTTAGCCCTCTTTATGGATATGACATTGGGCATGGGAACCCCTTTGTGCGTGATAACTAGATTACAGCTAGTCCCTTATAACTTTGGGCCCTTATGTGTGTGTTATTATGGCTTTGGGCCTTCTATGTGTGATCATATTGTACCTGGTTAGGGCTTAATTCTGACGGGTACTTTTGTGTATTGTGACCGTGGATATGCCTTTTCTTAGATTAGATCATGTGATCTATAATTACTGCCAATATTCATTAATACTTGCAAAATTATTCATGCACCATTGTTCAAATTATCTTGTTAATATTTCCTAGCATTTCAATTTTATTAGAATACCCTTGAATTAACCGTATTTATTCATTGTATACAAATTGCTATCATTTGATTGAATAATCATTTGCTGTAGCTCTATAGTTTGTTTACTTGTGGAGCTTTATGCTCATATGCGTATTATTCTGTTTTTTTCCTCGGATGTTGAGGTTGACTTCGACAATGAAGAATCTTAGCTTGGCAGGGACGAGTGAAGCTTGAGATGCGAACCACTATTTAGCACCTTAGATTTCATTTTCTTTGTAGTGGCTTGGATGGACCATGTCATATTTCTTTAGATATTTTGAGACTATTGAGCTTTGACATTATTGCTCAACTTTATTAATAGTGGTTTGTTCATTGATGCATTAATTTAAATTAGTTGATTTAGATTGTCCACATTATGTTTATTAAGAGGATTGACCCCTCATGTTCAATGTGGGAACGTCGCGTTTCGAAAATCTGAAGGTCCCAAGGATCTCAGAATTTGGGGCGTGACACCAAGCCTCCTCAGCCACAAACACCTTCTGGCTTAATCGGATGCAAAGCACTCAGGCTGAAAGCTCCACAAGGTAAACTTGCACTCACTAGACATTCCTGTAAATGGTTCCTTAGTAGTCCTATAGCTTTATGCGTTTCCGCGTATGGGGTTGATAGTAGAGTCATCAGTAGGTTGGTCCTAGTAGTCGTCTAAGAGTTTGTGTCAAGGATCATTTTGGCACTATGTGTGGTTCCAAGATATCTTCCCCAGTTGCTTTGTATTGGCTCCTAGAATGCTTTTTGGGTTTTGGCTTTTTCCCTGGCTTTGTGATGTAAATCTTGCTGTTATCTTTTCTTAATGAAATCCTCCTCTTCAAGCTTAAAAAAAAAAAAAAAAAAAAAACATGTGATTTTGCATTGCCCTATAAATTTGCCTTTTAAGTGCTTTTCATCTCCCCTTAAAAATGTGATTTGGAATGCATCAAGTGCTTCTTCTATGTGGCCATACAATGGAATCTAACCCAATAGAGAATTATTCTATGGGTTTTTTTTCCCATTGAACTTTTGTGGGTTTTTGTTCCCATTGTATTTTATACAAAACAAAACACAAGATTATTGATAGCATAATATATATTTGAATTAGGAATCTGCAGATTTTTTGAGGGACTAGGTTACTAGATTTCCTCCTGCTACTTAAGATGACCACAATGAAGGGAAGTTTTTAATTTCTAATTCAATCCCTTTTGCTAGGATATTCAAAATTTAGGCATTTTTGTGTAGCCTATTTCTGTGGAAAAGGATGTGGTTTTCTGCAGAAAACTCCATTTTCATGTGTTTGGTGCGGCAGTTTTCCGCGGAACTACTTTTTTGCCACGTCAGCTTTTTCCTTCCTGGGCATGGAAATTGACTTCCTATGGGAAGTCCATTTCCACGGAAAACTGACCCCCCATTTGCCCACTCCCACCCCCACTCCACCAAGCCACCCCCTTTCTTCTCCTTCCCCTTCCAACCCCACCCACCCCACACACGTACCAACCCACCCACCCAATAGTTTTCACTACAAAAGTAGTTTTCACTGAAGAAATCTGCAGCTGCACTAAACAACATTAGCACTAATTCATCGAGGAAAAACTTTTTGCACCAAACATGAATTTCTAACTTCCTCATAAGACCTTTTTTGAGGAATTTAAAAACTATAGAATTTGATGATGTGGCAATTTCATCTTTCCATGGAAGTTGCCTCTACACAAACATGCCCTTAGTGAACCCAAGTTTACTAGCCATTTAAGTAGACGGTTTGGTGGAAGCACAACAAACCTGTCATGCCCCCAATCGTGAAACCAAGGATTATGCGTGAGATTAGGGTCAATTAAAATTTTTGAACATTAATAACAACACTTGGCCCCAATCATGTCCCATATGGATCGAAGATCGCCGTGAGGTACGAACATTTTCTCAAATACATAAAATGTATATTGGAAGCTTCATAATACAAGTGGTATCTCAAGATGTAGAGTCAAGAGCAAATACTGAATATATTACTAAAGTTCAAGTTCGAAACAATTTAACCAAAACTATTATTTACACAAAATGGCCACAATAAAACTCAGCCCTAATCAAAAGACAAAAGTACCAAAAGATGAAACTAGCAAGTGTATCATGAAGGCTCTTGAGTACGGGGTCGATACGGCTAGACAACGTCGTCCGTACAATAGTCTAGGAGGTCATTAGATTAATCCGTCTGAATCTCTTCCGTCGTCTCCTCGGGATAGAAGGGCTCAGTACCTATGCACCAAGAGTAGCATCATCAGACATGACGGTCGGCAAGCAATATATATATATATATAACATCAAGATATGCACCACGAGTCAGAGTAGAAGATAGACAAGATCATAAGAAATGCATAGCATTTGAATAATAATCAATCAAACATAAACATCTAACAAGATAAGCGGCCCACATATACTAATCACCGCGGGATAGTGTCATTGCCCTCCCCACTCTCATTGAGTTGTGGTAGAGATATACTAGGCACAGGATAAAAACCCGGCAAGCAAGCAAAATGGATACCATTCAAAATCAAACTTCAATACTTCTTTCAAAAGGGGTATCCGATGGTGTACATCCATAAAAAATATAACAATCCGTACCGCAGACGTCAAAATTCCAAAGCCCTCACACAAGGTGGTGCCCCAACTGTGTTGGACGTTAACAGATGAGTGGTACCTGACACAAGAGTCCTAAACATACAATAGTAAGGGACAAGGCTTTCTTGCGTGAACAAGATTCCTCAAACAAAAGAGAGATACTTTGCATTGTCAAATCAAACCAATCAATCAAACTAACTTCGAACATTAATATCATAAGTAATCCTCATCAAGCCTTGATAATCAAAGCCACCTAGTTTCAATACTTCAATCAAACTTAAGAATGAATGGAACATCAAAAGGGATCCTAAGTTCTTCATTCGATCCCAAAACAAAATAAAGTAAATGAAGCTAAAGAAAATGAACATTGCATGTTGATAGTACCAGGCGGTATGATTCGGAATCAGAAGCGATAAACAATCCAAACCTAAGTACAAAGTCATTCCTGTAACATCGTACAACCCTACTCAGTTAACGAAAGGAATTAGGGTTCACGATACCCGAACAATTAATCTTCATGCATAGATATAAGGAGGCTATCCCGTTGTCCCATACCGTTCAAGATTGAGCAAAGTTGAGTCCCAATATAGCTGGAATAACCGTGAAGAACGTCGGTTCAAAACATCCTCACATATAGTCAAATGAGTCCAAAAAGAGTAGCTAAAGTTTCACATAAGTCCATCCAAGATAGGGTCTAAAAGGCCCTTTCCAAAAGGAACCAGCAGTTCACCCGGTCGACATCCCACGAAGAGCACCCGGTTGACATCCCCTGGTCCGGTCGACCGGGGGTCGTAAAATAAATGGGTAAACAGTGTGCATATAACTCTGTGTGGCCAGTCGACCAGGCCCTTGGGCCGGTCGACGGCATACACTGCAGTTACATAATTTCAGTTCTACAACTGAAGTGAAAATGGGTCCAAACCCCTGTCAAATCCCTTTGACCTGAAATCAATGCATATGAAGAGTAAAACCCTTCCATTCTAATCCGAAAATCAAAATCAATCTATCCATCTAAATCAAAATCCAATCCATTATACAATTAGACCTAATTATCATGTTTCCAAGGATTCTAAAAATCAAATGAGCAATTGTACATCTAATCCATTATCAATCTTCCAAATCAATAAAGACAAACATATCAAAGCTTAACATATGTATATTAACTTGCCATGATGAAGAGCTTGACTAAACCAAGAGAAAATTGGGAAAAATCCTCTTTTGAGCTCAAATTTGGAGAAAACACTCTCAAACCAAAAATCACTCCTACAAATGCATGAAAAGGGTTGATGTGAGCTAGCCTATTCCATTTCATACCAAAAGGAAGAAGAATGACTACACCTAAAAGCTTGAGGAGCTTACCTTAAAGTGGTTTATGAATGGAAAGCTTTGAAAAGTAGATGGGTGGAGTCTTGGAAGCTTGGGGAAGAAGAAGTGTAGCTTGGCCGTCGACGCCGGAGCTCCGGTGGCCGGAAATGGTGAGGAGGCAGTGAGGGAGATGAGAGAATGAGAGTTGAGAGAGTGAGGTGAGAAAGAAAGAAAATGAGGGATGGTTGTAGCTTATATTAGGTTAGGTTAATTTGAAATACTAGTTTAGTCCTTGGCTTTACTAACAACGATATTGAGGCCTCTTCGACACGTCGAATCAAAATGCGATTGGAGGCTAAAGTTCATGAAATGACGAGACCTATCCGATGCACCCAAACTCACAAAACTCATAATCTCATAAAAACCCCAGAAAACTTCCCAAAATTGCAAACCATCCCCCTACTCCACCCAAATGCACTTCGAATTGCACGAGACTTCGCACGCGAGATTCATACGTCAAGCCCGACTCGCTAAGACTCTAGACACACTTAATTAACTAACAAGTAATAAATTAGAATTAATATTGGGTTAAGCGCCGGGATGTTACAAAACCAATTTTTAGGAAAAGAAAACATCTATTGCAATTTTGAAGTTTAAATTATCTTTGAAGGTCATCCAACAATAACTAGGCACTCAAACTAGTACTATAAGTTTATCCCATGTGCTCAATCTTGTAAGTTTCATTTCATAGATCAACTGGCATTTGGTACCAGAGCTGATTTTTTCCCCATTGATTTTATGTAGTTTTTTGTTAATTGCCTTGCATGTTGATTTACCTCTTACAGAAAACATCTTTCAGTAGGTTGTGTTCATTTTAGATTAACGAATGGGATATATATTGTTCATGACAGCGCAATCATTTACAAGTAAGTGCCCATTTTAGATTTTGAATTTTCGGATATATATATTTGTTGATGGTCTATTGAACTTCAAGTTCTTCTGGAATTTATGATGTGATTTTTCCTCTTAAAAAAATAGAAGATTATAGGTAGGTTGAATTCATGTTGTGCTCGAAATTTGGACTGGGCTCCAAAATGCCCTTGTGGTAATGGGTATATGATTATGAAGGGCTTCTCACTCCATTTTTTACCTGGGTAGAAAGTTTTGATATATGATTATAATGGTTATATGATTATAGACGGCTTCTCACACCATTTTTAACCTAGCTAGAAAGTTTTGGTAATGCTTTTGTGATTTTTTTAGTTGAAGTAAATCAAACAACATGGATTTTAAGGTTTAATGAGTTAAAAATGCTTGTAGAGTGAAAATGGTTGTGACAAGCTTATCTGGTAGGATGAGGTATTCATGGACAGGATTCAATGCAAATTTCACAGTTAGTGTATCATCCATAACTAATGAAGAAATTCGTTATTTGTCAACGCACTCAAAATCAAGGTTGAAGTCGGTAGATACAAAGGTGGAGCACGTGAAAACATCTTTGTTAGTTAGGCTGACAATTGTAGAGTTGCTGCTCTATCTTTTTCATTTTGCTTAAGTTATGTGTTGTATTATCTTTGTAGCCTATATGTTATTTTTACAGAGGCATGTGAACCACATGTGTATAACATATAAGTAATACAGAAGGATCGATAAATGTGAACTTCTTCATTATAGTAAAATCTAGTTATATTTATGTCTTCGTATCAGCTGGAACCAATCTTGTTCTTATTTTAATAAAATGTTGAAGAGCAACATGAGAGCTTCAAACTAATTCAATTCAACTGAATCTGGTGGAGTCTCATTTTCTTTTATTATAGTTAATTTATTATTTGATGGAATAGCCTACTGACCAGGCATCCTTAGCTTACATCATACAATGTGAAGTTTTTTAGAATGGAATTTCCAACATTTCAAATACATTATTGAGTTCTATGGTGGACAAAGATACCCAACCAGCTTACATGTAAGTTTTGGCTCCATAAGGATTCAGGAGATACAAGGAAAGAATGAATGAGGCTCAAATTGTAGATGCACATGACTAATAAAATTGCGGTTTCAAAACTCTGCCATGATGTATACAGATTTTCCATGCATGTGGTCTGAATCGAAACTTAAAATGCATCCTCACTATTTTGGGTTGACATTTGCCAAAATCAAAGAACCTTGTCAGCATTTTGCTGCAAATGAAGTTGCACAATGATCAAAATCAATGATTTTATGTTCGTTCCTGAATATTTGGGTCACATATTATGGAAATTATCAACCTATGCTATAGACATATTGTCAACTGGTATAATTTGTAGGAGGGTCTGAACAAGTGATACAACAATTATATATTCCATCATAAATTGGCAATCAATTTAACTTCTTCACTATGTGAGTAAGAACTTTTGATCTTGTTTATAGTCCATGATATACTTACTTAAACATGGGCTTTTAAAAAAAAAAAATGGAAAGTCCATATCCCTGATGTATCCTGGTGTGTCCATGGCGTTGTGCATCCTTCACCGAGCATCGGTTCTCATAATTTACCCAAGAAGAAGTTTCAAGATGCTATCCAAAGGCGTGCATGAGAAAAGCATCTTAACACAATTGTTATGATCAGCAACCTTTTTTTTTAGATTTTAAAACAGGAGATTTTCAAAAACGTGCCACTTTAAAAACACCCCGTTTTCCGCCCGTCTTTTTTTTTCTTGTCATGGGCTCATATTGAGTCAATCGACTCTTTTCAAACACACTACCCCCAATAAATAGTCACAAGTCCAACCTTGACACTCATGAAACTTTTCCTTACCATTGGATTAAAATCATAATAAAATAATGCTTTTAAATCATTAAGTTTTAGGACCATGGATCAAAAGGCTATGATAATCTTATGGATGCATCCAATGGACTTACATGATCATCATGCATTCCAATGGCCCAATTAGTGGTGGATGTGTTCGCGTTCGAGACTGCGGGAACTACCGGAATCAACGAATGTGAAAATCCGTGGATCCGACCCTTTCGTAACCCATTGCAAACAGACAGTCAGGTTTTGATTTATAAACAGATAAGTCAAATTTTCTTATCGACTTGAAAGAGAAAAGAAATAATCCGTAGATCAACTTTTCAATGTAGAAAAGAAAATAAACCTTTTTTCTAACTTTTTATTGCACATGTGTTTAAAAGAGACATAATTTGATTTTTGGATTTTTGGGTGCCGTGAAAGGAGAATTGCATTTGCTTGCCGTAAAAGGCGGTGTTTTTTCCTTGAAAGGCGATTTTGTGTTTGCCGTTGGAGGCAAGGTTTGATGCCATGAAGGCCAATTTTACAACTCTTGTTGAAAAAACAAGACTTGTTATTTTTGTCTCTTTTAAAATACCAATAAAACAAGAAGTAAGAAAATGAAATCTGACCTCTCAAGAGATTGGGGGGACTCGTTTGGATTGGCGAATGCAACCCATATTTGGGCTCCTTTGACGTTCCTCTGGTTGATAACTTACGATGCTTTTGATTCTTTGGCGTGGTTTGGTCCTCGAACTTTTAGAGAACAAGGAAATAAGAAGGATCCTATATTCAATAAAAATCAAAGTAAACGGGCTAAGGAGCCGCATCTAAGCCATGGAGAGAGAAGGAAATGGCCTTGGGGGGTAACCCCACATGGGTCATCAATCACCTTGTGGTGGTGGTTGTTGCCAGACTTCTTTAACAAGGGATTGATCGTTGTAAGAGCATAGCAGCAATGTTGGAGAATTTGTGTGTAATTTGCATCATGCCTTGGAATGGTGAGAGAGACCTCCTTTAAAAGGCTTTCGGTGAGAGATTTATCGGCTTTGAATGCATTGAATGCATTAATGCTCCATCATGGGAGGAGTTACACGTTTTATTATCATGGATTTGTAACTCCTTTTTCTTAAAATTTGAGTGACCAATGCAAGGTGGTGGCCATTAATTGCATTGAATCTTCATGATGAGAGGAGTCACGCATTCTAATGCCATGATTGCACTTCATTTGTCACTCCATTTTCTTGCATTTTGATTGGGCCGTCCAAGATAATGGGCCATTAACCGCATTAAGTAGTGCTGCGGAGCGGGGTACCAAGTGTGGGGCGGGCTGAGACGGAGAGACAAGAGATGGGAGAGTGGAAGGGATATGTCAGACTTTTGCCTGAAAGTTCTTGGCCTCACGCCAAACTCCCCATCGCGGGAGAGGAAGAAAGAACTCTGGAAAACCTAAAAGCACTCAATAAAATTTTCATTAATCATTAATTGCGAAGCCAAGAGGCATTACAGTGCTTAAATAAAAAAAAATAACTAACCATAAAACTAATCTGGACCATCCAAACACATTGGTGGCTAGGATTTAAACATCTAATATGAATCATAAAATAGCATAAAATGAACTAAAACATGAAAATAGAGGGTCGGGCCCAAAGAGCTTGGTCGAGGTATATGGGCTGGGCCCATTGGTGGGTTAACCCATGGGGGACTACAGGTCTGTCCTGCATCAAGTAGCTGCCAAAGCACATGTTGAGAATAAAAAGGTCGCGAGCCATCTTGTAACTTTTGGAATTCTACCTGCGACTTAGGGTGCCTTGATCACCGATGAATTTCTCATATCATTTTATGTCGGATGATCATACAATTTCATACATTGATCACTACGGATGGGATGATACCATTTGTCCTGTTGATTTCTCGATCCATTGGGCAAAAAGTGTGGTGTCTTGGTTGGCCGAATGATAACTTTTAGGTGTCCAATGAAGAATTCATGATTTTGATGATAAATCTGTAATGTTGATAAAAATTGACGGATTTTGTGTGCCTCAAAAATCATATTTTTAGAAAGTTATAGAGGCAAAATGGCCTAAACATGAAAAAAGGACCCAAAATATGGGTTTCCACGAAAATCCGATGACCCCGAATTTCCATGGTTGCCGGAGACCATGCAATAATGGTCGCGGGCGAACATAGGGCATTCTGTGCCCATTTGATTGCCTTTTTCTGATCTTTTTAGTTCTTTCTTTTTGGGTTATTTTTGCTGATACTTTTGTATAATTTTTGACATATTTTTCTTGCAGTGAAGTAGATGAAAAGCGGTGCAAAACGAGGAGTGAAGTTTCCATTTTTGTGGGAAAGCAGAAGACTTTGTCTCATAGAGGCGCCGATTTATCACCAGAAGCCAAAACCGGGTTAAATGATGTCAAAATGACCTAAAATTCGAGGTGAAGCTTCATGTGCATAAAATAAGACCAACCACATGCTTTTATTTAAATTTTGAAGCCTAGGGGTCCTGTTGCCAGTAGATTCAATTCTGTCATAAGAATATAGTGCGCTTTGATGTGCGGTCAAACGATATCCGATTGAACTGAAATCTGACAGGGAGCCTCCTAAAAGTATTTTAAGACTATCTGCCGGCTCTAATTTGTGTGTCATGGTCCCGATGGACTCCTCCGCCTAGAGACCTGATTTTGCTACCAGGGGCTGAAGTTGGGTCAAATGATGTCAAAATGACTCGAAACTCGATATGTAGCCCCTTGGGAGTATTTTGAAACCATTCATGTGCTTTGTTTGGAAAATGATAATTTTGGTGGTCTCCGTCGGAAGACTAATGTTGGGTCAAACGATGTCGGATTTGAACTGAAATTTGACATAGAACCTCTTGGGAGTATTTCAAGACCATCCACAGGCTCTGATTGAAGATTTGATATCTCCGACGCTGTTGTGTTTGGAAGGGCTTATTTTGTTGTGAGGAGAATGTGAGTTTTTCTCTTTAGGCCAAATGATGTCGGAATAGCCTGTAATTTGTTATAGAGCCTTCTAGTGATATTTTAAAACCAACTGTATGCTTTGTTTCGTGGAACAGGGTCTCCAGCACTGCTGTCGCCGGAAGATCATATTTAGTTGCTGAGAGAGTGAGGTGAGGCCAATTGATGTTGAAATGGCCCAAAACTTAATGCGTACACTTCGCATGTCTGTATTAAAGGAACTTGAAGTTTTCGAATGATTTTGAGAAGATTTAATGCTTGAAGTAGTTTTTGCGCATTTTATCGTGAGAAGAGTCGTTGCACATGAAAGGACGCTGAAACTTCTCCAAAATGGCACAAGAGCTTTGAAAATCATACTTGTATGGCTTAATGAAACTTCATGTGACTTCTTTGATGTTGAAGATGTATGAAGAGGGATAAGTGACATTTTTTTTGTGCCAACAATTAGGATGGGCGTTTTCTCTTAAAAAAAATGTCCAGCGCTGTGTAACATTCCCCTTTAAAAATGGAAGAGATTTTAAACAGAGATAAAAGTCTGAAGTGGGATTTAGGACAAGTTTATCCTTACATATTTCAGCTAATAACAATCTTGCCCATTTTTAAAGGAGACTTCCAAAAGGTGAAAACCTATCATTCAACTCTCATGAAAGTTTGGTTGTCTTCTGCATTCTTGCTTCTCCTCTCCATTCCTCCATTAATGAGTACACGATGTTTCCCTCTCTGATTCACTCTACTTCTACCTGTAAGTGGCAATGGCAAGCTCACATTGTTTTTTTTCTTTTTTATTTCAAAAAGGGGGAAGGAAAGGTGGGTTTTGTTTATTCCAGTGATTTGAAAATGGGTTCTGTTTTAGGAGTTCCAAATAGTGAAGACGGTACCGCATTTCTTTCTTCGATTGTGTTTGTGAAATGGATTTTTGGTTCCAATGGAAGATGTATGCGCTCCATTGGAAAAACTCATTTTTGTTCTTTCATCTGAAACATAAAGAAGAGAAAGACACATAGTAGCAAAAATTAAAATGAAGAGAAGGATTGGAAATATTGGTTAAAGGGACTTGGTCTCAGTCGATGATGTAGCCATTTGGTCGTTGCTCTTTCAAGGGTGGCTCATTCAGGATTGATGTTTTCATGTAAATCTATCCCAATTCATGAGGATAGAAATTGATGGAATATTTTGATTGAGGTGCATGGGCCATCAGCAATGTTGAGATTTCATTGGATGAATGTCGCTATAATGCACTTATATTATTATGGTGTATTCCACTTAAAATTGTTGTTGTGTAGTAGATTGATGATGAATGGTTTTCAGAAGAAAAAACTCAATTTGAGATCATACTTATGGGAATGGAAGAATGGATCTCTCATGATGTTACACACGTTACACAATGAGATTCCGTAGTGAGGCGAAGAATATTGACTCGAGTTGCAAGCCTGCAACTCAACTCAAGGCTTTGTTAAAGCCAGTGGTTAGAGACGAGATGAAAGAGTTCTGGACTGAACTTAGAAAGTTTCATTCAATCTGGAAAAAAAAAATTCTAACTTCCTACATTGAACACGGATTTCTACATTATAGAAAGTAATCACAAGTAACTGCAATGAGAACTGCTATCAGTTAACCCACGATTGTAGGGATCATGAGGGAATTTTGATTTCCCTCTATAACGTCTTTTGTGCTACACTTAGTTCTGGATCCAAGTGGCATGGATCTTGGATGGCTCACCATCAAGTTCCCTGGCTTGAGAAAGACTCAACTTCTAGTTAAGATCCTCGCTATCTAATTCCACGTAATAAGGTTGCAAATCTACTATATTGAAGGTGGTTAAAACGTCCATATTTTTTGGTAGTTCAATCTGATAAGCATTATCACCAAGATGCTTTGACACACGGAATGGTCCATCAAATCTGTGACAGAGTTTGCCATGTTTGCCTCTTGGAAACCTTTCTTTCCGTAAATTGATCCACACTAAGTCTCCTCCTTTGAACTCTACATGTCTCAGATGTTTATCAACTGTTGTTTGTACTTCTTGTTGCTTTCTTGCAATTTCTTTCCAACTTGTGCATGCAAGTCCTTGATGTAGTTGCCATGTAATTCGCATCTCCACTAAATCGGTTAGTAATTGGCAAAGGAGCAAGACCTAGTGGGCTGTTAGGTATTTTCCATAAACTACTTCAAAAAGAGACTTTCCTGTTGGTATTTCTTCGAGCAATTATATGCAAGTTCAGCTTGTGATAATGTGAAGTCCCATTGACGCTTATTTTCTCCGACCAAACTTCTTAATAGGTTTCTATATGACCGATTGACTGCCTCTGTTTGGTCAACCGTTTGGGTTGATAACAGTAACTAAATTGTAGATGAGTCCCCATTTTCCAGCGTAGTGTTCTCCAAAAATGACTAATGAATTTTGAGTCACGATCAGATGTGATGGTGTTCGGAACCCCATGAAGCTTGATAAGTTCTTTGAAGTACAACTTAGCCACATGTGAACCACCCAAAGTTTTGTTACAAGCAAGGAAATGTGCCATTTTGGAGAATCGATCAACCACAACCAATATAGAATTTGCGCCCTCTTTGTCATGGGAAGACCCAAAACAAAGTCCATAGAAACATTCTCCCAAGGTGCTTCAGGAATTGGTAATGGTGTATAAAGACCAGTATTTTGTGATATACTTTTAGCCAAATGACAAATTCTGCATCTATCCCCATGTTTATTTTGGGTTCCAGGATCAGGTTTTTTCCCAAGATCGGGTTGTCCACGTATATTCTGGGTTCCAGGATCCGTGGTTTTTTCCCAAGATCGGGTTGTTCACCACGTATATTGTGTGTTCCTTTCAGTGTGGTTGATAGGTTCTTGTGTGATTGTTGGTTTTCTTGAACTTATCCTAGATCTGACCAGGGGCCTTAACCCGTGTTAGGGTCAATCCTTCAAAGAATAATGTCACAACAATATAAACAACAATCCATAAAATAATCATATCGTGTCCAAAGCAAATCTCTCAAAATTCATCCAAACTGCAAATTTCCACGCATGAGTCCAATTCGTTTATCCAATGCACACCAAAATAAATCAAGAAAACAACTATATGAAAAACACCCATTCCTCTGTAAAGAAAAAATCTCACAAAATCCATAATTTGAATTTACAGAAAAATCTGGCAAAATTCAAGATTTGAATGAAGTGTTTTGGTTTTTGAAATGGTGGAATTGGAGTCTTTTTGAAATTAGGGTGTTTCATTTGAAACCGTAGACTTGATGTATTGACTTTGGAGTGGTTGGATTTATTTAGTTAATCTCATTTGAGCGTTTTGATTTTGCAATTGTACTATGTTGAAGAAGTTTGATTTATTAATGGTCATTTTTTATATACTTTTGAATGGATGTGTTCATTCTTAATTTGAAAGTATTAAGAGTAGTTGTAAGACCCCGGCCCCCGCCTAAGTTTGATTAGTGCTTAATTAATCTTGATTAAGTGCCTAATTGGTGTTTTGGTTGGTTTTATGAAGGATTAATTAAATTAGTAGGGTTTGACCAAAGTTAGATAGAGCTATGACCTTTATAGTTTTAATCAGGTATATGCATTGCTTGTATGAGTGGGTTTTTTATGTGCATGACATCAAGCATTTTCCCTACATCATTTCAATGATTGAACCCAACCCAATTGGACCCAATTCATTTGGACCCAACTCTACCCATTTCCAAGCCAAGAGAGCCCAAGCCCTTTTTCCTAAATCTTCCTAAACAACCTGGACTTGCATGCAGTGGAACTCAAAAGTTTCATCCCATAACCCAAATCACCGTTCCTTCTCCCATCCTTTTCATTTCTTCTTTTTCCTCAACCAAAGAAGTTCTCTTATCCTTCTTCTTCTTTCAAAGCTTTAAAGGGGAGATCAACCATGTAGGTTCTTGTCACGACCTGGGCCCGAGACCCGGCAAACCCGAGCCGTGAAATGCATACTTACTCCCGTAAACCCCGAATTAACCGAAGTTAAAACGAGATCCACAAGGGATATCATACTCAAAGTACCTGTCAAATACAAAACTTTTGCGGAAACAATATATATTTGACAATAAAAACTTATCATTTACATGTATACAAAGAAAGTTCTTATACATGTATCATTTTCAATATACATTTGTCAAATGCTACATATTCAAAATACTATGCAGACAACCATTAATTACATTTTCAAAATGTTAATTACATTCCCAAAATGAATTTATAAACAGTCCTCAAAACGTTATCAAAAGTTCCAATCGCACTGGATACCCAATCAGATGGTATCCCGCCGGTTCCACTCTATCGAACCTCCTGGAGGAACCGTAGCGGTCTCCTCCGCTGGCACCGGGGGCGCTGCAACACCGGCAGGGGCAATCTGACCTGTAATGCCATCAATAACACTAATGAACACGACGGTTCAACAATGTATAAACAATTCTTGCAATAATATATTAACACATTCGTATTGCATTAATAACATTTTCAGTGCTAGAGAAATCTAAACAATTCTACAATAACAATAAGAGCCAATGACAGTCAATATACATGTACGAAAGGCAACTACCACAGCATTCATTAAATTGTATTTCACTCATTTCATATCCATCTTCCCTCAAAGGAAGGATTGTTATTTACCATCTCCCCTCAAAGGGATGATTCATCTTCCAATGGAAGGCATCAATCAATACCCGAAGATACGATCGGAATTTGGTGGGACTTACTAGTGTCCGGGCCAGGGACAACTAGCATCACCATGGAGCTCCGGAACACCCCAATATCCATCTGCTGCAGCAGGATTAGTCATTCATTATCCATTGAACTCACTTAGAGTTCTAATACAATAGCTAGGTAGTGCCAGACTCAATGATCAATACATTCAGTAAGAAATCCTTTTATGGATGCAATTCTACTCAATGATTCCTTTCATGACAAAAGAAAGGAATGACAATAATATCAATCTCGTTAGATTGAATTACAATGACACAATGAGAATATTATTAACCACATACGGTTTTACTCAATCCTATTTCAATCCTATCTCAATCCTAAACAACCATTCGGGTGTAACCGTTGGTTTCCAATGCACGTGTTATTCACGATGGACATCACATTTGTACATTTAATATGTGCATTTCTAGTCCCCGTAATTATCACCCATGGAGCTTAGGCAATCATCAATTAATATGGTTCGTTCAAGGAACCTTCCTTAAAGTATCTCAATTTTTTTTCATGATTTAATTTAGCCCATGATTAGTCTTAAATCGGGGAAGCATTTTTGCTTACAAGTCATACCCTATATTCTCGTAAAAACCCAAAACTCAAAATTCACTGGTCCGATCGATTAGCCTAAATTTTCACTAACTAACATCGCTGGGCCATAATCAGGTTCGCTCGAGCGAAATACTGTTCGCTCGAGCAGACCCAGACAGAACTTTGGTCGCTCGAGCGGACCCACCGTTCGCTCGAGCGAACCCACACAGAACGACGATCGCTCCAACTGTTCGCTCGAGCGAACTATTCAGAATTTCATTTCGTTCAGACAGAACGTAGGTCGCTCGAGCAGACCCACTGTTCGCTCAAGCGAACTGCCCAGAATTTCAATCCGAATTCTAAACCATTCTCCCTTCTTTTACATTCTTTTCTCCATTACACTTCCACAACCTGCATAAGAGATTGGAACCTCCTGTTCCCCCTCATACATCATCCAATCACATTCATTCATAATAATACTTCTAATCATTCCTTAATCACTTCATTAAACATTCCTAAGGAATCCAAAAATCAATGTAAAGTGCATATACAATCCATACAAATACCATACACTTCTATAATGATTAACACAATTACAAGGAAAGTTTACACTTGCCTCTCTTGAGCTAATGAACTCAAAGCCCTCTTTTGCCTAGCTTGGCTTGGACACAATAATCCCTTTTCAAACCCTAATCAATAAAAACACCCAAATACACAACCATAAGCTATCTATGCTAGCAATCATGCCTAACCATTCATTATAACTCAGAAATCCTAAAGGAAGGCCATTACTTACTTGTAACTCAAAGGAAATGGGTTCTTGTAATCTCTCTCAAGCTCCACACTTCAATAATGGTGGATTTGCTTGGGGAAGAAGATGAAGATGAAGTCCTTCTTTCCAAAATCCACTTCAATTACTCCTAACTCTCACTCTTGATGAAAAGAAATGGAAGAGAAAATGAGAAATGGAGAGCCTAGGGTTTTCTCTTGAATGCAAATGGAGAAATGAACTCCTTCCTTCATTTCATTCTAATATAACCACTTCTCACACCAAAACCCCCTTACATTTATTCTATTTATATATAGAGTCAAATGACTCCTCATTAGGTCCATTTGAGGTCAAATGGAATCGTGTTTATTATGGAAGTTGACGTACTCTTCGAGATACACACGTTGGTATCAAGAATTTCCGTATTTGACGAAATACGTGAAAACCCGTATTTACGAAAAAGTCCTTAGTCTATCTTGTTTGAGTCTAAACTCATTTTAATCAATTCGATTTCATTTCATTATGCTTAATGCATCATTTGAGACTGACTTATCTCTCTTTGGTCATCAATCTTGATTAACCAAATTATTCATGCTTAATTAACATTAATCTCAATTAATTAGCCTTAATCGCGATTAGTTCGGGTCGGGGTGTAACAGTTCTCTAGGCTCCTTCTTCACCATCAAACCCTTCTCCATCTTCTACAACCTACCATTCTCTCTTATCATCTTTAATTGGTAGGAATCTCTCCAATCATCTTCTTGTGTTTCTAATCAAGCCATGGAAGGTCATGTTTGTGGATGGTGAGGAGTAAAGAGCAATACCCATCTCTAAATTCGTCATCTTCCCCAACCTTAAGCTTCCTTCATCATTATCTTCTCCATACCCATTTCCTTAGTAAGCTTTCTTCCTCCTAAAGTGTTCTATGGCTTAGTAATGCTAATTGGAAGTCATTTACAGTGCATACATACTGATTTTATCTCATTTATGGTATTTACTATCATAGGAGTTTTGAATAGAGCTTTGTTTTTTGGGGTTTTTACTTGGTTATGCTCTTTGAGAGATTTGAATGGGTGAAAGCTTGGTTTTAAGGCAAGTATAAGCTCTAATCACTCAGTCATGTTATGGTTATTAATTGACTCTATAACTCTGATTTCATTTTGTTATTCTTAGCCTCTTGCATGTGAAATAAATGTAAATTGAACTCTTTCAAATGTGTATCTTGAAGTAGAGATGTTGGAATGGTTTTCATATATGTAAATGGAGTGAAATATGTTCAGGTATGTGGATTTTGTAAGTAGTGAAGTTTTGGAATGAAATGGAAGTGTTAGAGCTCCAAAATGTATCAAAAAGACACATTCTAGAATGCCACATTTTCATCATTTGAATGGGCTGTCACCAGGCAGTCACTAGGCGACTAGTCGATTGACCCCTGGCCGCTAGCTGACCCTGAGCGATCAGCTTTCCAGAATGCAACTCTTCTGTCTGGGGAACCACGGTGACCAGGCGGTTACCTGGCTGTTAGCCGATCTCACCGGGCTGCTAGCCGCTAATTAACCGCCAGGTAACTGACTGTTCAGAAGTTTTGGAATTCCGGGAACTGTTCAAAGGACCTTGTTGGGCTTACCCAATGGTACCTTTTAGTTGCATTGACCACTGGAAAACCTTTTAATGTGTGGAACCCTTTTTTAGGCAAGGATTTCACATGTTTAATTCGTTCATTTCATTCTAAACCATGATTATTAAATTATGGAAATTCAATGTATAGTAATACATAATGTGACACCAATTAACGAATAACGATACATTTAGCTTCGATCGGTGTTGACTGTTGGTTTAGATTTGTGTACGTCACTACAGTAGACAGCCTGAGCACCGGAACTCCAGAACCCGGGTAGCCAGTTAAACCTTTGGCCGGGTCACTGATTACATTCTAAAACCCGTGCCCTCTTTGAGGGGATTTAGCCAATGTGGTTACCAACTAGATTATACATGATTTTCATTGATATATTTTCTTCATGCATGATTTAATTCGAATGCATGATTGCCTAGTATCCTATTATATGACCTCTTTCAATCTATTGTCTTTAAATTTTGAATTTGATACAACATGTGTAAATGAACTAATGCTTATACTTAGCTGAATCGTCATATTCACTAGTTATTCTTGGTGTCACAGGGATCCAAGTTACCGAAGAGGATAACTGATAGTTCTAATTAGTTAACTTGACTCCAGAGTACGTACAAGAGTGGTATTGATGAGTTTAATAATTAGCCATTTCATCTTGCACTTAACTTAAAGTAATACATACGATTAGTTCTATTTTGCATTTGTATTATAATTATGTTTCATCTAAGATAAGCATATAGTAGATACTCATTAGAGTACTTGTGTACTATGCATTTAAGATATTTAAATTATTAGCTTGTTAAAGACAATTGTAATATAATGGATTGCTCATGGCTTTGTTATTGTTGATATACATGCTTCCGCAAATAAATATTCATTGATAGGTGTCGGTGTTACACCCCTACCCGAACTAATCGCGATTAAGGCTAATTAATCGTGATTAATGCTAATTAAGCATGGAATAATTGGATTAATCAAGGTTAATGACCAAAGGGAGACAAGCTAGTCTCAAATGACACATTAAGCCTAATGAAATGGTATTAAATGGATTAAAATGAGTTTAGACTCAAACAAGGTGAATTAAGGACTTTTTCGTAAATATGGGTTTTCGCGTATTTCGTCAAATACGGAAATTCTTGATACCAACGTGTGCATCTCGAAGAGTACGTCGACTTTCATAATAAACGCGATTTCATTTGACCTAAGATGGGCCAAGTGAGGAGTCATTGACTCAAAATGAAAATAGAATAAACAAGAGGGGGTTTTGGTGTGAGAGGTGTTTATATTAGAATGAAATAGGGGAAAGGAGCTCATTTCTCATTTCATCTCTTGCAACCCTAGAGCTCTCCATTTTCTCTCTTCCTCTTCCATTCCTCTTGTTGAGAGTGAGATTTAAGAGTGTTGAAGTGGAGTTTGGAGTAGAGAGCTTCATCTTCATCTTCTTCCTCAAGAGTTTCCACCATTATTGAAGTGTAGAGCTTGAGAGAAAGCTTGAGAGCCCATTTCTTTGGAGCTACAAGTAAGTAAATGACCTCCCTTGTGATTTCCAAGTTCCATTAGTGGTTATGTAATGGTTTCTAGCACCAACGACTCATGGGAGTTCATTTGGGTGTTTTTCTTGATTAGGGTTTGAAGTTTGGGGGTTTAATCTCAAACCAAGCTAGGCAAAAGAGGGTTTTGGCTAATAGCTTCCAAAAAGGCAAGTATAAACCTTGCTTGTAAATAGTGTTAACCATGATTGAAATGTATGGAATTTTTATGGGTTTTATGCATTTATATTGAGTTTTGGATTTGTTATGGGTGATTAATGAAGTAATTAAAGAATGATTAGGAGTATGATTATGAATGAATGTGAATGGATGACATATGAGGGGGAACAGGAGGTTCCAATGGTTCTACAGGTTGTGGAAAGGATGGGAGAAATGAGAGTAGAAGAAGGAAGAAAGGTCAGAAGTTCTGAAACTCAAAAAGTGAGTTTCTGGGTGCTGGCGGCTAGCCGCAAGGCTAACCGCCATAAATTTGTAAAATGGTCAGCCTCTGGAAAGCTGACCGCGAGCTGACCGCGACTGAGTCGGGATTTGCATAGCTTCTGGAAAGCTAACCGAACTTGGTTCGGCTAGCCGCCAACTATACCGCGGCTAACCGCCAACTGGACCGCGGCAACTATACCGGTGAATTTTGGGTTTTGGATTTTTACGAGAATTTGGAGTATAACTCTTAAAGATAAATGCGTTCCCGATTAGTTTTGAAGACTAATCATGGTTAGACTAAATTATTGAGAATTAATGGTATGTTAAGAAGGTTCCTTGAGTGAACTATCATTGACAATTGCCTAAGCTCCATGGGTGTTAATTAAGGGGACTTGAGATGCACATATTAAATATATAAATGTGATGTCCATCAAGAATAACACGTGCATTTGGAAACCAATGATTACACCCAAATGGTTGTTTAAGGATTGAGATAGGATTGGAATAGGATTGAGTAAAACCATATGTGGTTAATGTTATACTCATTGTGTCATTGTGATCAATCTAATGAGATTGATATTATTGTCATTCCTTTCTTTTGTCATGAAAGGAATCATTGAGTTTAATTGGATCCATAAGAAGGATTCCTCACTGAATGTTATTGATTATCGAGTTGGGCACTACCTAGCGATTGTATTAGAACTCTAAATGAGTTCAATGAATAATGAATGACTAATCCTGCTGCAGCAGATGGATATTGGGGTGTTCCGGAGCTCCGTGGTGATGCTAGTGTCCCTGGCCCGGACACTGGTAAGTCCCACTAATAAATTCCGATCATATCTTTAGGTATTGATTGAAGCCTCCCTTTGAGGGGAGATGGTAAATGAATAATCCTTCCTTTGAGGGAAGATGGAAATGAATTGAAATGTAATGCAATGAATGCTACGGTAGTTACCCATTTGGTACATGTATACTGACTGTCGTTGTTGTCTCTTAATTGTCATTGTAGGATTGTCTAGTTTTATCTAGTATTGAACCGTTATTAAAGCAATATGAATGTGTTAATACATTATTACAAGTATTGTTTATACATTGTTGAACCGTTGTGTTCATTAGTGTTATTGATGGCATTACAGGCCCGGTTGCCCCTGCCGGTGTTGCAGCGCCCCCGGCGCCAGCGGAGGAGACCGCTCCGGTTCCTCCAGGAGGTTTGATAGAATGGAACCGGCGGGATACCATCTGATGTGGTATCCGAGTGCGAGTTGGAAGTTGGAACATTTTGAGAAATGTTTTGATAAGCTGTTCATAGATTCATTTTGGAAGTGTAATTAACGGTTGTCTGCATAATATTTTGTACATGCAGCTTTTGTCAAATGTATATTGAAACGATACGTGTATAAGGACTTTCTTTTGTATACATGTAATTGTTAAAATGGTAAATTGTCATTGTCAAATATATATTGTTCCGCAAAAGTTTTATATTTGACAGGTACTTGTGTTTGATATCCCTTGTGGATCTCGTTTTAACTACGGTTAATTCGGGGTTTACGGGAGTAAGTATAATAATCACGGCTCGGCTCGGGCCCGGGTCGTGACAGTCGGTGAGTAATTTTCTCCTTTGTGAATTCGAACTTGGTCCGGAACAGGTGAGAGTTCACGGGAGTACGCGTGTCACACCTTGGAAACCATTCTAATCCAGGAATTCTCGAGACCGGGATGTGACAATAGTTTCCTTTGTAGTGGTCCTTTGATGCATGCCTATTTTTAGTGATTGCCTATTTTAACTCACTTTTAAGAATGGATTTATTGAAGGGATTTAAGAAAGAAAATAAAACATTAAATTAGAGTGTCTAATGCAGCCACGAGACTAATTTGCACCAGAACGATCATGTTGGGGCTCATTTCTAAAGAAACCTTTATTGGTGTATTTTTTCTTGAACGATATCGTTAGGGTTCATTCCTTAAAGGTTCTTTTCCTTCCTCATATAATATTGTGGGCATAATCTTTGTTTCCCCTCTCTTATTTTGCTCTCTGTGAGTCAAAACCTCTCTCTTCCCCATTTTTATTTCTCATTTCCTTTCCAAGATCTATATTCTTTGTGCAAAGAAAATATATTATCGCTCTCAAGATAATATTCATCCTGCAATTTGAAAAGTACAGTCTTTACTGTCAATCGCAAAAGGAGATTCATATCCATAATGCTCTCACAAGGGTAGAGACAAAAGAATGGATGAACCTCTTCTATCACAAATACCAAAATGCAATATAATAATCTACTCCATTGGCCTTATAGGTTGTACATGCAACTCCAGCAGTAAGTTCTCTGCCGATGTGAGGGTGATATGAATTTGGATCTCTCTTTGCAACTGATAGTGGAAACAGTACTTTTATTACCGCTACTTGAATGATGCGGACAACATACTCCCTCCAAAAAGATTATGTAAGAGGAGGAATAAGAGGCCCCAAAAGACGTGCCTCCTCATGTTTGGATGATCCTTGCCAAGTGTTTAGATTATGATTTTGGCCAAAATCCACCGTCAGATCTTGTTTTCGGCACAAATCCACCATTGGATCCTAATTCTAAAAAATGATCCATGGTCAAATCCAGTCGGATCTAACATTTGATTGAGAAGATGAAGGCACCATGTGAAAAACCAGGAAGATCCCACATTGGGATGTACCACATGGGAGGGACCAGCAAAGAAGAGAATTGAAGATCAACTAGGGCCCATCTGAAGGGCTCATCCAAGTGATTGTATGGTCACATGAGCTGTGCAACCCACCCAAGTTGTTTATTAGATTAGTTTGCGTCTATTTAATGGATTAATTTAATGTTTTAATAATTTAGGTAGATGTTATGATCTTAACCGTATGATGAATTAGATGGCTGAGATTTATTTTAGGGCTAGGTTTTCTCTATAAAAGCATTATAAAGACCTTTTGTTTGTTAATGAATGATTAATAGAGGATAGTTACTTTTGACTATTTCTTCTACATAAGGATATAAGATCATGAACCAGATATCTTCTCCTTCTTGCCATTCCCTATTTCAAAGTTATTGTTGGTTTTGCTTTATTTATTATCACCCCGTTTAACAAACTAGTCCCAAACCCTTGCTCATTCACCATCTAAATTTCAACCAAACCCATTAGTCAGACTTCATCACTACCCCAAACCACATGTCCAAAACTCCTGTCCATCAGGTCTATTCTGGTTGACTTCTCCCAGACCACATGTTGCATCCGCCAAATGTCCTTAAACCAAAGCTCCAACTGCCAACCAGAAATACACCAGCAGAACCTCCATTTGTCCACTCAAATTCTAGCCCACTGATTCCATACCCATTCTCCAACACCTGTTGACTTCCATTACACACATCACCCACCACCTTGACACTTGTTCAGCTTTGGCGAAACAGAAAAAACAGGCCCAACCATTTCAGTTGAACCTTGCACGGGTCAAGCCTAATCCAACCGACCCTTGTGGACCCACATCTAACATACTTCATTTCTTGGATTTTAGTCTATTCAGACAAATCATCTTGAACCTTTTGCTCATCCTTTTACATTCAGAGTTGTTTGTTGCTTATTTGGATATAATAAATTGCAAGAATTATTGTGCATAAATCTAAATCATAGTTTCTTAATATCCCACATATATTCATTTCATTGAACAAATATTGAACCTAGCCATTGTTTTAAATCCTCAAGAGGGAAGTTAATAAACTTGTCATTGGATTGATCCCTAAGCCAGTGGAAGACTTTTCTTCCATTACAACTCCCAATTCAGACTTGGAAGATTCTCACTGTAGGATTGTAGCAGGTCTAGAGTCACCTCTAACTCCCAAATTGAAATTTTACATAAAATGTGCAATCTGAATTTCAAATTTTATGATTTTATTTGTGGATGTCAAGTGCTATCTGGATCTCATTGCATCATCTAGCTTAGCCTTGCACAGTCCTACATCATTGAATATGACCTTGAGGGTGAAAATGAAAAATAAAAATGGAGAAAAGAGAGGTTTTGAGTCGCAGAAAGCAAATGAGGGGAGGGGAGGTGAGAGAAGACGATGAACTTCTTTTTTTTCTTTTTCTTTTTTTTTGTCTTTGTTTTGCAAGAAACGAAGATAGGGCAAACGATATTGTTTGCAGAATAAGAGGGGAAATCTTTTAGCAATGATCCCCAACGATATCATTTGGGGAAGAAAACTCTAATGATATTTTTTAAAATGAGCACTAACGATATAATTTTGGGACAAATTGGTCTTTTGGGGAAAAAGACTCTCGAATTTTTTTTATTTATATGAGCCCCAACGATATCGTTATGGGGCAAATTGGTCTTTTGGCTACGTACAACGACATAATTGGACGCTTCAGAATCTTTCTTAATCAATCTGTGTAATTAGGGTTATGACTACTTTTTTTGTTAAAATCCCTTTTTTAAAACATGCCTAAAAATATTGTTTCCTGGCAAATTGGTCTTTTCGATGCATCATCATCATTATCATCATCAAACCCTTGTCCCAACTATGTTCGGGTTAGGTACACTAATTCTGTTTCTCCATTTCGACCTATTTTGAGCCAAATCCTCAAATAAGTTACACTTCTTCATATCTATTTTTACTATCTCCATTCACATCCTCTTTAGCCTACCCTTCCCCTTGGTGGGCAATCAGCCTTAATGGCCAAAGTTTTCTTTGTCGGCCTACGTTGGTCATTCCTAAACCTTAAACGGGTTTCTTTAATTTTATCTCATATTGTTGCTACCCCTAAATGATCTTAAAAGCGCTCATTTTTAATTTTATCCTTCCTACTCTTACCACACATCCACATCAACATTCTCATCTCTACTACTTCCATTATGTGTATATGTTGCTTCTTGATTGGCCAATAGGGGTGTAAAAAAAATCGAAAAACCATCTAACCGAATCGAACCGCGGTTAATAACCGTATTTTACGGTTCGGTTACGGTTACGGTTAATGAAATTCAAAAACCGCACGGTTCGGTTCGGTTATGGTTTTCCATAATAATTTACGGTTATTAACCAAACCAAACCGTATAATACGGTTCGGTTAACCGTACCATTTACAAATGAAAAAAAAGAGGGGGCTGAATGAAATATTTCTTACCTTTAAGCAAAACCAAACCCTAGCCAGCCCCTTTCAGTCTCTCAACTCAACTCCCAGCCGGCCTCCATCATCTCCCATCTCTCCCTTTCAGCCTCTCCATTAGATCTCTCCATCGCCACCACCCTCTCCATCTCCTGCTCCGTTTGCCTCCATCTCCCCTCCTCCATCACGCGACGCTCATCATCCCGCACAACCCATCTCGCCTCTCCCTACAACCCATCTCACGCACCACTGTCTTCATCTTCCCCTGCTAGACGGGCCTGCATCTTCATCTTTCTGCCGGACGCAAGCACACATCAACCCTTTGGACACCCGCAGCGCCTTCACCTTCCTCCTTCGCCTCACACAACGCCTCCCCTATTTCCCTCTCTCGATTGTGTTTATCCTCTTTTCGTATGGATCAGATCTGCACAAACCGATGTGTGACTTATGGGTTCTGTTTGTTACCTTTCTTTTGATGCCTAGTGATGTTTTAGTTTTGAGCCATGGATGTGATCTTCGACGCCTTGAGGACGAGGCTGTCGAAGACAAAGACCGGAAAAACCATTGGAAAATCCGCTGGTGGGAGATTTCTGGAAGACCAGTTGAATGTGGATATCAAGTCATCTATCCAATGGATGGTTAGATCCCCGTCGGACAGCCATGCTAGAGGGATCGGTGGTGGTGGTGGATCTGAAGAGGGTTTTGGATCTGGTGGATCTTGAGAGGGAGAAGAAGAAGATTCTAATGCTGAGGCTGATGTTGTTAACATGGGCGAACAAAACAAAGAGAAACCCAGATCTTTCTTTCTATTGATTATTCCAATGACTAACAAGGATGAAGTATTACTTGTGGGGTTTTGGTGTCTCTATCTTCGGAGTTTGGATTTTTTCCCCTTTTCCTAAAATGTAAATGCAGCAGCTTCTTTTATCCTGTTCCCGGGTCACAACTGACAATGCCAGTGATTTTTGATGCATTCGTTGTAGTGTTTTAACACCAAAAAAAAAAAAAAGTGAATTATGTGGTGATGTGTTTGCATAGTAGTGGGTTCAATTTTACTCTTTTAATACGTTTGGCAGTTCGATGTGACAAAACAAAATCAGGCCATAGACACCAAATGAAACTTGTTTGTTAGAAGAATTATGTACTGTAACTTTAGTTCCTAAAACCAAAGAAGTTGGACTTCACTAGATTACCAGTGATTGCACTGCCAACTTGTTGGTTCTGGAGCTTGTTTTATGTTCTTTGGCTGTTCATCTTGGTGTTTTTATTTCCAGCTTTTTTTCCATGGTTATTAACAGTAACCGAACCGTCTAATATGGTTAACCACAATTTGGTTTTCCACAGTTTTTTGTGGATACGGTTACGGTTACGGTTTTGAAAGATAGAAAACCGCAGTTACGGTTCGGTTAACGGTTTTTTCAATAGTACCGGTTAACCGAACTGTTACACTCCTATTGGCCAACATTCTGCTCCATAGGTCATAGCTGGCCTAATCGTTGTCCTATAAAATTTTTCATTCAATCTTGTTAGCATTCGTTGGTCACAAAGCACTCCATCAGTAAGTCTTCACTCCAACCATCCCGCTTTTATCCTATGTTTGACATCTTTATAAATCCCCCATCCTTACTAATTATAGAGCCAAGACAACGGAAAAAATCACTTTGTGGTATCTCATGATCTTCAAATCTCACAGTCGTTATCTTATGGTCTTTTGACCGCGCACGACACCGTAATTCGATGTTTTAGTGTCTTTTTTAATCAATTCATATAATCAGAGTTTAGGACTAATGTTTTTGTCAAAATCCCTTTATTGAATATAATGTACAACAATTAATTGCTTCTGAAGTAGAGTGATTTGTATTTGTTGTGGATTTTGTGCATTCTTGATGTATCATTTGCTATTTTATTTCAGTGCATTTGCCCTTTTGAAGAAATCACATTTCTAACGTTCTAATTAATTCCATGATCTTGATTGGTATATTTGTATTCCGATTGGATATTTGAGATCAATTCACACTGTTATATACCTTGTATAGACAACAGGAATTCAAAGTTTCATAGTAGAGATAATTGCAGAGTTCTAGCTAGTGATATGGTCATACTTTCTTTTTATTATTATTTGTTTGGAGACCTCTTAAAATACTAAATATCAAAATTTATTCAAAAGGGGAAAATGTGGAAACTTAGACATGAACCATATCTGGAAAGTAAAAGTTTTAAAATTACATGTATTTTGACTGTTTCAAGTAACTTCTAAGTGAGTTTAGTTGTTACTTAACCTTGAAGGCAGGAACGGATCTATATATTCAGTTTTTTGAATATCTCACATGGGACAAGGTCTTTTAAATTTTTTTCTATGGGTAGCTTGGTCTTCTTTTTTTTATGAGTGCTGCTACCTACACACTGCGTTTTGCTCTCCACACACTGCATCTCTTTACACAGTGATCTTCAATGAGGAATTTTTAAAATTTTTCTCTCTATACTCTGCAATTTCTCTAAAACACTCATTCTTCCCTGCACGCTGGACTCGATGAAAATACTCTCTGCACGCTGCATTCATCCCTCCCATTTCACTATGTAAACCGCCGTTTCACTACACCCTCCACGTCGAAGGTGATCTCGACGAGCTCTCCCACTAGGACGTGAACGCCACACCTCCTCCTGTTCAGCCATCTCTCTGTGCTCTTCTTGCCTTCTTCTTCAAACTGCATTACTGTGAATCATCGACTTTCCAACCTCTGTGAGTGATTTCGATACCTTTTGCTTGATTAGAAATGCTTGTAGTTTTCTTTTAAGATCAAAGATTTGGTTTATTCATATTTATTTTCCTCCCTCATGCGCCTTTGTCTCCCCCATTTCTCCAGCCAGTGTCATCGTCTCAGTGTGGCTATGATAATTCCCTTCAGCGCTGTAAGTCCGAAAAAAGACATTCTTTTCAGATTGCACGATCCATAAAGAAATTAAAATCTCGACACTATGGGTCCAAGTAGAAAACCTTTTCTCGGCATTGTGTGTCTGAGCAGAAGACATATTCTCGGCACTGTAATGCCAATACCATAATATCCACATGGGTAGTCAGGGCCGAACGGGCTTTGACTCAGTGGTAAACTATGTACTGATGATTTTTTTTCAGATATATGGATGTGCCCAGTACCTCTAGGACCTCTAGGATTCAACCCACAGCGTCGAACAGGAGACTCCGTCAGAGGTTTGTCGCTAATGTGTCTGAGAGTGACGAAGTAGTTGAAGAACAACCCGAAACCCAAGTGGCTCCGTCAGAGGTTTGTCGCTAATGTGTCCGAGAGTGACGAAGAAGTAGTTGAAGAACAACCCAAAACCCAAGTGGAGACCGAAGTCTCTGAACAGGCAGAAGAAGTACGTGAACGAACTTCAACTGTTGCTCATGATATGACTAGAGAAATTCCCGGAGGGCCTACAAGTTTGAGCATACTACCTAGTTTCCGGACGCATATTGCTGCAAGTATTTGCAGCAACAGGTTTGTGAGTAATCTTGGTAAATATGTTTTAAATATTTATTACCTTCACTAATTTGTTTTTTATTTTGTTTTGCAGGAGAGACAGCCATTTAAATGCATAAGCCATGGCGAAAAAATCAATGAATGGGCATGGACTTCAGAAGGAAGGCAGAATACCGTTTTTAGTCGTCTCATTGGCCGTTCATGGTTGTCTCCATTGGTGGTGACATCTTATCGTTCCATCAACAAGAACATGGTGTCAGCCTTTGTGGAAAGATGGCAGCCTGAGACAAACACATTCCACATGCCTTTCGGTGAAATGACGATTACCCTTGATGACATGAGCACCATTATAGGGATCCCGGTCACTGGAAAATCAGTATCAGTGGACCCACTGTCATTTGAGTTATCAAAGATACTTGTAGAGCATGGTATTGGGGTCATATCCCAGCAGGCACACGAAGAGTTAGTAGGTGTGCGGGGCTCGTCGGTTAGACTAGAGTGGCTGAGGGACCTATATGGAGACGTGACCGATGCGGATCCAGAAGAGCATATTAGGCAGCCGCTAGAGCCTATCTATTGTATATCTTGGGTTGTACACTCTTCACAGACAAGAGTGGCACGAGGGTCCCAGTGCTCTATCTAAGGCTGCTAATGAACTTCGATGAGGCACGCACATATGCTTGGAGAGCGCACGCACATATGCTTGGAGAGCTGCTGCGCTTACGCGCCTATACTGACAGTTGGGGTTTGTTACTTGGAGTGGAGTCAGGCAGATTGCAGGCTATCTGACTCTACTAGAGGCATGGATTTACGAGCATTTACCTACGTGTAGGCCTCACCAAAACCGCACATGCACTGAAAATTTACCACGGGTGCATCGCTGGGTGCCACAAAGAGAGTCTGGGGACCAAATGTCCAACTTGCAGTCATTACGAGAGGCACTTGACGATCTTGGTGCCCATAAGGTAAGGTCTTATAAGTTATAAATAAAAAATTTGAGTAAATGAGTACCGTACAATTTAACTAATGCATTTGTTGATTAATGTTGCAGGTGGTGTGGGACCCCTACCAAAAGCACAAGGCAGATCACCCCTTTAACGACGTTGCTTTTTATACTGGTTGTCTTAAGTGCATGGACATCGTTGAACCATATCATCCTGATCGGATGCTTAGGCAGTTTGGTAGGGTCCAATGCATTCCCCCAACTCCATTAGCTCCACAGCGCGCTACTAGGGGTGCCACCGGAAATCAGTATCGGATCGCTTACAATTACTTAAATCAAATATGGGAGATGTGGCATAACCACCTCCTGTCTCCGATGGTGCGTGGTGTGCCTGCGGTGCACCCATGGGAATGTGTACCCAATTATATGGAATGGTTTCTCCGAGTGTCGCACCCAATCATTCTACACATCGCTCCACGTTCAATCCGCGTGTTCAAGATTCTCTGGGCAGCTCTTCTATAAACTCACGATTAGTATGATGCCTAATAACTGAACTATTATATTATATATAATCAACTGAACAAACTGACTAATTTGTGCATTATGTGATCAATTAACAGCGCATCGTGAATGCCCAAAGTATTATTCAGCCTATTCTAAGGAGAGGGCATAGTCTAAGTGTTCGAGATCCTGATGTCGTGTACGCAGCCCTTGAGGACGTCAATAGGGTCTTAGTTGGAGCCAATTAGGAAAATCTTATTCATAGACCGCCACAGAACGAGACACGCACTTACAGCCGCAAGGGGAGACGTGGGGTCTAGGACGTGGACTTAGCGTTTCATCTGTGTTTTTTATGGTTCTGGTTGAAGTACTTCTTTTGAAAGATTGTAAACTGAGTTTCTTTTTTACATACATTGGCCTCTTTATGGATATTTTTTTTAATGTTGCAGTTTGTATTGATGTAAAATGACAGTCTCTTTTTATTTACATAGCATTTAGATTAAATGGATGATGTAGTTTTCTAAATTGGTATTGTCCAAGTTGCCAATAGGTGTATTCGGCGTTGCAGGGCCAACACCATAGGTCGTGCTCGGCATCTCAGGGCCGACACCATAGTGTTTGCTCGGCGTCTCAGGGTCGACACTAGAGGTCTTGCTCTGCGTCTCAGAGCCGAGCAAATTATTTTCCATCATATCAAGACCATTTAGTTGAAATGGTCATTTGAAGTTAGCAACTTGTGCTTAAGTGATGTGACATGCACCATGAAGATATATGGAATGTTCTTTTATAAAAAATAAAAAAAAGGTGTCCAAAAGTTACAACAAGGCTCAATTGCATTGAGCTCTTAAAAAATTGGATCCTCGAACATCCTTATAAAATGTAACAATCATTTCATATCAATGGTTTCGCATGTGGCAACTGACAGACTGATAATTTCTCTGAAATGTTGGATCCGAGATTGGTAAGCTATATCCCAACCATCAGCAAAAGGGTGATGGTGACGAATCCAATTAGTAGCAATATGTGGAATTGGATGACCTTGTACGAGAAAAACCTACATATAACAAGCATTCAAGTTAGTCACGGCATTTCAGGCAAAATAAAAAAAGTGAATCTATACAAATACTATTATCACCTGAATAAAGTGGTTCTGATTTACAAAACAGATTACGATCTCCCACCTAGCAGTAGTAGGAATAGGGACCGATCGAAGAGGAAGAAAAGTCAGGCATTGCTTAATTGACAAATGGTATAGAACAACGTTATAGTGGTGTGAGGCAATTAGATGTCCCATATCCGGCATCGTCATCCATCGATCATATGGAGGGCAATCCCCTTGGTACGATATGATGTTGAGAAGTTCATCAACCCTTTGGTGCGATTCATATAATTGTCTGTAGTATTCTGCATGAATCACCAACTCTCTAGAAAGATCTTTCCGCACTTGTTGCCACGAATCCTCACCAAGTCCCATCAACCTTGCAATGGCTTTAAAGCCACAATTGTCATCCGCATTGACATCTTTTACATGATAAATATAAGGCCTTAAACCAGTTGGGAATGTATTAATATAAGAAACTGGGTTAAAATTTCGGGTGCGACTCACCTTTTGTTTAGGAATCAGCTTCTTCATGGGCATCAAGGAGGCCCCACTACTGATAGTAGTCTCTTCCATCTTCAAGACAGGAGAGTAACTATCTTGAGCTGATTCGACATATTCAAAGGAAGAGGGTTCACGTTTAATAGAATTATGTAATTTCAATTTGGAGCGCCCCCGACATTTAGTTTTCGAATCTGGCTCGATCAGTGAGGTCGTCTCAGGCTTTGCAAGCTCCAGCTCCCTAAGCTTATCCAAGATCTGTAACTTCTTTCTCGAATCATAGCCCCTGAACTGTTCGACAATTAAATCTATCTCTGGCATGCAATTGATAAGTCCTAAAAAATGCATAAATTCATCATCATCTTAGAATTAATTAAGGACTTAATCTTCAAATCATGGACCATTTTAGTAGAAAATCATGATTTTTTGTTTATGGTCATCAAAGTTTGAATCCGAGTCAAAATTCATTGAAAAATTGCATTTTTACATAGAATCATGAATTTCTCTATTTGTTAGCATTAGAAGCCATAAATTTCTCGTTACTTTTTATTTACACATAAAATGATGAATTTTATTTTCGTCATTGATTTAATTGAAGATTTGATAAAATGGTGACATTTTATTGGGCCCGCATCTTGCATAATTCTTTTCCTACATAAATAGATAATTCTTTGATCATTTACTATATTATTTGTATTTTTGTAGGAAAAGTCAATTTCTTGGGACCCGCGAAAGAGATAGATCAATTGAAGAATTAAAGAAGAAAACCAAGTATTAAAGCTCCATATGGGGTCCACCATCATTCAAATAATTGCATAGAAATCTGAATTTCAGATTTGGAAAATTTTTCAATTCAACATGTGGGCCCATGTGGAGAATTGCAAGAGATAAGAAGATGCTTGATAGGTGGATGTGCTAAGTAATTTTTTAGTTGGAGATAACTTCCAAAGAGTCCAAGTTTCCTTAAAGACTCTACAATTTGGGTTTCAATCAAGATAGGCTTCCAAGATTTGAAATCTTGCAACCCAAGATTTTCTCAAAGAGTATCACACGTCCAACACCCCATTTCAAAGAGAATCACACGTCCAAAAAAAGTGCTGCCCATATTGTTTCAAATTTTGAATTAAATCTAAAGTGGGCCCAAGTGGGAAAGTAGCATGAGAAATAAATAAATCCTACCTTTAGTAGGATGGTGTGCTAGGAAATCCAAGAAGACAAGGAGTTGGAAAATCCCTTGAAACTCTCCTAAAACTCTCCTAATCCTAATCCAACTTGGACCCCACACTACTAATCCTTACCCAAATCAAAACCTTGCAACCCAAGTTATCAAAAAATTATAAAATGAAAAAAGGGGTTGCATGGGCATTCCATATCTCCATCCCTCTTGGACGACCAGCAACACATAATTTCCCTTTTTCCATTAAATTTTCTCCATCTCTCATCCTTCCATCACAATTTCATCCAAGGCCTTCCCTAAGGCACACCACCACTTGGATTTCTACGCCGTCACACCGCCGCCGTTGCTACTGTCGCTCCATCATCAACCAGCCATCTACTTCTCCATTGGTAAAAAGGATTGAGGACTTGAAGATGGGATTATGCGCAAGTCCTATTTTTTTCATGTATTCGATTTAGGGTAAGGAAATATATATTTTTTTAGTTTTGATTACTTTTGGGAAATTTCTAGTTTATTGGTTTACTTTAATTAAAAAGTCGCAATTAGTGAGGTCAAGGTGTCTCGCCTTGGATCGGCATCGTGTGTTTGTGGGTAGTGACAGTACGCACTTGGTGCGGTGTTTGTGCAGTCTTTTTATTAATCTTACCAATATAACGTTGTGATTTCCATAATAAGAATATTTAGAATTCTTTCTTTTTTATTCTTATTTCTGAATGATATTATTAATGGATTTTTATTTTTAATGCATCATTTATTTACTTTTATGCAATTGGTGGCTTGATGTCTTTTATGTTTTTGCAGTCTTTAGATTAGGATTCTTAGATTTTTTTTCTTATTTGAGATTTTAATTTTTAATTTGGATTTGTAATTAAATTTTAATTTTAGTTTTATAGAGATTTATTTATATAGATTTTTGATAGGCTAGATTAGTTTTTCAATAGGACAGGTTTTGCAATTAATTACTCCCTGTGGATCGACCTCGGACTTCACCGAGTTATTACTACAATCGCGGCCTTGCACTTGGGGCTGACGATCAGCAATCCAAATTGACACTGGAGTCCTGGGCAGAAGCTGTAGATAGCAAGCCAAGCTTGCGCCAATGCATATGCGCGCAACCTAAAGGAATAGGGCACCCAACACTTATGTATTCTGCAATCTCATGAGCACAAGGTAGGCTATATGTCTGTCGAAGTACACAGCCTCATCTCTATCAATACCAATTGACGAGGCTCGTTTCAACTCAGCCAAGATTTTCTCTAATGCACTTATAGAAATATTCCCATGAAGTTCGTTGAATTCGGAAGGCTTGAAATTGTGTTGCACAACCGTCTTACTTTTTTCAAATGATGCTTTTATATCTGTTTGTTGCAGCAACAATAGGTTGTGTATTTTCATCCAAGAGTCTTCAAAAGTCCCCTGGCTTGATCCAAGCTGCCGCTTTAACTGTGCATGTGAACTCTCCACTCTGTTTGTAGTAGTGTTACCAAGATGCATGACCTTATCCGTCCAGACAGCCACAAATCTGTCCTTGTACGCAACTAACTAAGACCCTCTAACATATTGAAGTGCTGCTGAATAGGTGATGAACTCCTTTAGAAATAAGTTGAATTGCAGATTGTAATATTCCTCACTGGATGAGGAGACCAACATGTTCCAGCTCATTATAAACCGGTCTCACTTTTCCTTCGTCTCAAACAACTTCTTGCATTTAGCCAAAATATTTCTGTTGATATGCCATTTGCATAAAAGATGTTTGGCGCTGGGAAAAACAATAGATATGATGTTCATTAAAGTAATCTCTCTGTCAGTGACGAAAATGCTAGGAATAACACCCTCACCAATAACTTTGCGCAAAATACCCAACGCCCATGAGTAGTAGTCTTCACGTTCATTCTGGAGATATACAATACATACCGAAAAAGTCTTCTCTGTGGATGTAACCCCAACAATCTCCAATAATGGCATTCGATACCGATTGGTCTTGTAGGTGCAGTCCATTATCAACACATGAGGAAATGCACGCAAGAGGTCTACGCTGGTAGGGTGTGTGAAGAACAAGTCAATGACAGTATCTATTGCAGGACAATTCCTATGCCACTCAACGTAACCATGCTCCGCCAATAATTTCAGCAGTTGCTGCAACTGACTCCGTCCAGCCCTCTCCGCAACTTTATGCCTTTAACGTGCATTGTAGATAGTCTTCATTGTGCTTACATTTAACTCATTTTTATGTTTCAAAGTCACCAAGATATCCTTTAGCCGAACGATATTCTTGGACATGTCTACCAGCAATGAAGTTTCCTCCTTTGTTAATCTCCCTGCAAATGAGTGCCCTTCCAGAAAGTATGCAGCAGGATGATTATGCACACCACACACTACATGCAACATCCATTCCTCATTTGAGCCAACCACTTTGCCTTGCAACATGAATGGGCATCCACATCTTTTCGAACCAGTCTGCTTCAATTTCTTCTCACCGGTCCCGTCTTTAGGTATCCCCGTCTCTCTATAAGACCCACTCCTCTCACACCCAAGGGTCAACCTGGGTTTTTTATTTCTCCTGTTGGGCGCTGCTGATGTCTTAATCACAACAGTGAAACCATTTCTCCTCTCAACCTCATGAGCCCAATTAATTAGGGCTTCTCGGCTTGTAAATATCTACACATAACCAAACAAAATTATATTAAACCAAGTGACTACATCAATTTAAAAATTGAATGATTCATCTCGATTAATTACCTCTTGAGTGATAAACTCATTACTATAGTCGACCACACATTCTGAGCCAACCTTGCTGCATTCAGTAGGCGTATGAAATTGCTATGGAACCAATTTTGTTAGAGTATGTAAATGACACAACTGCAAGGCTCTGAATATCCGGACAAAATTAAATTGTTCGAACCTAAACCATCGCATAATGTCCTTATTTTCGGTCATGCATGTCCGCATAGTTTCCCTAATTTCAGTCTTTCATGTTCTCATATTTTACTTATTCTCGGCACTGTAGTGCCGCGCAAATTACCTCTGGTCGGCCCTGCAGGGCCGCGCAGAGGACATTCGGTCTGACATGCAGGACCGAACGGTCCGTTTCCGCCCAAAACACAAGTCGCGATTAATATGCTTACCTCAACCCTGCTAAAATGATTGGGAGACATCATCTGCTTGTCCTTTTGCTCATCCATTGATTAAGAATGCTAGCAAAACGGGTATCAACTTTGAATGAAATCAAGATTAATGAGTTGTAGTCAATAGAGAATGAAGTGAGGCTTTAAACTGAGAGAGAAGATGAAAAAGGGGCGGAAGTAGAGATCAGTAAAATGCAGGAAGAAGTAGAAATCTTGTCTTCATTTCATGATGCATGGCATAAACTATATGGAAGTAAGTGGAGAGGAGTGATGAATGTTCGAAGTAGAACCCTTAACCTACATTCATTTGGGAGGGAAAAAACACAGTGTGTAGATAGCATTTCAAGTAGACTGAGAGGGCCGAAGTTCAGACATTTTGATAAATTTACAAGTGGGCATTTTAGTCACAATCTATTGCAGTGTGTGGAGAGCAAAACGCAGGATGTAGGTAGCAGCACTCTTTTTTTTTTACTTTTGTCCCTCCTCATGTTTTGCTACAACCAAGTAATAAAATTACAAGAAAACCTAGGGTAGAACTGCCTTTTTATTTCTTTAAAAGTAGGTCATCTTTAGACAAGAAGTTGGCTTTCCATATTAGACAAGATTATCTCCTCTTTCTTCTCTTCTTTGAACTCATTTGAGTTTATTCTCAAACATAGAAATATAGGGAGTTCTTCAATCTATTTGCATTTTGTTTCTTTTTTTTATTTTTCTTTTTTGTTGCTTGAGTTCAATTAATGCCTCTTTGATGAGAATAGTTAAAATTTTATATGCATATATTAATTCTTTCCTCTTTGATGAGTATATTAAAATGCATATATTATTTTTTCCATATATTGGGTATTTTTATCAGATACAATTACTTTTTGTTATTCATTTTTTCTGATATTGTGAGTTTTTTTTTTATGCTATGTTATTTAAATCTGCCAAGATTGTTGGCTTGGATTAGATTGGATTGAAAATCCAGGGCTATGTAATTGAATAGTTAGATTGACAATAATGATGACCACACTACATCAAATGAAGGTAATCTTTATGATACATCTAACTTTATTACTTTTAAATTTCATTATTTACCACTTGTGGCTCTCCCTCTTATTATATGTTACAGGTTTCAACAAAAGAGTGCAATGAATGGACTGCTGCCTTTTGATTCTTTTGCATATCCAGAAATCAATATTATATGTTGAATTATAGGTCTCCAAGAATCTATCATAGGGCCAACATAATTATTATCCAAACCGTTCAAAATGAATACCTTCTCTTCTAATGATATATCCAAAGTCTCATATCAATAGGAGTGGGGCCTACTGTCCAATTGAGCACATGATTGATTGTGTCCGTAAAACATCATACAAAAAATGTAGTTTCACACAAATTAAAAATGAAAAAGCAAAAAATGGTAATAAAAAAGGGTCACTAATTCTCATTCGTGATAGACAAACGTTGATGTAATTCAATGGGTAAATTGATTTACAAGTGTTTATGTCAATAACTTGTTAATTTTTTATACACCTTTTCTTTATTGAAAGTTTTAATTTTTTTTTTTTGCCTCCTCTGGAAGAAATTCCTGGCTCCGTCACTGTCTGAAGGGTGGTGCAATTGGCTAGAACCAGGGCTCAAAAATCAGAGGATGTGGTTTCGAACTCGCACTCTCGCCCAAGAGCTATTTGTCCAAATAAAAAACCCGACTTAGCTGCTGTATAGAGTAGGCAGGAACTTCACATGCCCAGGAAATAGTCGGTTCTCAAAAAGTGGGACGCCCCTATCAGACAAGAAAAAAAGTTGATACTTTATCTCCTGTTTCAGACGTGGCTGCAAAATAATTCAATTAATTCTGATCCCAAATATATAATCAATATATCCATCAGAAGGCTCCAGCATAGGGACTATCAAAGTCTTAGATTCGAGAGCATTTGATCCAAAATAGTTTCTGATGTGTTACAAGAGCACAGGAGAAATCCAAAAGGCAACATACAAATATATTAAGCCACTTCTTCTTATAAGTACTTCTAACTTGTAACCCTATTCATCATAAGGATGCAACATTTCAATCTGTCAATATCAAAAAGTTAAGTAGGAAAACCCATAGGTTATTCCAATCCAGGATGTAGTCTGAGTTATAATATATCTGGGGTTTTTTTTTTTTTCCTGATCTTTTTCTTTCTACTTATATTCCTTTTAGATATTTTATCTTCTTTTGTTTTTAGATTTTTTTTTCTTTCAATCCACCATGATAGATTTAATATTTTATCTTTTGTAAAAGACAGTAATATAGTTGAAAAACTCTCTGAGTTGACTCTTGACTTTTCCTAATCATCTCATTGAGAAGGATTTCTTTTCTCGATGAAGTTTGCTTCAATCTGAGAACTAATTAGTTTATTGATAGTTCCATTCACCATCCAAAAACCTTTGCTAGATCTCTAGGTTTTATTTCAGAATATTCTGTTTTGTTTTAGATATGTTATGTTCGATCTTAATTTATTAGATCTTTTTTATTTTAATCTATAATAATGGATTTAGATATGTTGAAACTGATTATTTTTTTCTTTCTATTTATTGTTGGGTTCGGTGGAAATAGATGGTGATTCTATGATGCAAGAGAAGTGTTGTGAACTTGATTTCACAATGTCATTGAATATTCAAGGCATTGGATTAAATAATATCTTATTTTAATTTATTTTATTTTTTTTTTATCTTTTCCTTCTAATTTATGCATGAAGGTGGTGGGAAAATGAACAACTATATTCTCTTTTTTCCCCTTTAAATGCAGGGTTTGTACGATATCCATCTTTGAAATTTTTGGTTTTTTTTTTTTTTTTTTTTTTTTTTTTTTTTTGTGGTGATTTGATTTCTCTGCCGGCAAGGACTTGACTTTTGATCAAAACCTATTAAATTTTACATTAATAAAATAGGCTGATTGTAAGTAGGGTTTACAAATCCACTGGCCAAGTAGGATATCTATTAGATTTTACATTAATATCCGACCCAAACCCCATATGTCTGAAAATTCTCAGTTTTATGGATTTAAGAATCAAAACCAATTTTCTCGATATGTAGTATTATTGATATGAAGTCCTCAACCATATAAATCCTAAATCGAATATCACGAAATCTACAATAATGAGAACTCCACAAATCTATATATAGATCCTCTCACACATTCCTCACCCATAATCAAAGGTGCCTAGAATCCCCAGGAGTCAAGTACTTGAAACAAACTGGCAAGAAGTAAATTGGCTTCATGGAGTCCATCCTCATCCATGGATCTCTCCTCAGAGAGGAGTCTGCCATATGTATATATTTTTTTTTAATTCTATGCTATTAAAAGAATAAAAACCCAAAATTACAAAATCCTAAACTCCACAAAACAGAGGAAGGCAAACAACAACAACAAAAAAAAAAAAAAGGCAAAAGAAGCCCTGAACGTGGGCACAAGCACTCCTAAACGAATAGTGATTCTATTTCCATAAAACAAATACCCTTCAATTGCTCACCTAAACCCACAATCTATTTGTCCCGACAGAACTGAGAAAAATGTAACATCCAAGTCGCTTATTGGCCTCATTGGGGTGTGCTGTGATTTTTGCATACAGAGAGAATTAGGTAGGGATATAAATGGAAACCCGATTCTCCGATTATCCGGAGATTCCAACCCGCTATAAATCAGGTCTTGGTCCTTATTTAGGCCTCAATAAGTAAATGGGCTCAGGTCCGGATCTGGTTCCACTTTGGTTCGGACCCGTAGACCCGAGACCCGACATGTTACCTCAATTCTTGAAAATCTATCTTAAAAACCATGTTCTTTTAATGTGATTCTCTACCTAGACCTGGACCCGAATCCAGACCCGTCTCATATATAGTTCTGGTTCCGATTCCGGAGCCAAGAGACAGGTTCCGAAACGATTCCGGATCCAGATCCGATTCCACTTTCTCCTTAACGATTCGATTCCAGGTCCACCATGGACTCGAACCGGAACCAACCTGTTTACAACCCTACAATTAGGCAACCCTAGCTGCTGGTTTTGGATATTGAAATAGGGAATGTTGGATAACATCATATTCATCACTCAAAATGATCCTTCACTTGTTTTCATATCCAGCAGTTAAGATTATTCCGCATAGCACATTTTTTATGAGTGGCATCCATGGGCACACCCACATAGATGGTAATGGGGGCGGTCAACCTGTCGGACTTGGGTTTGCCTCTAAAATTCGCATGAGATTCTCGGTTCTGCCCCCATAACTCACATAAGAATTTTGAGTTCGCCCACAAAATTCAACTATTTAATTGGGTTTGCCCCCTTCAAATGAAAATCTTGGTACCACCAGCTCACTCACACCAGGTATGGGGATGACAATGGGTTGGGATAAATGCATATAGTGGCCTCTACCCACTTTCATCGCGACTTGAATAAGCCCGTATTTGTTATTTCATGTATCTTTCTTTGTGCACAACAACTGATATCAGCGTAGCTTGTTCTTTCTTATTAACCATCTACTTTTAACCCTGATGGGTAGCTTAGTTGGCTTAGGACCATGATTTTCACTCAGAGTTTGAGGGTTCAATATTGTTCTACCACACTAAGGTAAAAGGGATTTACCCGACTCCCTTTGGGCTTGTCCGACTCAAATGGCTAAGACACCCTCGGCCATAAAAAAAAAAAATAATAATAATAGTAATAACCACCTACTTTACAAGAGGAGATATTCGCCATTTCCACCAAAGACCAAAACATAGTCATTCAGTCATAATTTGAGCCTGTACCAATTCTTAAACAGTATTCACTCACGATTGAATGCATGTTTGCCAGTCAAAATCATTCCAAAACGTGTGGGGCCCTTTTGAATAAAACATTGTTTGGGAGTTACACTAGTTGGATCAAGATGATCCTCACCATAGGAACAGTCAACTGAAGAACAGCAACAGTCCAATTTCAATGTGCTTCAACACTCAAACCTCGATGGTTAAAATTTCCCAATCGATTCTGCTGACCCGTCAACGGCCCATGAATTGGATTGACATATCACACCACGTCTACAGTCATAAGCTGCTAATTGCACAGTGCACTGTAGATCCAAAAGGATGTTGATGGACCACCAATTACCCGGTTACAAAGGCCTAATCAACAATGGATATTGGGGCCCAGTTTGGTTTATATGAGGTCCATGTTGGAATACCCTAGATATATAAATGGGCCTATTTCATCATCACATTGGAGACAATGATGCTTCATCGACGTCGAAAGGACGTTGGCGGCCTTGCGTATTTGCAAATAGGTTGGCGAGGGAGGAGGATGGTCAAATTCGGCCGGGGGAGAGAGTTACCGCAGGTGAAAATGAGGAATAGTCGAACAGCGAGGAATAAACGAATGAAAAGGGCTTTTCGAGTTGTGCTATCACAATATAAACTGCGATAGCACAACATAAATTGCGGTATCACAACTTTATAACTTGCGGTATCGCAACTAAAAACAAGCCTTTTGGTCTACACAGTAATACGAACCATACAAAGAACGTCTTAATAAAATTGCCAACTTTGGTAACAAATGGGAGAAATCAAGACGGTAGGTAACCAGACATAAAATTTCAATAAAACTAATGAGCTATATAATATATTAAGTTAGGAGGTTTTTAATTCAATTTTGACTGTTAGTTATAATTTTGATCGGAAATTACATCAATTATCTTCTTTATTTCTTTATCATAATCACTCATAATTGCTTTCTACATTTCTTTTCATTTTTGTTCTTCTTTTTTTAAGACTTTGTTTCAATTTAAACTCTACTAATGTTTGCCATAACTGTCCTCATCACGGGTAATTATGCTAGTAAGCTATTAAAGAAGAAACAACTACTGCTGCAGAGCCATCCTCCGGGACACATGTGTCTACATCTAATCATTTACCTTTTAAAAATACTTCACTGAACCCACTTTTTATATTGTGGAACTTTTTGGGCACACTGAAACGGCCGTATCCAGAATGCAGCATGTAGCATGTTACTATAACTACGTACCCAACTGCGTAGTTAAGCTGGGGGACACTGTCTTCACCATCTGGAGGGGCAAACATTGAAGGTTTTAATAAAAAATAACAGTTAACAAAGCCCAAGCTTAATGTTCACATGATGTCCACCAACTGCGGGCATGCCCATGTGTGGTCCACCTGATCATGGAGCCTTGATCTTCACACGTGTCATTGGTATGTTTTTAGCCATTATTGGCTAATCTAGATCATCACACATCTTCTGTTAGAGTAAATAGTAGTAGGACACATCACAAAACGTTAACTGTGATGACCCAAAGATCAGAAGCAGCCAACTATTTCTTGTTCATGTGGACCAGAGACCATGTTAAGCCGTCCATTTCATGAACAGAATGGACAGACACTCAGACTTCAACGTGATTTCACCTTCCTTTAAAAACACAATGGAACCCACTGTTTTGGACAGTTTGGTCTGGCCTAGATGTCTTCTTTCAGCTTTTTCTTATCCTAGCTAGTCCAGGTTTTCTGATGCCAGAACTCACCAAAAATTGGTGAGGCTACTCAATAAGACCTTCTTAACAAAAATCAAAGCCCCACAAAATAAATACCCCTTTGTTGTGGGCCCTAGACAAGTTTCATTGGAGCAGGAGTTGGTTCGAGGCCATCAGATAAATCATGAGTAAAAATGAATGATTTTTTTCTTTTTGCTGAAAGAGTTGATTTTTAATTATATAATTCACATTAGTGTTTTAATTTGTGATCCATAAAATCTTGGACTGACTCCTTTTGAATTAGGTCAATTTTCCATTACATTCACCTAACATAGAACAAAACAATCCGTGCAAGGTAGCACATAGGACCCACTGGACACTCATTTGAATGGACCATCAAACACCCTCACCCCTTTCTCTACACCGGATTGGTTGGGTTTGTACGAATCCAAATTAAATTAACTAGATCATTATAGAAAGTTGTTAAATTTGTGAGCCGCCAGTCAAAGTGCTAGTGGCATTTGATTAGCCCTAAGTTTGATATATAGCCCCCACGGCCC
The DNA here is from genome assembly GCA_003546025.1 of Camphora micrantha. NCBI lineage: Eukaryota > Viridiplantae > Streptophyta > Magnoliopsida > Laurales > Lauraceae > Camphora > Camphora micrantha. The sequence goes on along the minus strand of QPKB01000012.1, from coordinate 23,096,726 downwards.
CACCCCTTATGACCTTAATTTCCATTCCTCTCAGCTCTATCATCAGTAGGGGCCAAGTGGGCCCCAACCAGATGTTTCACACAGAAGTTCCATTCGAGATAAATGTAGGGAACATGACCCTTTGAATAAAATTGGGTTAAGTGGGAGGGGTACGTTTATTTTGTGCAGTTTATAATTTTGACAATGACCCTCACCAATTTCTTGGAGTTCATACTAGAGTGGATCCTCACTCCCTGTCTTATCTATCACTTCGAGCATCACATGTGATGTGAGAGACACACCAGATACCAACAAGTCTAGTTCTACACATCATAGTGTGTGAGAGACACGCCAGATACCAACAAGTCTAGTTCTACACATCATAGTGTGCCCCACAACTGAAGTGCCATGTCACAAATATCACCCAGGCCTATGATCCCCATGTGTTGGATTTTGCCATAGTTGGGTAGGTTGACCAAATGGTCCACTTCATTTCAGATCTGGAAACGTAGACCACTCATCGGACCTGCATCATGGGCATGGCCCACCTGACGAACGGCTGCTTTCTCATATTGCAAGGATAGGATCTGGACTCAGTACGTATCCGAAAAAAAAAGGTCGTCTACCTGCCAGACAAAGCTGGCTTTGTCGGCGTACTGGTGAGCATGGGACGAGCGAAGTGGATGCCTCCTTTCTCGAACTCCGTGTTATCTAAAAGAGAAGCGATTCCATGCTGACGATAGCATGGAATCTCTCCCGTGTGGGGCCTACTTTTAGCTAATGCCCAATCTCTTCATGTGTGTGGGCGTAACAGCGTGTTTGAGACTTTGTTAGAAAACTTATAAGTGGAGTAAACCCTTCCTTGTCAAATAAGGAAAGATTATGGATCATATTAGAAGTATATAAATTTAAATTTTTATTGAATGATAAAAAAAAAATTCTCATTTTATACAATAAGTGAAAAAGAATCTCTATCAAGCAACTAATAATAAAATATCATTATAATTTCTTATATTTTATTCTTTCTTAATTTGATGTTTTACCTCATTTTATATCAATTCACCGTCCATCCAAACAAGCCCGGTGTCAAGGTAATAGACCTCGAGAAAGGAGATAGAGCCCTCATATAAGGGAAGTAGCTCAACCTCGGGAGAGGAGACGAAGCCCTCTGACGAGGGAAGGTGACATCCAAGTAAGAACTGTGACCTCTGAAGTAAGAAGACGTTCTCCCAAAACCACTTAGTTGAAGGGGTGAAATTCTAAAAATGAAGAACATAACCATCAAAAGGACTGAGATGCTAAAAAATGAACACTTTCAAATTGTTCCTAATTTCCTGATCACATGATAAACAAACCCCCCCACCCCCCCCCCAAAAAAATGAAGAATTTCTGGGTCCACCCATGATGATTATCATAATTAATATGATCTTATTCCTTATTATTTATATTTACTTATTATTAAGTATATTATTCATCATATAATTAAATCAAACAAATTGAAGTAAGACTTTGGGACATCTTATACATTGTGAGGGCGTTCATTTCTAAGAGCTTGAGTTTCCTATAGGAGAGCTCCAATAGGGGGCAGTATGTGTGGTTGATTCTATGCACAAAAAAGTGAAGATTGCATAAATTAAATTCAATGCTATAGTAAAACTTATACTTGTTGCGCCTGCTTTTGTTAATTGAAAAGTATAAAAATAGGCTAAGTTTTTTTATTTATTTCTCGGAAAATAAATTCTTATGGGAGAGGTGGTCGGAATTTCTTTTTTCGTGGAAGAAAAGATTTTCAGCGGAACTAGAACTTTTTGTATAGAAAAGTTGAGCAGTTTTGGCTTTTAGTAGAGATATGATGTTGCTTTTTTACTCTTTTTTTTTTTTGTTAAAGATTGAGGGAATTTTGAATTAAAGTGCTTTTGATGTGACCCTTGTCTGAAAAATGAACGCTTTACTTGACTTTTAAAATATTGATCTATCCGACGATTGAAATTGATCTGTAGAGCACCACAAGCGACTTGTCATGGGTGGTTAGGCTTAGCACAGGTTCAACAATAGGAGGGCTTTTTTTTTTTTTTTAAGAACTTTTTAGTCCTCCTTGAAGTACTTAGGTAGCGTTTGGTTCGCTGTAATGAAGGTCAGAATGGAATGGTCATTCCAACGGAATGACCATTACAGCGTTTCGTTCGCCAAAAAGTAGCGGAATGACCATTACTTCCGGAATCCCATTCCTTTATATCAGGGAATCGTCATTCCATTGTGGAGGGGAAGGAATGGCCATTCCATTCCTTCCCCACTTTTTCATGAGACCAAAATACCCTTGCTTGATATTTGTCTATCTTTCCATTATAAAAGAGGCAATGTTGCATGGTTTTTCACCACACCACTGTGGGGCCCACCCAAAATATTATAATAAAATATAATCATATATTATTATTATTATATAATAATAATAATAATATAATATTAAAATATTATGATTTATCTATCTCATACAAACTTTTTCACTACACCATTGTGGGGCCCACCCCCAAATATTATAATATAATATAATAATATATTATTTTGAGAAATTGAAAAAATTTCAGTACACCTTTGTGGGGCCCACCCCAAAATATTATAATAAAATATAATCATATATTATTATTATATTATAATAATAATAATATAATATTAAAATATTATGATCTATCTATCTCATACAAACTTTTTCACAACACCGTTGTGGGGCCCACCCCCAAATATTATAATATAATATTATAACATTATTTTGAGAAATTGAAAAATTTTTCACTACACCTTTGTGGGGCCCACCCCAAAATATTATAATAAAATATAATCATATATTTTTATTATATTATAATAATAATAATATAATATTAAAATATTATGATCTATCTATCTCATACAAACTTTTTCACAACACTGTTGTGGAGCCCACCCCCAAATATTATAATATAATATAATAACATTATTTTGAGAAATTAAAAAATTTTTCACTACACCTTTGTGGGGCCCATCCCAAAATATTATAATAAATATAATCATATATTATTATTATATTATAATAATAATAATATAATATTAAAATATTATGATCTATCTATCTTATACAAACTTTTTCACTACACCATTGTGGGGCCCACCCCCAAATATTATAATATAATATAATAATATATTATTTTGAGAAATTAAAAAAAATTTCACTACACCTTTGTGGGGCCCACCCCAAAATATTATAATAAAATATAATCATATATTATTATTATATTATAATAATAATATTAAAATATTATGATCTATATATCTCATACAAACGTTTTCACTACACCATTGTGGGGCCCACCCCCAAATATTATAATGTAATATAATAATATATTATTTTGAGAATGTAATGTGACAGGAGAATCTAACAAGGGTATTTTAGTCAATCTTATGTAAATTTGATTCCATTCTGGGCATCATTCCAGCGTACCAAACGCAAGAATAAGAATCAGAATTCTATTACTGGGTTGATTCCTCAGTGTACCAAACACTGAAATGGAAATGACTATTCATGCCTCATTCCATTCCAGACTCGTTCCGATTTCCATTCCATTCCTGCCGACAACCATTCCAGCGAACCAAACGCTACCTTAGATTATACCAACGTTGTTGGACCTATGCCATCCATATCACATGCCCACCCCCATTATAGCCAGAAATTTTGTATATCTTTTTAAATTATAATAATATTAAATTTGTGATTTTGAAACCATTTAATTGTAGTTTTAACTCTTCCAATTTTAAGTTTGACCATTCCAATCCCAAGCCTTACCGTATTTATCCTTAAATATTCCAACTATATTTCTTATAATAAACATTTCCTCTATATCAAAATCCCTCAAAAGCCGCTAATCAACGAACATTACAATGAATTAAATTCTATATTTCTCCATCTTTCTTGTACTATAGTTTTGAATTACAGTCACATGCAGTGAAGTCTAAAAATAAAACATCGTATAAAATATCTTTGATAAACTGCTTGATTCTTGGACATATATATATATATATATAATTTACCCATACGTGAAAAGGTGGGGGCCCACTACGTAGCTCAAAAGTTGATCACATATGTTCATCACATGGGCCACACATGTATGAGAAGTTCTTATATACATTATTAATTTTCAAATAACCTCAAGCTCCAATGTAGCACACATGTCCATCCCTCACTATAGGGTGATGGATACTTACATGGCTTTTCCTTTTTGCACATAAACATTCTTTTTCTGGATATGACCACATATGGTTTTTCCTCTTTTGCACATGAATATTTCCAATTATGTAAGTGTCTCTCATCCTATGGTGAAGAGATGGATGCATATGAATATTCTTATCTATTTATATATATATATATATATGTGGATATTCCTGTACATCTTTCCATCACCATATGGTGAGGGACAAACTTAATGGGGCCTACCTAGGGACCCACTAAGCATGAGACTTGTGGGGGATGGGAAGAGACTAAAAGTCCGGGATCCTTAACCCTAGAGGAGGGTGAATAGGTGAGCTATTAATTAGTGACCAATTATGCCCAATTTTAACTTCTTTAAATCAATTAGTCATAAGTGGTGATTAAGTAACTAAATGCGGAACATAATCAACACAATCACCACAAAACACACACCATAACACAATGATTTATAGTGGTTCGGCCTCAATGCCTACATCTACTACCGGCTTGTGATTCAACACCCCACCGGATTTCCACTATCTATGTTTTTCAATAGACTATGTAATAACCTTTACATAATGTTTTTCTTAGGCTTAGCAATAATCTATACACTATGCTTTTCTAGGCTAAACAATAACCTCTAGCAAGATGTTTTTTAAGGCTTAACAATAACCTATCAATGTACTTTTTTAAGCTAGCAACAACCTTCCAATATGTTTTTTTAGGCTAAGCAATAACCATTATATAATGCTTTTCTAAGGCTAAGCAATAACCTCTACACTATGCTTTTCTTTAGTCTAAGCAATAATCTTAGCAAAAGATGATTTCTCAAAGAAGTGTCAACACAAACACTTTAAGATATTACAATTAAAGCTCAAATACAATGCCTCTTAATTAGGCGGATAAGAAAGTGTAAATCTAACACACACACACACACACACACACACACACACTATATAAATGCAAAGATGAATGCTCAATGTGTATGTATAATGTCCTCAATCAATTTGAAAATGAAAACGCATAAAAACGTTTATGATTGAGGTAAGAATGCTAATCACATGTTAAAAGACAACTTGTAAAAATATGATACAAGTAATGCAAGTTGTATTGAAATTCCAAATCTAAAACATGTGATGCGTGAGCATAGTTGTTTTCAAAACAAATTAATTTGCCTATGAGTTCATGGAATGAAAACAACTCGCAAGAGATCCTACCAAGTATGAGATTCATGATATGAGAGAAATTAAAGTTTTAACAAAGCATGAAACCATTAATATGAAAGTTAAAACAAACTTGGTTTGGATCTAAATGAAGAATCCAAAACAACAAAGTAAATCAAAGCGAAATACACGTAATGGATTCATAAAATCATAATTAACATGCTAAAATAGATTTTTCAAATATTTAAATAAAAGCATGAAAACATATGATAAGGAAAACCAAGCTTACATAGATGATTTACTTATGATTCCAAACTTTAGCTTCCCTTGATGACCCCTTAGCATTTCTTAACTCATTCCCCTTTGTTTGCCTTCAAAACACCCCAACAATGGTCTATTGGATTCACTCATTTGGCCTCGGAATGAGCTTTTTATATAGAAAAAGCTGTCCAACGGCTAGTAGTTCGGTTAACCGAACCCCCAAAGGTAAAAAAAGGGCTAGTTTTGACCATTCTAGTATGCAAACCGAAGTGGGTTCGATCAAAGTTTGGTTAACCGACATCTTGAGTTCGGTTGACCGACATCCAGTTCGATTGACCAAAATCACTGTAGCAAAAATTACTGTAGCATAGGTACTCTAGCACCAAAAAGTTTTGCCTTCTTATACGATTAAGTAAAATGCTACTCCAAAATATTTTGTTGGTGGGAGTTCTGGGCCATAGAATCAAGCTTGGAAACATGTTTTATATCAATCTATGAGTTTTAAAAACATGAAACCTAAAATGCCTAAGATGATTTGAAACTTTTAAAAACATTGACTTGCTTAATTCGTAAAACTTCTTTTCAAAAATAAATACATCCAAGTTTAAAATCAAAACATACAGGAACCATAAGTTTTATAAGTCTTAAAAACAATGCATGTATAAATCAAGATTTCAAGTTTTCCAAAGTCAATGTATGTGTGAAAATTCGAATGATGCTAAAATGATAATGCATCCATCAAATTGCAAAATACAAAATCCCTAACAGAGACACCTTAGATCCCACAAATTTAATAACTTTATATTAAAGGAAAAAAATTGACCCTCAATCCAACGGTTGAATCCATTTAAATGGGTGAAAATTCAATGGGTCTAATGTACTTTAGGGGGTTTCATGTGTGTGGATGGTTTGGATGTGTTATAAAGTCAATTCTAATATGTTGTCTCTTACCATAACATGGTGAGGGATAGATAAACATAAATATTTATATATATAGGAGATGTTTTTATGAGAGATATCTCTCACCTTATATGAGTGATAAGAATAAGAGTCATCACATTTAAGTTGTTGGCATTGAATATGGATGCCCCCATTTGAAAGGAGGCGTCTTTGCTCCTATAAAACATCTGATAAGAGAAAAGAGCATTTATATCTTCTATCTATGAGTTGATTGAGAGAGACTTAAGTCTTCAAGGTTGTAACTTATTTTCTTCTTAGTCTTTTTCTCTCTTTGAACTGTAAGAGGGCCCCAATGAATGATTTTATTCATGTAATATAATTATTATTGAGCCCAGCTATAAAATTATAAATGATGTGAACACCATCGACAGATTCAATTATAAAATAAGAGGACCCCACTGAAGGATTCTTCATATTGTAAATCTAACTTCTTTTATAAATGGATTCAACCACAAAATATGTGGGGCCTACTGATGGATTTCTAGGGTTGTAATTAAATGATGAGATCACTGGATTAACAAGCCAACCACCAAACTCTCTTTAGATTAGTTTTAAAATAATAGGGCCCCTTGAGTAAGAGGAAATAAAAAAAGGGATATATTAAATTACGATGGAGTTTTAATCTAGAATTTAAAGAAAGAGAAAAAATTTGGAAAGGATTGCAAGGAGAAAATCGGGATTTTAGTGCATGAGCTTCTTCTCAAACATCAGCACACGAGGATAACTCATAACTTTTTCATTCGTAGAAAAATTGTATGAAAGAATTAACTATTGTTATTTTTAAGAGATTCTTAGAAGAAACTAAGATGATAAAGAGCTTAAAGAATTGTGGTAAAAGAAAGATATTCTTTAAAAAAACAAGAATGATGTTTTTATTAATAAGAAATTAATAATGGAATAATAAGAAGCATTGCAATCAATAAAAAAATAAATTTCAAACAAAAAGCACGAATACTGCAGAATATATTACGCTTTTTTTTTTTGTACAATCATAAATATGGATTCCCTACAACACAAAATTAGTTATATAAGTGTTGATTTCTTTGGTATAATCATAAATAGATTTGATTTTATCCTCACCACCTTAGACAAAATATGTGAATGGGGATTTAAACTAATGGAATTAACCTTACATGTGATTTGGGCTCTTTTAATTCATGTTTGAATAATTTTCTGCAAAATCGATAAAATATATATTAAAAATATTTTTAAAAAAAAGCAAGGAAGATAGAAACAAACAAAAACAAAGAGAAAACAACATCTAACCCAAAAGCTAGCAAAGAGAGACAGAGTTTGTTAGATGTATTCATGACTTTTACTCTCTATTTTTCTTTTTCTTCAATTTTTATTTCTATTTTTCTCTTGTGAGATGGATAGAAGAGGATAATGATGTACCTTCATCCATCCATGCAGTGAGATCAGTATGGAAGACGAAATGGAAATGCAAATGACCTTTATTCAGACCCGAAGATGATAATATGAACAAAGAAATGTTTTAGGGGTTTTAAAGAGAGATTCCAGTGGTTTGAGAGAGATTCTTTGAAGATTAAGAGCATGTTTGGTAACCGGCGAGGAATCCATAGATCTGATGATTCTTCACTACTACTGAATCAATGACTCCTCGCTGGGGATTTGTATAGTTGATGATTTCACATTAATATTGGTGTGCATCGATGCGTATAGCTGAGAAAAATAGGGTTGAGTGTGCAAATCAACTTAAGTGAAGATTTTATGGGGGGTGATCGAATTTGAAAATTCTAACAAATAAATATTTTCATTCGTACAAATCCTTAGGAATTTGCAATTGCCAAACATGGATTGACCACAACATGAGGGAAACCAAAAATCTTTTTCCTAAAGATTTGGCTGCCAAATGTCACCTAAAAAAAGTAAGAATCTATAAGTATTGTATTGTATAGATTATAGGATAATAATACTAGTTATTATGGTAGGATAATTTATAAGACAACTCTTAGAAAAAGAGATATTTTAGGGGTTTTAAAGAGAGAGATTTTAGTGGTTTTAGAGAGATTTTTGGAGATTAAGAGAGAGCAAGAATCCATACCGTTTGGGTATTGGAAAAATTATAGGATGATAACAGTCGTTGTTATGGTAGGATAATTAATAAGATAACAGTTATGATAAGATAATCTAATAAGATCAAATCTATAAGACGTTTGAGGAGGCATTGGATTCCTACTTGGTTGTGTTAATTAATGGAGAGAAAGAATCTAAAGTATCAACATTTTAAGAATCCTATGTGGCATCAGTCGTGATGCCACATGGCGTTTGTGAGCAGAGGCGGACCAACGCTTATATGACTTGGGGCGGTCGCCCCAGGTCATATTCCAAATTTGCCTTCAAATACTATTGGGCCTTGGCCCACACCCCACATCAAATATAGTGCTCGCCCCAGGTCAAAAGGGTAGAACGAAAAAAAAAAAAAAAAACCCAAATTCGTCTTTGACTCTTTCGAACTTCCCTCTTCGTCTCTTCCGTTCTTCCGACCCTTCGAGGCTTCGACGGTTCAACTTAAGCCGTTCAGGTTCAGGTAACTCTCTCTCCCTCTCTCTGTAGCTTCTCTCCCCCTCTCCCTCCCTGGCTAGGGTTTATGCAGTTTCCTCTCTTCCTCCTTTGCACATTAGGGTTTATGTTTTAGTTTTCTTTTTTCATTTGAAGTGATGATTTCAGACTTCCAATTTCCAAACGATATGTTTAAGGAAGAAGTGAAATGACCAGATGCCTAAAAATGCAGGCGAGACTGATATGATATCATCAAAGAATGTTACTGCAAACCATAATCTTCGACGACTCTGAGCTTTTTGTGATTTTCCAGCACTTCTGAACGGTGCGGTCTGTGGAGGTGAATTCCATTTCCATCTCTCTTTAGTATAGTTCCTAAGATTCTAGCCCTGTGTGTGTTTTTTTTTTTTTTTTTTTTCATTCTCTTGTGCATAGCGTCAAACATGTGGTATGCGGGTCGTATTTTTGTGGAGTGTGGGTTCTTGTAGTTGTCTCTTGTGTGATTCACATGGTTTTATGGATAGAAAATTGATTGATTTTTTTTGTTATCTGTTCAAGTGTGTATTCCCATCATCAATTAGGGATTTGCGTAGTTTTCAAGTGGGGCCTCCACTACCCTGTCGTGATTTGGGGTACATACAGATGAGCCTCTGACCAATGGACATGAGTAGAAGAAGAAGCAATATGTTACATGTATCATTTGATTTTAATCAGGGGGTTACTCTGCTGTGGAGAAATAAGTGCATTATCATGCAATGGTTTCAACTTTCACACATGGTTTATATTTTCGGTATTTGAGCATGTATCTTTTCATACAAAGAGGTGGTAAGAAGGCAAATAAGATTGTCAATTATCTAGAAGAAGGGGAGGCATGAACAGGGAGGAGAGCTATATCAGTCAATGTCTACTGAAAACAATTGATTTAATTTTAGTGCTTTAGAGAATATGCATAATGGTTACGTATCAAGCATGATTCTCGGCACTAATTTACGCATGTGATATGTAAAAGAGGCATATAAATGGTGTGAAAATGGGCCACCAAATTTGAACACCTCAAGAGATGGTCAATGAAAAAACACATTTACTCTCGTGATGGTAAATTAGTGTCACAAGTGTTTTCTGGTTTCAAATCCCCCAATCCACTTTTCTCGTTTTTAAATTTTAAACCAAAGTAGCAGAGACAAGTATTTTCTTCATAATTTCATCATCGGCTCATTGCCCTGTTTTTTCACACCAAATGGTTATTGAGAAGAATTTGTTCCCTCTCTGTCTCTCTTTCTCTGATAAATGGAGGGAATTATGAACTTCTCCCCTATGGCAGGACCTTTTTTTACAAAGAAAACATATGATCATTAAAACAATGGAATATATAAATTAAATTTTATTTTAAAGATTTTGAATGATCTAGAATTGTCCATATTTTCTATGTCCTGCTTTCGAATAGATGTGAGCAAGTCTTATCTAATTGTCTTGATCTATGTTTAAGCTATAACTACTTATTTCTTTTTCTTTTTTTTCATTTTGGAAACATTATACTTGGCCCGTAATATGATGTTTATGATTATGCTGATAATGTTCATCTATAAATTATAAATACAGGTGCTCTCATTTGGATTCATATGATTAAGGAATTGTTTGGAGTTTAAGGAAATAGTAACGAGGTATCAATTTTTACATGATAATGTGTATTACTTCTTTAGAGTTTCTTTATTATTGTTGTAGTTTGCTTGTCAAATTGTGTGCTAATTTCTTGAGGATTACCGATTTGGGTGTTGTCGCTTAAAAGTTTATTTACAAATCAAGTGTCGATTTTGCGTCTATTTACATGGAATGCATTTTTTCTTTTATCATTGTTGATATGAAAAATTCAAGCAAAAGTTTAGCCCCACCTAGACGAAAATCCTGAGTCCGCCTCTGTTTGTGAAAGATATGACATGGCAGCGTGAGCCAACTCCCTCCCTATTTCTTTAATATATATGTAATAGATATATATAATTCCACTTTCTTGGCCCCTAAGAAATTATTTCTTAGCCCCCAAGAAAGTCCTGGTACAACTACCAACATACCCCAAACCTAGTTACACCCAAATTAACCCAAATTGACTAATTCGGCTTGTTGGGATTTTGAGTGCCGGCTAAATTCATGGGTTGGACAAAACTCTGAGTCTTTTGAGCTATAATCTTATTTTAAAAAAGAACTCTAAAGATAGAAGAATGAAAGGACTCTAAGAAGAAAGTCTGAAAGAATTAGAAGAAGAAAGTTGGAAGAAAGAGCGTTGAATTTTCGGATCAACTAGAGTGGGGTCCGCTCGAGCGACCACATCATCCGCTCGAGCGAACAGAGTCTGAATAGTCAGACGCTGAAACAGAACCTCATCCGCTCAAGTAGACAAGGCGGCTGAGTCCAAGTTTATTTAGAAACCTATTTCTAATCGTGCACAAACTACTTGTTTTAACCCTTATCAATTTAGGCAACCTTAAGCACGACCTAAAGGGCTATTTAAATGACTCAAGAGCTATTCTAGAGCTACCTCTCACCTCTCAAAGTTCTGATTGAGAGATTATTATTAAGAGAATTCTTTTATAGAAATTTATTAAGGAATTGTGTTGGCAAGTTCTTTAGAGCCAGTTTCTTCTATATCCTTTGTAGAAGATTTGAGGAGTCAAGCGTAGGATTGAGTCTGTTGCAATCAGCAGTGTGAAGTCGTTGAAACGTGAAGCGACATAAGGTAACTTCAATTCTTAGATATGAGATATCTATGGAAGAAATCTGAGTTTCTTGTAATTGTGAGATTCATAGTTTTTTATTATCAATTCTCTTTCGAATCCATGGTTTTTCACCTGATTAGGATTTTCCACACAAAATCTGGTGTCCTTGTGGTGTGTGCTTTGTGATTTTATTTCCGCTGCGTAGATTATTATTTTTTGCATACTATTGGGTTGATTTATTAAGTTGACTAATCTAGAGATCTCGTACCCCAAACCTTCATGGCTAACTCTGAATATAAGACTATAAACCAACAATGTTTCTCATAGTGAACTTAGCCAACTCATGTACGTGTAACCTTTTATTTTCATATACTTAATAAATTATTACCATATAATGTACATATGTGTTAAAAATATAGATTTTAATGGGTTTTCTTATTTCTTTTATTCAATTTTGTCCTATAGCCTAAACATGGTTATTGCTTTTTAAATAGGTGGACTCAAGTTTGAGCACCAGGTCCCTGATTTAAGCTTGGACTTGTTAAATAAAAATAAACTTAAACATGAACACAAATGTGGCCTAAACCTAGCCCATTAATGATTTTAGATGCAAAAAAGTATTTGATTAGATTTTTGCTCTCTTTTTTTTTTTTTTTGTTTACTTTTCTATTTGATTTACAGTAGTGTTATTTTGAGTTTTTACCTTGTATCTTTGAGCATCTTCCATTACTATGATGAGTTCGTTATTTTTAAAATTAATTATTAAATTATTTCTTTAGTTTTTTCTAGATTGCAATCATAAAATTATTATGAGGAATGAGTCGCATTGGAAATGTATGTTTAAGATTTATTGGTCTAGTAAATTACAACCTAGCTCAATCTACCTCTTTTTTTCCCTTCTTCATGCGTTTTAACATTAGTAAGAGAGGATTTGAATATGTAATCTCCGTTTTGACAAGGACAACAAGCGTCAATCAACCTTATTGCTCTATTGGTTATGGCCGAGTATGTTGTGTGCGTGGGTACCTGAGTTGAATATTTAAGAAAGGAAAAAAGAAAGAGAGAGAAAAAAAAAAACACAAACGCATTCTCACCATCCTTCCATGATAATATATTTTATACTTGTAAAATTAACTCTGTGCGGATGGTCACTCTAGTCCATCCTCATACATAGAGAGATATGTATGAAATGGATTAAAAAAAGGGGGATTCGACGACGGATCCCTGAACATTTCACTTTACTGCCTTAGGTCCACAATCTTTTCTTATAGTGTGATAGGTCATTTTTCCAAATTTGGAAACCTAAAATGTCTAATTTACCATTTTTTCAAATCATATCCCATCATTAGTGGGATAAGCCATTAATAATGGTCAACTACCATTAAATTAGGCACGATTAATAAAATTCTACTAATGAGATTTTCAAATAAAATAAAAAAAAAAACACAAATAAGTTTCAAAAACGGAAAACAAATTTCAAATAAATTTCTAAAAATGAAATAAATTTAAAAAACGCAAATAAAATTCAAAAGAACGCAAATAAATTACAAAAAATGTAATGAATTTAAAAAACCTAAATAAATTTCAAAAGAAAGCAAATAAATTTCAAAAAACGAAATAAATTTCAAAAAAACACAATAAATTAAAAAAAAAGCAATAAATTTCAAAAGAACGCAGATAAATTGAAAAAGACACAAATAAATTTCAAAAAATATAAATAAATTTAAAAAGATGAAAATCAATTTCAAAAGATCCAAATACATTTCAAAAGATCCAAATAAATTTAAAAAAATATAAATAAATTTCAAAAGGCTCAAATAAATTTCAAAAGAAGTAAATAAAATTAAAAAACGCAAATAAATTTAAAAAAATGCAAATATATTTGCCAAAACTAAGACAACCCAATTTTTGAAATTAGCGAATAATATGGCAAAAAACCCAAGTCTTTTTGTCAAAAACTCAGTTAAATTTATTTCAAAAAATATAAATAAATTTCAAAAGACACAAATAAAATTCAAAAAACACAAATAAATCTGCTAAAAATTCATATAGACTTGTTTATTACTCGGATAGATTTGTTCCAGAACTCAGATAAATAGCCTAAAATTCGGATAGATTTGTCCATAAATCAGATAAATTTGTTCAGAACTTAGATAAATTTGTTCTATAAATCAGATAAATAGCCAGAAACTCAGACAGATTTGTTCAGAACTCAGATAAATTCATTCAGAACTCAGACAGATTTGTCCAGAACTCAGATAAATTCATCCAAAACTCAGATAAATTTGTGTCAGAAGTCATATAAATAGCCAAAAACTCAGATAAATTTTGTCCAAAACACAAATAAGTTTGACAAAAAAAAATAAATAAATACAAAACTCAGATAAATTTAACTTTGAATAGAATGTGGATGAAATTCTGGAATGGGTCAGGTCAAACCCGACCTAGAGCCAACCCGGAACTGCTGCAGATCTTACGCCTACTTTCTTTTTCTTCTTCGTTCGGGAATCAGAAACACGAAAGCCATCTTCCATTCGCCTTCTTTCTCGATTCCGGCGATGGCATGACGCGGCGTCTGGTGGCGATTCCCCTTCTCCGGCAACAAGTATGAACGACGGTGGCGCAGGAAATCCGGCGATGGCACAGAATGTCGTCTTCTTCTTTGTTTCGTGTTCTACAAGTCGTCTTCTTCTTCTTCGTTATAGGGGCTTTCTTCTTCTTTGCATGGGTTTTCTTCTTCTTCTTCTTCTTCTTCTTCTTCAGAAGATCGTCTTCTTCTTCGTTTCGTGTTCTGTAAGTCGTCTTCTTCTTCTTCGTTGTAGGGGCCTTCTTATTCTTTGCAGGAGTCTTATTCTTCTTCTTCTTCTTTGCAGGGGTCTTATTCTTCTTCTCTTTCTTCTTTTTTGCATGAGTCTTCTTCTTCTTCTTCTTCTTTTTCATCTTCTTTGCAGGGATCTTCTTCTTCGTTGCAATCTTTTTCTTCTTCTTCTTCTTCTTCGTTGCAAGGGTCTTCTTCTTCAGAGATCGATCTCAACTGTTGAGATCCAATCTGTCAATGTTCATGTCCAGTTTGAAGTAATAAGTGGGAGAATGGAAGATTTGAAATTTTAAAGTTTAAAATTAGATGCCTATATAGTTGAAAGATGACAAATTAGTCATGCAAAATGTATCCAGGGACCTCTGACTGTAAACAGTCTAACTACTTGAACTAGAGCCCTTAAAAAGAATTTACTTGGACTGGAGGCTGGATAGATTCAATTCTAGGGACCTTTGGCTAATTATCTCTTAAAAAAAAGGAATCTTCTGTATCGTATATTATCATATGAGTCGGAGTTGGAGTTTGGATCCTCGAACGTGGGTAAGATCGCAAAGGGTTTGGCTGAACACTAGATAGTACGTATATACTTTGAAGGTTCATTGGATAAAAAGATTTATACGAAGCTTACCTATATATCTAAAATCTTGAGCCCATAAGATCATCTTAACATTTTGATCCATGGATTTAAAATTTAATGGTTTATAGGCATTATTTTATTATGATTTCAATCTATGGTGAGGAAAAGTTGGGTGAGTGTCAAACTTGGACTTGTGACTATTTAAGAAGGGATAATGTGTGTAAAAAGACTAGATTGACTCAACATGTCCCGTGACATAAAAAAAAAAAAGACAGAAAGATGAGCATTTTCTTAAAAAAATTAGACTTAATCCTACAACCTACACTTCAAGTGAATATAATCCTAAAGCCTATATCCAAGTTTGAGCATGCTCTGGCAGGTGGAAAAAGAATGGAAAGTGAAAATGTATTTTTAGCTATGGAATCTCTATGTTTGCCGCATCTGATTCTTCAAGAAGAAAATTAAAAAAATTAAATAGCTTTTTTTACGACTTTCCAAAATACCATTTTAGGGAGTGGAAAAACGTTTGTTCGTAAAATTGGTTTTCCACGTCACCACACAAACATAAAATGGATACACTCGAGGTTTCCCATCTCCAAAACAAGTAGACTTGGACCATGCTCTAAGCTCCATATTAGACCCTAAACTAACACAAATCCCCTTAATTATAAACTGATATGGTTCTTAAAAAGGTTAAATCTTTTCCCCTATTTGTGGCTTTACTAGAAAAGCCAGTGTCGTTTACAATTTACAAATACACGGCAGTAATCAGTGTAGAGCATCACTATCACCATCACCTTTCTATTGTAAAACCTCCCTCCAGCTCCAAGCCTTTTAACTGCTTTAACTCAACCATGGTTAGATGCAAACCAGTCCACACATCTTCAGAACGAGGAAATAAATAAAAAGCAGAAAAAGTAACGAATGACTACAAAACGGAGCTTCTCCTCCGGAAAGCGTAAAATAGGAAAAGAAAAGGCGAAGAGTGGAAAAAACCTCCTTTTCCTTCTCCTTCTCTCCTGGTTCTTCTCTAGTAATAATAGATGAGGAGATCTGGAGAGAGACGAGTGTAAGAACCCAAGTAAAAATCCAATCTTTGTTTGAAGAGACGATTTCGAAAAATCTGAGCTTTCTGCGTGAGCAATGATGGCCGAAAGAAGTTGAATGCGACCGGATTTTTTCGCCGCAATTGGAGTTGGAATTGGAAAAAGTTAGGGTTGAATGAAAGATCCGAAGTTTCTCGAGTTGGATTGAAGAGATTGGTGAAGATTTTGAGGTTTTCGTGAGTGTGAGTGGTGGAAATCGATGGACATTGGTTGATCGCACTGCCATTTTTGCAGTTGTGGAGGATCTATCTTGAAATGCTGTTTTGTAGAAGATCTAACGAAGGGATTTGATCGCGTTAGGAGCTGAAGCGGAGAAATGTTGTAGAAAGAACGTCAGAAGATCTGTTTTGGGTTCTTGTTTTTGGCTTTTGCAGCTGTGGATAGGAGAAATGGAGTCGAGGATGGATCATTACGAGATCATGGAGCAGATCGGCCGTGGTGCATTTGGAGCGGCGATTCTCGTAAATCACAAGATGGAGAGGAAGAAGTAGGCCTCTGCTCTGCTCTTTACTGTTTGTTGTAATGCCTTCTTCAATTGGAAGTTCTTGCCTTTTTGTTCTGTTTTCAGTCAGTTTGTATGATATTTTGATGGTAGGTATGTTTTGAAGAAGATCCGGCTCGCGCGGCAAACAGATCGGTGCAGGAGATCTGCTCATCAGGAGGTAGGTCAAGGTGATCCCTTTGATTTGGTAATGGATTTCTCTCATTCTTGCAATGATTCGCTAATTTTGGGGAATTTGTAAGTGTAGATGGCTCTCATTGCGCGAATTCAACACCCTTTCATTGTGGAATTCAAGGAAGCATGGGTGGAGAAGGTGATGAATTGAATACAACCAATTTTTTTAGCTTTTAGACCTTAATGCTGTATTGTTTAGGTTAATAATTCCTGACTTTGAGATCTTCGTGCAGGGGTGCTATGTTTGCATTGTCACAGGATACTGTGAAGGTGGAGACATGTGAGTGATATAAAAGAAATCTGAAACTGGCAATTTATGGTTTTAATTTGGTGTGGAGATTTTCTGTGGATATGTTGCTTGGAAAATCTCAAGCTAAATTTCATGTTTTTTTGGTGGATTTTGAAGTCTATGAGACTTGCATTTTTTTTCCTGCTGACCTGCGTCATCTTTCTCCCTCATATCATGCACAGAAAAAGAAAAAAAAGCAGATTCCCAGACTTGTGGAATGCACACTCTTAGATGTCCACAGAAAAACTAACTACAGTGTTGATTCTGCAAACCAAGGAATCGTCAGCTGTTTGCAAATATGCTCTTGACTTCATAATTTGACATTTAATTTGTAGCTTTTATATCTGATAGGGCTGAGTTGATGAAGAAATCAAATGGGGCGTCGTTCCCTGAAGAGGTTAAGTGATTTCCATTTATCACTTGTGAGAATTAATTTTATGTAAGTCAAGTTGTCATCATTAAATTTTTTTTTTTTTAATGAAATGTGCTCAGAAACTGTGCAAATGGTTCACGCAACTGTTATTGGCCGTAGAATATTTGCATTCAAACTTTGTCCTGCATCGAGATCTCAAGGTTTGTGAGATACAGGAGCTGACATATTTGAATTGGGTTTCAATACAATTATATTTTAATGTGTCCTGATTTTTATACCTGCTCGGCAGTGTTCCAACATATTTCTCACCAAGGATCAAGATATTCGCCTTGGTAAGTCCTTGATGAATTTCTTCTGGCCATGTTTTAATCGCATGATTTTAGTTATCTTCAATTCCAGTACACGTTTCTTTGTTGTTTGTGCAGGAGATTTTGGACTGGCGAAGACGCTTAAGGCAGATGATTTGGCTTCTTCCGTAAGTTTGTCCCATACTTATATTCCATCTTTCTTAGGTTTATTGCAGTTGTTAATTCTGATCATATCATTTTCATTGAGTATGCTGATGAATGCTGTTTAAGGAACACTTCAAGCAAGGGGATAATGGACTTCTAAACTCTGTTTTGTTGCTTAGGATCAGTGTCCGGGAATGTTTTCTTGTGAGGATTATTTCATTTTACTTAGATCAGCAGCTGTGCACGACTTTACATAATTGCAAAAGTTGTGTGTTAAACTGACATATTGCTATTTGAAGTTTGAACAACTAATTGCAGATAAGAGCATAGTCTTGAGTTGGATCATGGATGCAAGAGATAAAGAAATTAATACTGCAAGAATCCCCTGCATTTAGCTGTTTTTTTAGCATTTATTAGTTAAGCTTATGCTGCTGCCATTAACCCCCAGAATGATGCTAGTTCCCATTTAAAAGCCTGAAATTTCGAACAGCATTTAATTTTTTAGATCATTAACTGGCTATTGGACACAATTGTTGCCTCAAATATTAAAATCTATCTTATTAAAGTAAGACGGACCAGAGTTTCGTCATGCTAGAGTGACTTGAATTCTGATTATTTATAGGGAGTTAGGTCTCACAGTTCTGATACTGCATTGGTCTATATTAGAAATGTAATTTAATTCTGAGGCATTTAGATATTTTACTGATAGGATGATGTCCTACTATCTGTGGTTTATTTTGTTATGTCTACCAATTCGTAGCAGAAACCCTCAAAATTTTCCCCCTGTTAAGTCACATAAAAACTTCTGCAGCTAGTAGTTACAGAAACTTGTGGGATATTAGTTCCATGAATTTAATCCTAACTGCGTTGTGTTATTTTATGTTCCATGTTCCAGGTAGTTGGAACTCCCAATTACATGTGTCCAGAACTGTTGGCTGATATTCCCTATGGTTTCAAGTCAGATATTTGGTCTCTAGGTATGATGTCTCTGTGAATTTTCATCTTTAACATGGCTTGTGCAATATGGTTCTGGCTTTGATTTTCTTATTTGAACAGGGTGCTGTATGTATGAGATGGCAGCTCATCGTCCTGCATTTAAAGCATTTGTAAGATTTCCATTGTTTTTTTTTTTCTTCCTAGTTCCTACAGTATTTCTTCTCACGAGATTTCAAGAAATTGAGTGCCCGTTTCATACAACTTGTCCTGTCTGAGTATCGAATGCTATGATGCACGGATACTTCATAACGGGCAACGTATCATGTTGTATCGTATCCGGTACTTCACCTTTTATGTGTAAAATCCATGTCCCTGCCGTGTCTATGGCGTGTTCTTGCCGTATCCATGCCATATCCGTGCATCATAGATTGAGTGATTCTCTTTTGATTGTAGACCTAGGCTTAAGCACAAGATGGTACCATAGTTTGTAATTTTTTCACAAAAAATGTACATTATATGTAGATGTGATGCTTGGATTCTGACTAGTGTATTCAGTGTTATTATTCTAACTGTAGAATGAAAAATCTGGAATCTGTTTTAAACTTGAAATGAACAGTTTTCTTTAAACTGGAAGATCAATCTAAACTGCACAAGAAATATATGAAATTTCACATAAGTGGGAATTTTAGCACACCTAATGTATCTTCCAGTATAATGTGATTCTTGGGCTGAGATATCATTGGGTAGGACCATCATGATAACTATGTGGTTGTGTATGTATGTGGTTTCTTGAGCAATGTAATGAAAGCCTGAGATTCATCCTCTAACTTAACAGAGAGGGAGTTGTAGAAGCCAGCATAATCAACCTAAACCTGAAGACATGTTTTAGGATGATGCCATCCTTTTGGACTTATATCTTCTTCTTCTTCTTTTTCTCTCAGCAACTTGATTGACTCTATAACAAACTGAGTCTTGATGTAGTCAAGAGAAGCCAACTCCAATTGATTGAAAGCTCAGGACACTTAGTTCTTCAATCAAACAGAAAATGCACTCAAATGTTGAGATTTGCTTAACTTTGATTGCGACAATTCACCGTAGATTTCTTCAATCCAATGAGAGCTAACCAAGGTAGAAGAAAGAATAAAAGTGCATGAAATTGCAACTTCTATTAAAAAAATTAATGAATAATAACAAGACTAGCATGGAACGTTAGACTCGAAAACCTAAATCTAGGTTATCAAAAGAAAAAAGAAGCTTGAATCTAAAAATGAATCAGGTCGATCCATTTAATTCTAATAATAATGGAAAGAGAATTCCTGAAACAACCCCAAGGAATCCCAATAAAATTCATCTCTTGTTAGGGATGACTTAGATGAGAGATATTCTTGGATTCTTCCTATCCTTGTAGATATCTCTCAGTTCCTATTCTTACGCTTAACGACCTCCTAAAAAGTAAAATCCAAGCAACTCTAATTAAGAAAGTAATTATAAGTCACTAAGGATTGAAGCAAGAACTTAATCTCATTGCATGTTATGTAAGGTCTGGACGTGTGCGCCTAAGATAGATGGACTGTTTGGCACCATTGGATCATTATGGGTTTAATTGGATGTCCAATCAGACCCACTTAAGGACTGATTTGGATTTCCATAAAACTCAACACATTTAACTTCAAATTTGGGACCCATCTTAAGTCCATCTTCACCATCCAAAGTCTTCTTGATTGAGCCCTGATTAGAATTGACAAAAAAAAATCCTTGTGATTGATTAAATCGATCCATGTAATCAAAGGCTTGAGCAATTACATGATCCGCTGGATCTAGGCCATGCGCTTTTGCATTAGTCTTACACGATTCGCTCAAGTTGCAACTCAGCTGAGTCTGTGCAACTTGGCAGGGACTTAGTCTAATACAATTAAACAACTTTGCTGAAATGCCACTGCTAAGTTTGATACATCTTGGCAAAGTCCATGCAACTTGGTAGGGACTGAGTCTGATACGATTTGGCAGTGTCAACTCCTACTTGGCCAATTTACCTCTGTCTGTCACTTTCAGATTATGGATAGCAAAGCTTAGCACAAAAATTCTGTGTATTATTCCAAAATCTATTGCAAGCTAAAGGTATAAAACCCATGGAGCATGCCCATGCTTAAGACATACCCTTAATACTTGGCAACAAATGCTTCTTTGCCACGGGGACTTTAAACCAGCTTATAACAATGAATACATAGTGTGTAAAAGTTTTAATAACAATTTCTAGGATTCTGAATCATCATAGTGAGTAAGAGTTTTAATAACAATCTCTAGGAGTCTGAATCATCATCATCGTGGAAGCCTTGTCTCAGCTATGTTGGGGTCAGCTATATGAATTCTGTTATGCCATTCCGGTCTATCCTGGGCCAAATCGTTGAATAGGTTAAGCTTCTATAGATCTATCCTTACTGCTTCTATCCATGTCCTCTTTAACCTACCCCTTTTCCCCTCAATATCCACCAATATAAATACCCCCTTAAAACTCATAAGTTTCTATTACAAACATACCCTTAATAGAAAATGGGCCATGACTTCATAAATACTTTTTAGAATAGAACAAACTTGGGAACCTTGGAAAGGTTATTGAATAACCCATTGAAGACACCTAATTTCATGTCATCTAGATATCATTTGACACATGATATGACCTTTTCTTAAAAAAAGAAAAATTACTCTAATGATGCCATTTGCGTTGCACATGTAGTCCATGGCCAATTGGGGAGCTTTGTTGACGCAGGATAGACCCATGATCCATGGGATGACCAGCCCTTTGGGCCCAGCTCAATGTTAGTTTTTCTCCAGTTTTATTTATTTAATTTTTGAAGTTATTTTCATAGCTTATATCTTTTAAGGTATAAAAGATGGGATGTTTTGATCTCAACCGTAGGAATGCTTAGATGGTTGAGATTAGTTTTAAGTTTTGCTTTTGCTTATATAATGATGTAATGCCTCTCTTTAGAAAACAATGATATGAATAAATAAGGGATTTTGAGTGCTTTTTACACTCTCCTATGAAAGGATGGCATGATGTGAGATCCGGTGGGCTTGGGCCGAGGTTGCAGATCCGATTAAAATCCGGTGTTCCCATCACCCGCCAAAGAACACCGGGGACATCAGGAACTCCACCATTCCCACATCGGCAATGTCCAAGTCTTGACCCTGGGCTTATAAGTCAAACCCCGTGTTAACTCAACATGACATGTTTTAAAGGCGTGCGGCCGCGGAAACCGTAAGAACTTTAAAGTTAAGTGTGCTTGCGCGGGAGCAGTATCAGGATGGGTGACTGCATAGCTGTGTGGCTCCGGAAACCGTAAGAGCTCTGGAGTTAAGCGTGCACGCATAGGAGCAGTACCCGGACAAGTGATTGCCTGGGAAGTCCTCGCGCGCGCACGTGGGCCAAAGAGGACAATATCATGCTCTGAGTTAGGCGGGGCTGTGACACGTGAGCCCGCATCATTTATCTAGTCCATGGGAATCTTGACTTATGCATTATATTTGTTCAACAGTAAGAGTTGTCACAATATACAAAAGTAGAAAGAAAAGTTAATTAAATGCTGCATTTCTTATTATATAGTAATACAATCCAATGAATTTTTCCCTTCACACATTGGATTTGTCTACCCATACATTGTGTGAAGATCTGACATCCATTAGACATTGAGTGGCCTATTTATCATTTCGAACTGTCATTTATCATTAGACATTGATTGCTACATGCCTACATTATTCCATCCCATGCAATTGTCCTTTTTTCCAGCCCATCCAATTAAGTCATACACAATTATCCTGAATACATGTGTGACCCCTTCATATGTATTAGCTAGTGCTTCCTCCTAACCTGAGTGCTGTATCCATTGGCTTCTGAAAGCCATCTTCAACACTCAAGTTGTACTCAGGATCCCTCAAATTCTGGCAGGGCACAAGTTGCTTATGAAAACTCCATCAACAATCAATTTCCTATCCATCCTGAAGTGCCTAGACTCATTCCACAGAAATGCCCAGTTCAGTTGGCTAATTCTATGCTTGTTAACCTCAATCATTTCCTCTTTCAATCTGTCTTTTTATTGAGAACTTTGATTTAGTTGCCTCCACTAATTATTTCCTTCCGTAAGATTTGACTCCTTTAAAATGCCAAAGACTTTTAAAATGTCGAACATACCAAATAGATATAAAAACTGATACCGCAAGTAGTTTCTGAATCACAATGAAGAATAAAATGGCGAGCTGATTCCATCATCTTGTACAATGACCCAATACTTCAATAGATATTTCAACCCAACCACTTTTGTCCGACAAGGCACTTCCACCCTTCTTGGAGAGATGCATTTCCATGCCTTCCTCCAAACCTGTCATTGAAAGACAACATCCTCTATGTATCATTTAAAACAATATCTCATCCTTTTCCTTAGGGTGAGAACCCTGGGAATAAGAGAATTTTGTGGCCATGGCATGTAGAAAGGATGTTATAAGGTTTAAGGTGGTTAAAATATAGCTTGGTTTTAGGAAAAAGCTTCAGTGAACTGAGCTTGGGATTTATTACCATGTTTACAACCTTTGACTTGGTCAGTTACAATCTCAAAGATCCTAATTATCTCATACTATTTAGGACAACCAATTAGATACCATAGGCTACAAGAGTACAATACCAATTGTTAACCAAGAATTCATGACGAGATTTAGTCGTGGCTTTAGCGAATAGATCTGCCAATTGATATTGGAAGGAGATGCAAGAACAATCTGGTTGCAGAATACAGCATAGGGATCTCAGGAAACAACAACCTAGTTCTAATGAAGAACGGCAGCAGGAGATCTGTTTGCATGCATGGGATTAAGGAGTATCTGTTTGCACAACCAAAGGGTTCTCTGAACAGTTCCTGAGATCTGTTTTAAACCTGTTGTAAAAGGCGCGTTAGAAAGCTTCTGAAAGAGAACTCTCATCTTTCTTAAAGGGGAAGAATCCTCCGAGACCTCCCTCTTTGTTCTTTCCATCCACGAGCCTTTTTATCCATGAGACCCACTTCCTAGATGCCTCTGATACCATGACAATAACTTGGTTTTGGAAGAACCTTCAATGAGCTCAATTTGAGATTCATCCATATTCTATAGATGTCTTTAGCATGATTACAGCCCTTTATTTAGGTCAATTACAATATCAGGATTTGATGATCAATATAAGTTGTTTAGGAATTACGATAACAAATAAGATACAAGTCTACAAGAGCATAATCCAAATGTAGTCCCTCATTCATGGGTAATCGTCTGGATTCAGTCTACACAAGGCCCATTTTATTTTGCCTGGCCGCCTTCAAATCTTCTTTGGTCAACTTGCATGCTTTCCTTGGATTGGTTTGTCCGCAAAATAAATTGATATATATTTTTTCCTGTGAACTTACTATTTGACTAATTTTTGGTGTTCTTTCCCAGGAAATGGTGCCTTCTTCTTGTTCATGTTTTTCCTTTATTTATTTATTTATTTTTAAATTTATTTCCTTTATTTATTTACTTTTTAAATTTTAGTGAGTAATGAGTCAACCCTTCTTTTTTCACCTTTTAACTACTATTTAACCCATCTCTTGTTAGATAAGTACAACATAATCTCGAGTAAGATGATAGAGATGGCTAATGCATATGATGCATGGTTCAAAATCGCGGTTCACGGTCATCGCGGAGTGAATTTTTATATGATCCGAGAAAAATCCGAAAAAGTATCCAAAAAATCCATAATATTAGAAAATGATAGAAAACAATATTTTTTTCCATTAGCGTATACTTTAAAGCAAAATAATGGTCCCCTCAAGTTATAACATCCTGTATCATGGCTGCATCACTGTATATACCGAAATAATCTGAAATATCATAAATTTTACATAATTAAACCATAATTTTGGGCAAACTAATAGTGTTAAACATTTAAAGTCTATAATCTAGCAATAATACTAATAGAGTTAGTGCATGTGCAGTACTCAACTCAATAACTCAATCATCAAGGTGTACTCACCTTCAAGTTTCAAGTAACATTCACCACATCAAAATGAATTAACTTGCTAACTTAAAGTAGTGGAGTTTGGACAATTGTAACTTACCTTGGCTTGATTTTTAGGACAATAAAAGTATTTAACTCAATAAAAGACTTGATAGATGTATTTTATACAAACTTTCAAACAAAAAAAATAAATTCAGATTTAAATAAATAATTAAAAAAAATACCAAAAGTGCTAAAATCTACAATATGGTGCTCCAAACCTCTAGATCTAATAAGCCTCAAGCATTTCTAAGCTATTTTAAGGTCCAATTTTGAAAAAAACTCAAAAGTCACAAAAAAAATCTCGCCAAATAATATCTCTTGACTTCCTTGTTCTTTCCGGCGGAGAAATCCACCAAATTCTTCAGTTTTGGAGCTTGGAGAGGTCACACGCATTGAGAGGAATGCTTAGGCTTGGTTTGGAGAAGAAAGGAATGAAAAAGGAGTAAAAACACAACTTAAAAAAAAATAAAAATAAAGAATCTGTCGCCATTATAATGGTAACGGCTGATATTTTCAAAATATCGGCCACAACGGGCGTTATTTTGGCGATAACGCTAACGTTAGCATTATGGGCAAAATATCGTCGTGGACACGGCCGTTATCGTTATATAACGGCCGTTATGTAACAGTAACGGTAACAACCGTTATTTTGAACCATGATATGATGGCATAAGTGTGACGCACCGGAGTCCCACATCGACTATAGAGAGGAAAGTGAATGGGTTTATATACAGATTTTACACCCTTACCTTGCATGAGGCCTTTTGATGGGTTGAGGTCCCATCAGAAACAAAACCGTGAGGCCCGTGGGCTAAGGCGGACAATATCATGCATCCGTATACGGTGGGGCATTACAATAAGTTTCTCATGTCAAGCACTTTTCAGAAACCACACAATGTCCCTAATAGTGTGATTCATTGGTTTTCATGCAAGCATGCATGTTTGAAGCTAGAACTTCAATCTCATTAACCACAAGAAAACTACCGAAGCTCTTCAGAGACTGTTTTGTCCTGTATTTGTACTGGATGCACCAACCAATTTTTGACCTGTGGAAGGTCCAATTCCACACACCCATTTCAATTTTGAAACTTCAATCTCATTAACCACAAGAAAACTACCGAAGCTCTAAAGAGACTGTTTTGGCCTGTATTTGTACTGGATGGACAAACCATTCTTTGACCTGTGGAAGGTCCAATTCAACACACCCAATTCAATTTTGAAAGTTTCTTTAATTTGGAGTTGACCCTGTTGCCAATTGAACTACTATCCACATGTAACTTTTCAAACTATGTTAGGGCGGGCCCACTTCAATTTGGTATGTCGACTTAAATCTTTTTCCGCTAATAGTAGCTCCCCAATATCTAATGAAATTTGGGGTGCAAGTCTCCTTGAGCTATTTTGCCTCTAAGCTCAATTTTTTTAACCAATTTATTGTTTTCTTTTTGTTTGATCGTGTGGGAATGTATCTCATCAAATATTCTTCTTCAGGTGCTCAAAAGAAATGAAACTGGCACATTTTGCATTTGATTTTTCCTTGTAAATTTGAAGGCCAGCCCAAAGACCAACCTTGATGAGGGAACCAAGAAGCAAGAAAGTCGAACCGATAAATTCATAATTAAGTGGTCTACCAGTCATTAAGGAGATGATCTGCAAATTCATTATCAAACCATGAATGTAGGGTAGGAAACGGTTTCTTCGTTTGAGCATGACCACTTTTTCTAGGGCCCTGTTCCTTGTAAAATCTTCACCTTGCTATTGATCATTTGGGTTTGCTGTACCTATTTTGTAGCATTTCTATGATATGCTTGAATATTGTGAAGTTGTTTCTGTTGAAGTTGTGTGATGTGCATGACTTAAGCTTTTTCATACGTATGTCAAAACAATTGATAATGTTACCATTCTTCCTGGTTGCATGGTCTGTGCAAGAGGTCCAGGGTTCAAGGATTGGTACCAATTTCTTCATCTTAAACTCCCTAAAGAGATATTTCAAAATACCTCAAGAAATTGAAAGAACAAAAAAAGGATTGGTACCACCCTCTTCATCTTAAAACTCCCTAAAGAGGTATTTCAAAATACCTCAAGAAATTGAAAGAAAAAAAATGTTATAAAAAAAAAATTGATAATGTTTGCAGCACGCATGAAAATGTGGGATGCATCTGAAATTCCTGTAATTCATTTAGCGGGGCTCTCCATAATTTTGAACCAGCCTTTATCTGGCTGGTTCACTTGCTGTATGGGCTGTGGAAATAGGAGTTAAAACACATACATCTGATGGTTGTCCTGGTGAGTGGACTGGAGTGTCATGGTTTTTAGTCCAAAGCTTGTCTTTCTCTTATCTTGCGCAAATGTGCTGTATGTGTCTGGAAATCCTCTTTGGACCTTTGCATAACCCAACAAGGCCGGCTCTTAATTAGTGTAGCTTGTACCATTTCTAATCCTGGAAATTTTATATTACCTGAATTGCCATAGCTGTTCGAAAATATAGACAAGTGGAACAACAGTAAAGAATTGTTTGGTTTGATATGATTTTGCATTGCGTTGAAAGTCATAATAAATTGATTTGATCCAGATTTAATGTTGAGCTGAGCTATAGTCTTTGCTGCTGTTTGACTTGATGGTACTGAATATTGATGTGATTTCTACTGGGATATTAGTTATTGATGCTGTTTTCATCTTGATTTCAGGATATGGCTGGACTAATAAGTAAGATAAATCGTTCCTCTATTGGGCCTTTGCCAGCTTGTTATTCCTCTTCCTTGTAAGTATGATAATGCAGGTTCTTTCTCGAGACCTCACACTTTGAGAATTACGGATTAAATCCAACTCTGTTGAAGTGTCATTTTTGTCAATCTAGGAAATCTAATTGTATTAGAAAGTTAGCTACGAACTAGGAAATCTAATTGTATTAGGAAGTTAGCTATAACTTAGGAAGTAGTTTTGTACAAGGATACTAATAATAGGGTAATCAATCCCTATAGAATGAGATGGTTCAACCCTAAGGGTACACGGTTTTCATCTCCAATAATATTATTCTCTCCAGTGGTGCATAACTGACAATTTTCCTGTGCCAGAGTGATGCTGGATCCCTTGTTTGTCAAGTGCCATGTGCTAAGGGCACAATTGTGCATGGGAATCCAGTTCAGCGGATGGAAACACCTTTTTGTTGAATCATGGAAAAATTGAGTCCCTGTTTTGCTCTTTTTCCTCATGGAAAAGTGGTCACACCAAATTATGGGAAATTCCCACCATGGATAAGCATCCCGCTTTTCCTCGCCTTTTATGCGGAAACGTGGCTGTGCAAACGTGCCCTAAATTTTATGAATTTGAACTTGTGAAAAAGCTCGATGTGTCAATCCAATCTGAATGAGCTGATAGGTCATTTCTTAAATGCAGTGATGACCGACAATTCTCATGGACACGTCTTTGACTGTTTTTGTACTGTTCAAAAACAGTTGAACATCATCAAAGGATGATCCACAACACTGGTTAAGTTTTTTTTTTTTGGTTTGTTTGTGTGTGTGTGGGGGGGGGGGGGGGGGGGGGGGGGTTGGGTGTTCTGCTACTTCTGCAAAATTTTGAGATTGTCCTGAGTTTCGTCTGATCAGAATTTTCTTTATGGAATTGGACGTTGGAAGAGAGGGTGGGTTTGTCAAACATGTTCTAATCTCCCTTGACATTCCAAATTCTAGTGGATATAGAATTGACCAAATGCAAGTTTGAGTTGCATCTAAATTCTGGAATTTCTTGAAAACTGTACAAATTTCAGAAAATGTGGAGGACCAACCCTTGTTTTTTTACTTTCAAACAACCCTTAAGTGCACATACAAGGTTTGTGAGCTTGTTATGCTTTAGAAAATTATATTCAACAGGCAGTGGTTCCAAAACCTTCTGCATGAGTAAATGCACTAAGAAATAAAAAGAATGAACAAATGCTCCATCTTTTACTTTAATAGCCCATTGATCCGCATTACCATGTAGTTAATTAAGGAAGTTTGGTGTCTGATACTATGCAGGAAAACACTCATCAAGAGCATGCTAAGAAAGAACCCCGAGCATCGACCAACTGTAAGCCTTCTCTTTAAGATCTCTAGGTGAACTTTCATAGTGTTTTTACCATCATCCTAGAGAACTTCATATGATGATCTAGAAGTTAACTTGATCAGGCGTCTGAGATATTAAGACATCCTTACTTACAACCGTTTGTGGATCAATATCGGGGGTCCTCTGATATAGTGGCATGCTCACCAGAGAAGCCCATCTCCACTGTACGCACTCGTCACAAGCACATGTCTGAGAGCCAAAATAGCAGTCTTTCCAGCAGCGATAAGGACAGCTTGCATTCGAATGAGAAAAACACTTCAGGATCTGCACCCAACAGTGATCACAAGGCCATAGATACAGATATGACTTTGACTGATGATGGAGTTGAATGCGATAATAGTTGTGTTCGGCTGCCAGTTGCAGATGAGTATCTTCCAAATGATGAACATGGCAATGGTATTTTTGCTGTTGGAACTGATGAACTGGATGCGACTAGATCAGCACATGATCATCAGAAGCCTGTAAGTGAACCAAAGCAACCGAGAATTAAAAGCATATTGATGGCTCTTAAAGAAGAGGGGAGAGTCAGAGAAAATAGCTCCCCTGTCAGAGGCACTCGTGTAAAATCTGGTGGTGTATCCAGTCAAAAGGCCAATGCCGAAGCATCACCCAAGATGCCAAAGCACAATAGCAATATTCCTTCCAGTATCAAGCATAATGCAGATACACCTGCTGTTATACCTGCCAAGCCCAATGGTGACCCTGTGAAACGGACACAGGGCTCACATCCCATGAAGCATCTGGTGAGAATCAACTATTGATTTTTTCATATTTTATTGTATGGTATTTACCATTTTTTTTTTAAAAGTATGGCTTGTAGCTATCATGATCATCGCTTGTCCTTGAGAAAAATGTTGTCTGTCAAATGTGGACATTTGACGTGATAATTGATAATTGACCCTTCTAGTCCCACCACATGCAAAAGGTTTTTGTAGAACAACGATCATAGAAAATCAACTATGGCGAACCATTAAAAAAAAAAAAAAAAAGCATTGCTTTTGTTATCATGATTTTCACTTGTCCATGAGAAAAATGTTCACTGTCAAATGTGGACATTTGACATGGTAATTTACCCTTATAGTCCCACCACATGAAAAAGGGTTTTGTAGAACATCGATCATAAAAAATCAAATCCAGAATGCCAGTTCATCATTAAAAAGTGCTAATCATCCTAACTTCTTCAATACTGTATCTGAAAACAGCTTCGCAACATATTTCTGAGGAAATTACAATAAGTTCTCACCGTAACATTCTTTCTGTGTGACACGAGACAAATTAAAATTAGTTCCCACTGCAACATGCTTTCTGTATGTGAGACGTGAAATAAGACATTCATCAGGCTGGTCCCAACACTGGACATGCGCCGGCAATAACCATACAGTCTTACTCAAAGGTGCATCCTTTGTGTACAACAACAATTAATGGTTTAATGCATTCACCAATAGTCTTCATTCTACATCAGCCTACTTGTAACTTGTAAGGCCTATGACACCTAGACACAGCATGAATATGAGGGAGGCACACCATGGATATTAAGGGAACAAGTTCTATTCATAATATATTCGATATGATTTGCATGTTATGAAGCATCCATGTATCATAGTCTGTGGTCCACCTGTGAATAGGGCCTCCACAAATTTTGATTGAGAGCATGTTCACAGTGAAAGCTACCTGATGAATGGTGTGGATATCAAATGTATTCTACAACAAAGAGTTACAGAGAAGTAACTAATCAAACTAAAAACTATACAGTGAAAGGTAGTCAATCAAATCGACGGACCTATTTAACTGAAAGTAAACATAGCATGACATTACAGAGATAAAGAGTTTCTTGTCACTGGCTAAGATTTAGACTCCCTTGCATTTGCCAAGGAATGGACTTTTTCATTCTGTTATCTTGGAATATGCACAAAAAATCTTAATCTCGCTGACAACTGGCACTAATTTTGATAGAGGGTGAGAACTACCTTTTGCCAATGTATAGCATTGAGTGTTTTAAAGACCAGATCCTGAATATGCATTTCAAAACAAAATTCATCAGTTTAATTGCCACAATTTCAGATTTATTAGTAACCTAAACATGGTCTCTTCCCATCACTTTTAATGATTCCCCCCAATTCCAGATGAAATCGAGGGAACTACTGTGCTTTCATATCCTGTGCATATTTCCACAATTAGAATAACATTCTGGTATAATAACATTTTCTTTGCTCTATCAGTCTATCTTACCATTCATGTGCTATGTATTTTCTGTTTCAGTTACCTATATCTGAGTCCTCACCGAAGAGTAAGCCTAGATACGAAGGAACATCACCCTCTGGGCCTATAAAGCAAGTTCCAGAAGAAGGGGGCTCCAGCAAATTGAGGCAAAAGCCTCCACTTTCCTATATGGCAAGGCGATCTTCATTGTTGGTTCAGGCAAAACCTTCAGGATTCGATATTCCAAATCCAGTGAGCAATGGTACCAAGCTAACTCAATGTGAGTCGAGCCATGAACCTGAGGCTCCAAACCCAATCAGTACTGGGGTTAAGCAAGCTTTGATTGATCCCATTCAAGTGTCTACTAAGATTCCTGTGGAGTCTCTCAGAGTAAAACAGTTGGATGTAAGCAATTCAAAACCATTGAAAAAGCCTCTTCAAAGTTCTGAGGAACTTTGCAAGGTTGTTCCTTCAACTACTTTAAAGGAGCACAATGACACAGTTGCAGTTAACCCGATCGATAATCATCGAGAGAGACACACAAGCTCCAATTATTCAGAACCAGACCTGCCCAGTTCAACTGCTTCATATAAACACACTACATATGAGAATCAATCAGTAGCAAGCCATAGACCTTATTACAGATCTGTATCTTGCTCCGTTGAAAGCTCTGATACCATTGATGATCTCCATGATAGTCTTCTTCCAAGTAATCATGAAGTGAGTTCAAAGCCAGATCAGGAGCTCCCTATCCCTATCGTCAAGCAGGAATGTATTTGTAAAGATAATTCCTCTGTAAGCAGCCCTGTCAGGTCAGATTTGATGCCAGAGTTAAGCCTCTCTTCTGGT
Source organism: Camphora micrantha (assembly GCA_003546025.1). Lineage (NCBI taxonomy): Eukaryota > Viridiplantae > Streptophyta > Magnoliopsida > Laurales > Lauraceae > Camphora > Camphora micrantha. The sequence continues at coordinate 23,064,485 of QPKB01000012.1, read as the reverse complement.
CCTCCTGGTGATGACAAGTTCACTGTCAGAGAATTTTTGTCATCTGTAACGGATGTCGCATCAACTGCCGTTTCAAACACCCCGAGGAACTTGCCACAAGAGAAAGGGCCGACCCTGCCAAGTCACATGGTTGAGAAGCCGATGGCTGCTCATCTGACACCAGCTTTTGATGATGTCATACATGTCATACGACACAGCAGTTTCCGGGTTGGGAGTGAGCAGCCAGTGATGGAAACTGTGGAAATGGGGGTCCAGAACATGGATGTTGGGAAACTACTCAATGTGGTGAGGGAGGAGGCGGATATAAGAAACATGGCTCCAGTTGCTGTGAAACCATCAAATTGCTCCGAGGCTGTTGCTGTGAAATCAAATTTCTCAGAAACTCTTTCTGATAAGGATATGGACGTAAGAAATACAACTCCACGTTCTCCGAAACTCAGTTGCTCAGATACAGTAAAATCCAACAGTTCTGAGGCTACTTCTGGCCCAAAGGAAGAGGAGTCATCGACGCAAGAAACATTGGATGTGAAATCCTTTAGGCAAAGGGCAGAGGCACTGGAAGGGCTCCTAGAGCTGTCTGCAGATCTCCTGCAGCAAAGCAGGTTGGAAGAGCTCTCGGTTGTTTTGAAGCCCTTTGGGAAGGATAAGGTATCTCCACGTGAGACCGCCATCTGGTTGGCGAAGAGCCTCAAGGGGATGATGATTGAGGATGCTGGACGGTCGGCGTGAGAGGACAACATATCATATCAGGTTTGGAGTTTCCTTCTATTATCATTGTTATTTTGTTAAGTACCTTTGTCTTTGTTTTCAAATTCAAAAGCTCTAATTTGAATTTTGAACAAAATGAAACCTTCTTTTTAGCCTTCCATTTTTTTTTTTTGGTATTCTTTCCTAGACAGGATTTGTATGCTGTATATAGTGAATGGTGAACTGTGAACTAAATAAATCTGATTTCTGCGAAAGCACGTGGTAAAACTGACTGTTATGTATCTTGGAAGCTTCCAAAGCAGTTAATGGGTAGATAATGAAGATGATATTTTTGTTTACTTTTCTTTTTCCTAAAATTTTTGCCAATGTGTATGAGTTTATATTGAAACATAAGCAGGGAAAAGAATCGGCATAGCGTTCAGAAAACCATCGCATTACTGGTTCCTAAGCAATCATTAGGACTAATTTTCTGGCTTCCATCGCCAACTTCCCGAGGATCTGCAGGTATAGAAGCACCCAGGGATTTATATACTAAGGGCTCCATACGAGGGATCAATCATCCTGGCGATGGATGCGGGCACTGTGTTGTCAGCGGGTATAACGTTGTTCATCTAGGAAAGTGCGGGGCTCTCCAATGAAGTAGCTCACTTGAGGTGGCAGGAGGCAAACGGACACAACCAGTTTCTGGTTTATGAGATGTTCTGCTTAGATGCATGGTCTGTCTTTCAATATTATATCAAATGAGCACCCCATGCCATAGTTTTCAGTTGACATCTTATTGTAACTAGCTACAATTGCAAACTTGTTAGGTTTGCCACCCAGTTGGATCATGTGAGGAATTGGCCAACATTTTAGGCCATGCACGATCCATGGTGGTAACTGACCCAAATTGACTGGGATGGGGCTCTGTTGATGATGATACAGGGTGCTCGTTCTCAGTGAGTGGTGAGTAGTGGAAGAAATTGAATTATGAACTTGAGTTTCTTGAACTCGTATGCAGGGATAGGTCCCAAAATGGTTGAACCACGGCTCAAAGTCAAAGTCCTTGCATAACAATGGCATCATTGCGTTCTGGTCATAGGAGGTTGTTTGATCAGTTTAGATTCGTCAAAGGTGAGCTCCACTCTATGCGTTGTTTGTTATCTTTTTGCATACCCATGTCAGTCCGCTCCTATTTGGATCATGTATATGGACTGTGTTTTAGGGTCTGCTTGTTTGCACATATAATACGTAGGATATCATGGCCTAAGTGGTTACAAATGAAGATAAAATGTGTACATGCAGAAATGAGCATCAAATAACTTCACCGTTTATCGAAAATAGAATTGAGGATGATGGGAAATGAATAACCAGCCATCACTCCAGTAATTCACATCTAGGAAAGTCAAGGCGCATCTACATTGCAATTTCATATCCTTCACACCTAACTTCTTTAATAATGTTCAGTATGGAGCTGGTTTAACCTTGAATTCCTATGTATTCCATGCAAACAAACGCGCACCGTATTTCCTCTTATGACTACAAAATTTCAAAAATCATCTCTTCTTTTTTATTAAAAAAAAAAAAAAGTCTAAAAGTTAATCTCTCATCCCACTAAAAGAAAAAAATAATTTTTTTTTTTTAGCCAAAAAATTAAGAAGTTCCTCCAAATGCCACAAAATGATAAAAGGTCGATAAGGTGGATATTGAAATTTTGTAACTTTTGAAAAGACCCTCTTCTTTTCTTGTCACTTAAAGTGACCATTTACTTTGAATTTGCTTTAAAAGTGTTATTTCAATAGGAAAAAATATAAAGTGAAGTTAAATGGGTCCTAACAGTTTAAATTTTCAACCATATCTTGTTTGGATGAGTTTGGCTTGACATACAAGCGAAGTACTCCTTCACAACACTCCTCATTGCTTCATTCCTCATTTAGCTTTGATACCATGTTAATAAGCAGAAATACCAAAAGCTCAAGTTGTGAGTGAACATCGCAACAATTTATAACAACAACGAGCACTGCTCCCAGGCTAGTTTAGAAGTAAATTCATAATAGACTATTGTATCACTTTTCACATTTTCTAGCCTCGCTATACATTATTAAAGGGACGAAGCTACATAGGGTTGAGAGTTGTCAATTGCCCCTCTCAACTACTTATTCCTTCCCTTTAAATCAGGAGGAAGATATTGATCGATATATTTTGATCCTATCATTTTGCCCCTCCTCAACTCTTTTTTTTTTTTCTTGTTTGCCCTTCAACAATCTTTTTTCCCACTTAGTAAAGAATGAAACTTTTAAAACATAAGGGGTTTTGGTCTTTTACTCATAAAAAAGACAACTCATCAAATCACCAATAAAGTAAGCATTATGCTATGATTCTTTCTTTTATTCTTTTTTTTTTCTTGCACATTATTGAGCCTAAAATCCTAATCCTCTCAAAGTTTGGAATTCATAATCACCCCAACTCCTTTAATTTATTATCAAATTTTGAGGTTTTAGCATTTTACTTCAAAATCTGGATTAAATAAATCTAATTTAATTTTTAAGTAAGAGATTTTAGGTTACTATAAGTAAAGGTGCTTAAAAGTTCTTTTGTAATAATAATTACATATCAAACGGGCTCTAAACAATGGGCCAAATATCAAGACTTTTTATGAACATCAACTCTATTTCATGTTAATGAAAATTATTTAATTTAACTTTTATTCAAATTCATGTGCTCATGAGTAAAAATACTAAAATTATGTAATTTACAAGTCTTCTCTTGTCTTTCGTACCCATTTTTATCATTAAAATGCTAAAATTATGTAATTTACAAGTCTTCTCTTGTCTTTTGTACCCATTTTTATCATTATTCGATATAAAGAGCCAATCTAAATTCAAAAAATATTTTTGGGGTATAATATAATAACCAGTCCGTGACTATTTTGTACCCATTATATTGTAATATCAGCCTTGAGCCATTATACTGTAGTAGAATTTTTAATTTTTTCTCAAGTTCCTCGCTAATGTTTGATAGCTGAATTTTGCTTGGTGATTAACCTGAAGATACTTTAAAAAAAAAAAAAAAAAGTGTCTCACTATCATATCGTGGACCCTTTCGTATTTGAGCAGTTTCTCTTTCTTTTGAACTATTGTGAGCCCCTTGCCAGACCAAATGTCTGATAACAACCTGCTGACTCGGGATATCCCCAAACTTTTTTTATCTATGTGGGACCCACCTATTGCTGACAGTATCTAGGGGTGGGAAATGGGTCAGTCAGTTCAAAGTGGGTCGAGTTGACAAGGCATATCTACAGGTTGAAGTCCAACCAGTATCCAAACCCATTTTTAAAACGGATCAAGTTACTTAAACCCGCAGTCATTGCGGGCCCGACTTAACGCCCATCGACCTGTTTAACCCGACCTAATCTATAGAAGTGTCTGCGGCCCAATCCATTTCAAATATTAAGGCTATATTTGATTCAAATTTTTGGGCAAAAAAAGCACAACACAAGATTGGCTCATTCCATATTAAATAAACCATTTAAAGTATCAAAATATCATACCACCAAATTGTTTCAATGAATTTATGTGCACGTCAGCGCCAAACTAACCCATTCAAGGTTAAGCGGGTTTGACCAGGTTAACCGTAATCTGACCCGTTTTTATTCAGGTCGGGTTCTCCTGACCCTTGACCAACTTCCATGTCAAATACAGATCGAGTCAGTTCAGATTTTGCCCCGCATAAGTCTGCATCTACTCGGGCCTAGCATATTCTCCTTCCTTATTGGCCGTCAATTCCCTTGGACCAAGCTTTGGAAGCTATCAATCCTCTCTTCTAGGGGTCGTTTGTTTGCACCTAATTACAGTATGTAATCGGTGAACATGCATAATGGTTGCGCATCAGTCTTACTTATCTGCACTCATTTACGCACCTGATGTGTAAATGGTGCGCAAAATGGGCCACCAAATTTGATCTCAGCAATTCCTGGGACTTGCATTTGCTCTGGCCTACTAGTGCCCACCCATCTCCAAATCCCCCTTTGGTGAATGGTTCTGGCAGTCAAATCCTGTTGTTTGGAAATTATGGAAAGCTAAAAAGAATCCTTTCTCCTGCAGTCCCAACCCCTTAGCCCTAGCAGCACAGTTTTCAATAGATCCATAAACCTTATGCACTAATGGAATATTACCCACAAACTAGCCGTGCGCAATGATCAAGCGGCAAAACTAGAGGTTATAAAGTGAAATTGCATCCAGTGAGATCCTAATTTTACATGAAATCGCCAGTATCGTGTCCTTTATAAAATTCCGAAATAAAGACACACACACACACACAAAAAAAAAAAAAAAAAAACCACATTGTCTCAAATCCAATATAACTCAAAGATGAAAGAAATATTATCTATAAAGCTCATATTTCAAAAATTCAATGTAATTTCCCTCCCATATAGATTGTTGAGAAATGAGCCTATGCTGATGATTGCATGAGAATCAAGGCATGAGTGCAATTAACCCCAATGGGCCTACCTTTCTGAAGTCCCACCACCTAATACCTGTTTTTATTCATGACTTTGATTTGTTGGGTTGGGGTTGGGGGGGGGCTTTTTAATTGGGGGATTCGGCGACGGGTCCCTGAATATTTCATTTTATTGCCTTAGGTCCGCAATCTTTTCTTATAGTGTGATAGGTCTTTTTTCCACATTTGAAAACCTAAAATGTCTAATTTACCATTTTTTTCAAATCATATCCTATGATTAGTGGGATAAGCCATTAATAATGGTCAACTACCATTAAATTAGGCATGATTAATAAAATTTCACTAATGAAATTTTTAAATAAATTTAAAAAAAACACAAATAAGTTTCAAAAAATAAAAAACAAATTTCAAAATAAATTTAAAAAATGCACATAAAATTCAAAAGAACGCAAATAAATTTCAAAAAAATGAAATGAATTTAAAAAACCCAAATAAATTTCAAAAGAAAGCAAATAAATTTCAAGAAACAAAATAAATTTTAATAAAAATAATAAATTTAAAAAAAATCAATAAATTTCAAAAGAACGCAGATAAATTGAAAAAGACACAAATAAATTTCAAAAAATATAAATAATTTTCAAAAGACGAAAATCAATTGTAAAAGATCCAAATAAATTTTAAAAAAATATAAATAAATTTCAAAAGGCTCAAATAAATTTCAAAAGAAGTAAATAAAATTAAAAAACGCAAATACATTTGCCAAAACTAAGTCATCGCCGGATTTCCAAATTAGCGAATAATGTGGCAAAAAACTCAAGCCTTTTTGTCAAAAACTAAGTTAAATTTATTTCAAAAAATACAAATAAATTTCAAAAGACAGAAATAAAATTCAAAAACACAAATTAATATGCCAAAATCTCATATAGACTTGTTTATAACTTAGATAGATTTGTTCTAGAACTCACATAAATAGCGTAAAACTCGGATAGATTTGTCCAGGACTCAGATAAATTCATCCAGAACTCAAACAGATTTGTCCAGAACTCAGATAAATTCATCCAGAACTCAGACTGATTTGTCCAGAACTCAGATAAATTAGCCAAAAGCTCAGATAAATTTGTTCAGAATTCAGATAAATTTGCATAAAACTCAAATAAATTTGATAATAATATGAAATACTCAGATAAATTTTATAGAAATTCATATAAATTTGTTAAAACTCAGATAAACTTGAAAACAACTTAGATAAATTTTACAAACACTCAGATAAATTTCATTAAAACTCATATAGATTTGTCAAAAGACTCAGATAAATTTTTCACGAGTTAGGTCAACTTGGGCTTGACCCAAACTGGACTGGCTGGCTACTGGGCTTTTTCTGCAAACGGGTCGGGCTTGATCCGACCTGACCTGCACTGGAACCGACCCAAAAGGGTCTTCTTCCTCCTTTGTTTCTCTGCAACAGGAACCGGAATCATTCCTCTTCCGGTCTTCTTCTCCTTCGACAGTAACGGTGCAACATCGCTTATTCTCCGGTGACCGGGGCAGCACGCAGCGGCGGCAACGAAGAAGCCGGAGGTGGGGTCCAGCGAAAAACGTTCTGCGGTCAGGCTACGAAACACGTCTGTTCCTTCCAACGATCGGCGACGAGAGCAGCAATGCTGCTCTTATTCTCTAGCGACGTTAGGGAGACAACGCCCAGATCGATCTCGCTCTTCAATTCTGCAAGATGGCAAATCCGTGGCCCACTCAAGATCTCGAAACCCCGATCTCAGAAACCCTGATCTCGTCCTCTGTTTTTTGATTCCGGCGTGCAGTTGACGAGTGATACCAGTCTCTTACTCTTCTTCTTTGCGATCGTGACCCACCGATCGATCTATCGATTTTCGCACAATCAGTGGCCCTTTCGAAGTCCGATTCAACGGATCTCCTCCAATCAGCTGGAAACATTCAATTTCGTTTCCCCACTCTCTGTTTTCCTCTTCCGGTGACACGCAGTCCTTTTCTCTGGCAACGACAGTAACAGAAAATCCTCGCGGTTTTCTTGCCTGCACTGGTTCTGCTGCGATCTTCTGTGACCAGAATAGAGAGCTCTGAAATCAGTCTCTGTTCCGCGATCGTGACCCACCAATCGATCTATCGATCTTCGCACGATCAGCTGCACTTTCGAAGTCCGATTCAATGGTTCTCCTCCGATCACACCAAACAACAACACCCCGTTTCTTCGTCTGCAATGGCAGAAACGGGTTCCTCTGTTCTGGGTGATCAGTTTGGATTAAATGTTTTTGCAAAGACGCAGAGATCAGATCTGTGATGAAGACGATCTTTGGTTCAGATTTTGCCTAGGAATGAGGTGGGGAAACGAAAGATTTGAAATTTTGAAATTTCAAAATTTTATGCCTAAAATGGTTGAAAGGGTAAATCAGTCATGAGAATTGTATCCATGGACTTCTGGCTGCAAACAGTCTTGCTGTTTGGACCAAAGCCCTTAAAATGAATTCGTCTAGACTGGAGGCTGGAAACATTCGATTCTAGGGACCTTTGGCTAATTATCTCTTTAGCTAATTATCTCTTTATTATTCATGACTTTGATTGGAGAGAGAGAGAGAGAGAGAGAGAGAGAGAGAGAGGTAGGTCTTTTTAAACCTCTATCTCTAGGTCAATTTCCAAAAAATAAATATATTTTTCAAAAAAAAAAAAAGTTATTAGTTATATTGATAGACCTTCAGCTTGTTTAGGTGGCTTGTGAAAGAATTTACAGACTACAGTGGAAATATTTATAAATACCACAACATCAGGGTTTCTAAAGAGCAGACAAGAGCTTGCTTAGGTTGGCTTGTGCAAAAACTTACAGAGGTTAGTGGGCATGTTTATAAATTACCACAATTTGTCACGACCCAGGCTTAAGATCTAATTACTTCGGACAAACTCCGAGTCGCGAGGTCTATACTTACTCCCGTAAACTCCGAATTAACCAAGGTTAAAACGGAATCCACAAGTGATAACCATACATACATACTGTTAAATGTATATTTTTATGGAACATATATATACATTGCGAACAATTAAAACATGACGGTTCTTTACATGAAAGTAAAGTTCAATATACACATTTCATTTCCTAATCAAGTCAACCATTGCATATTCAAATACAATGTAGGTGACACTATTTACCTTCCAAAATAAATATACAAAAAGTATTCTAAAAAAGATCTCCAAATATTCTAGTTCATTAAAACAAAGTTCATTCTAAATATTTCCCAAAAAGTTTCAACCCAATTCGCACTCTAATTTACGTCCATTCAATCAATCCTCCTGGAGGAATTGAATTGGCCACCTCCTCTGGCGGCACGGCCTCTGTAAGACCGGCATGGGCAACTGGGCCTGTAATGTCATCAACAATACATGTGAACACGACGGTTCAACAATGTATACACAGATCTTATGAAAGTACATGCTAACTTTCATAATAAATTTGTTCAATTTAACAATTAAACAATTCTATCATCAATTATCAAGTCTAGACAATTCTAATCAATACAATAATAACCTGTCCAATTAGAGTCAAGTAATAACAAGTACTAGATGACAACTACAATACTAATCATTTCACTTTCATTTTCTCATTTCCATTCAAAACGTTAGATTCAGTACCTTTCATTGATATTAATTAATATTCATTAATAATCATTAAGTGACTTTTCATTCAATAATTTGTGGGATCTACCAGTGTTTGGATCGGAGATCACTGGCATCACCACGAAGCTACAGAATACCTCCAGTCCATCTACTGCAGTAGAATTGTTTATTAATTATTTATTGATTCATTTTAGTAATTCATTTCAGCTCAACATCGAGCTTAAGAAACTACTGTGTAGTGCCAGACTCAGGAATCAGATTAAATCAACTTAATAATTCTATTCAAATATCTAAACCAAACATTCAGGTGAAACATTCGTTATCTAATGTAGACGTTATTATCGATTACATCACTTTAATTGAAATTTGTACATTATGATATCCATAGCTAACACCTATGAAGGTCTAGGTATAAATACTATTAACACCAGCTTGAGTAATAGGCTTTTCATTAAGGAAAATCAGCCCTAAATTGACAATTTTTTTCTAAGTTCGGTCACCTTGTCAGTCACCTATTCAGCTGGCCCAATTCGGTTAGCTTTCCAAAAGCCTAACTTCTGATGAAAAATCATGACAAGAAATTCCGGTCACTTTTCGGCTAACCGAAATCATGACTTCAGTTAGCCGAACTCACACGGTCAGCTTTCTAGAAGCTGAACTCAGTGCAATTCAATCCCAGGTGGGTTCGGTCAGGTGTCGGTCAACTTTCTAGAAGCTGACTTGCACTGAGAAATCAACCCAGATGGGTTCGGTCAGCTGTCGGCCAACAACTAAGCTGACCGAACTACATGAAGAGCTTCAGATTTTCAAGTTCAGAACTTCAGAATTTCTGAAGTGGAAATTTTGGATTTGAACTCCTTGAACTCTTACAACTACAATAACATCTTAAATCATAAGAAATGCATACACTTGCCTTGTCTAGAAGATCAATTGACAAAACCCTTTTGTTTAGCTTGTCTTGAGATGAAAAATCCCTAAATTGAAACACTCTTTTAACCTACAAACCAAAACCAATTGACAAACAAAGCTTCTATGAGCTATTGATGCTAGAAACTCATACAAGTACTCAATAAAACTAGATAGTTCTCTAAGGACTCAATCGCTTACTTGTAATTCAAAGGGAAGAAGAAGTTGAGGTCTATGTCCAACTTTCACTCCAAGAAAATCAATGAGAAGGTGAAGAAGAAGATGAAGTCCTCTTCAAACACACATGCAAGCTCCAATCTTGACACTTGAGGAAGAAAATGGAAGTAAAGAGAAAAAGAAAATAGCCTAGGGTTGCCTCTCCACTCTTTTGATATGAAAACCAACAAATGAATGAACTTAAAGTTCATTTGGGACCTTATAAACCCATTTTTGCATTAAAACCCGCCTTCACTTTTATTATTTACATTTCGAGTTAAATGAAGACTCATTTGATCCATTTGCGGTCAAAAGTAATCAAGCTTAATATAAAAGTTAAGGTACTCTTTGAGATACACGCGTTGGTACCAAGAGTAACCGTATTCGATGAAATACGCGATAATTCGTATTTACGGAAAAGTCCTTGTATTTCCTTATTTGAGTCTAAAATTAATTCAATTAGTTCAATCACATTCATTATCATTCCATTAAGTCCAAATCAATCATTTGAGACTAATTTCATTGAATTTGGTCATTAACCATAATTATTTTAATTAAACATGGTTAATTAGCATTAATTCTAATTAATTAGAGTTAATCTTGATTAACTCGGGATGGGGTGTAACACGGCCTAAGGTTTTTTTTGAAAGCTGTTTAAAAAGAAAAGTAGAATACTTCATTTATGAAAGTCCATTAGAAACTCTATAAGAAATTTCTCTCGTTGTTGCTCGCTTTGATGTCATAATTTTGTTGAGAGGAGGATTCATGTGTATGGAAGTTTGGTGGAATAGTCAGACTACAATGGACAAGATTCTTTTCAGACCAAAACTGATAGCAATCATGATTCAGATCAATTGAAATGAAACATTTTATTATCAGAAACAGAAATGCACTATAATACTTGGGCACAAACACGTGACCTCTAAAATAAAACAAGTGAACTAATAGACCAAATCATTCTTACAGTAAAGGAAGCATACACAAAAGAGAGACAATGCTATTTAAGCAACCCCATTTCAACAGGTGCATTTTTTTCATAAGCAATTAAAAAAATTTCCAGTAGTGTTATATGAGATTACATCTCACGTTAAATCTGCAGAACCATCTCCAAAATAGTACTTCGCATCACCACCATAACACCACCATAACGGACAGCATTCTCACAACAAATTCAGAACGTCTATGAAGTATTATAATTGCAAGAAATCTGAATAGTTAGGAAGCTCTTGGTTGACTATTCCACCTGGTGAGGAAGCTGGAAACCAGATCAGATGGCATCTGTCTTCTTTTCTTCTTAATCATTATCAGCATCAGTCCCTGAATTGAGTTGAGATAGGTTAGACAGCGCATAACTAATGTAGTAATAGTTTCTTTTACTTGGCATTGGACTTGCAAGATGACATACAAGCATCCATTCTACCAAATATTTTCTTGGGTACATGAAAATGAAGGTTCTTCATCCCTATCATTCGACACAAATATATGACGAGATACACCAGCCTAGTGTATATAGCTCTAAATGGAACCGGCTGCTATAATTTTTCAAGATCGCAGTTACCCAGTGGATAACCAATACGTAATGGAGAAACCAAAAGAAGTACAATCGAGTATTCGATCAAACTTACCTTTCTGTCATATAAACTTTAGCTAATGGAGAGGAACTTACCACCACACATGCTCAATAGGATTTGATGACGACCACATCTCAACTAAGAAGAAAGCTGATCTGTCCTCAAATGCCGACAACTAAAATTTATTGAGACGACAGATTGAGATAAACTGGTTTCTGAACACATACAGGGGATGTATCAATTCCCCAACTCATATCACCCCCGAACAAGTACATTGGCCTGCCCGCATACACAAGTAGACATGTACACAACAAGAAATGAAATGTAATGAAATTTGGTTTACTTGAGTCGTCACTGCACTTCCTTGACTAACTTTGAAACCACCAAAAAAGTCAATTTAAAAAATGTAATAGCTGAACTGTCACATTATTTAGGTCCTGCAATGGCTCATCAACAATATATGATCTAATGAAGAAATGAATTTGCGATACGTTTTGTCGACAACCATATGTCATTATGCATTTTACTTGGTTCCATTCTCTATAAAATACACGACAATTTCAGTACAAGGCCATGCCACTTCACATGCTCTTGAGGCACCAAATGCCTTCCAGCAGCCTCTAAAGCTAGAATGTAGGTAGAAAATTACTAGGCTGTTATCTTCTTACCTTCAGTACCCGCTTGTACCTACCCAATTTGAAAATAAAAAAATAAAATAAAATTGGGTAACTGATTTAATTAATCATCTGCTTCTGTGCCTGTCATAGAAGATTCAACCACAGCTTGGCGCACAAATTGTCCTTTCGATCGTGGTCGCTGCTCTGCAAGCTTTTTCCTACTATGATACCTGACCTGTTAAAAAATTGAAAATTATCACTGAAGATTCAGTTGCATAAATTCTTCAATTTCATATTTAAGTGTAATAGTGCCAACATAATAGTCACAAGGAATTAGATGCATAGAACTCTAAAACCTCTTATGACTATATAATAACCAACATAATTATACTCGCAAGCAAAAGAATTTAAAGCCTAAATCTTTGAAAATGTAAAACTTCGTTGAGGCATTAAATTCCATAGATGCTGGGCTAGCCTAGTCTATTTATTTTATCAATCCCATGGAAAGGAAATAACAAAAAAAGTCCCTGCAGAATATCCTAAGCCCTGTAGGGCAGTAACTCTACAATCAGTAGTCCATATATAGTCAACTAAGAGGAATAGAGCATCCTTCCAGAGAAAAAGATCAAAAAATGATGAATTCTGATTTTGAAAGGAATGATCCATGTGTGAAGAAGGCCTTTGAACTGGGAAGTGTTCCTACCTGTAATTTACAAAAGCCATATAAAGAGGAAGGGGATGGCCATGGATGCGAAGGATACCTCCTTCATTACCTTTCCTCAGATGATTCTAACAATCAAGAGACTGAAAATATGGTGTGCAGGCCAAAATGGACTTGATCATCTGCTCAGGTAATTAAATGGAATCCGTAGAGTCTGAAGGTGGGCCCTTCTTGTTCAATGATCCACCCAATTCAGAAGTGGGCCCCTTTCCATGGTAAAAACTATGTTCTTTCCATAACAACATGGGGTGGAAGTTCACTATGATCGATGAAACCTTTGATTTTTAGAAGCTGGGAGTAAGCATCCATCAGATCATTGTCTGGATAAAAAGATTAAAGGCCCCACATATGAAGATGGTCATCTTAGCGAATTGTATGAAATCTGATGATCAAGACTCCGAAAATTACTCTAATATGAAACATGAAAGTCAATCAGATAACCATGGTTGGAAATGATGGGGTGTAAATCTGTTGAGATGAAGTTAATAAACATGTCTGGTACATGGGCTTTCTTTACCCATTTTGTCTTTTCATATCATTGTAAACAACCAAAGAGCCTTTGTTCATAATCTGGAAATTAGCCTAAATTCCCAATACATGTTCAACTTAAAAAGCATAACTCGAATTTAACTCAACAATCTTTTTTCAATCTATAGCTTATCTTAATGTTAGTCATGTATCTCGATACCGAAACACTAAGAAGATAGTAATTTTAAATATTTGCTTTAGAAGAAACCAACATGCGAAGAAGATTGAAGTTAATAAACATGCCTGGTACATGGGCTTTCTTTACCCATTTTGTCTTTTCATATCATTGTAAACAATTAAAGACCCTTTGTTCTTAATCTGGATAATGCTTTGAAAGTAGCCTAAAATCCCAATACATGTTCAACTTAAAAAAGCAGGTCTTGCATTTAACTTAACAATCTTTATTCAATCTAGCTTATCTTAATGTTAGTCATGTATCTCGATACCAAAAGACTAACAAGATAGTAATTTTAAATATTTGAATTAGAAGATACCAAAACACTAAGAAGATAATAGTTTTAAATATTTGCATTAGAAGTAGAAAAGGGGGCAGTAAATAAAAGGTTTGCTAAAACAAAGTGGATGGATTTGGAAAGGGACGGAGCAACAACATTTAAGCATAAGGTGATCAAGGGGGAGAGTGAAGTTTAGAGGGAGCTACGGACAAGAGGAACCAAATGGCATTATTTGGAGGGAGAAACTACAAATAAGAGGAATAAAATGGCTGACTGTAGTAGAAATATTGCAAAAGAGGTACTTAGAGAATGAAAAGGAAAAAGACACTAATAAAGAAACTTAGTGGAAGAGTGTAGAGATCCAGGAAGCCATTCAAGAGAAAAGATAGTACTACAAAGTTTGAAAGGGGACAAAAAAAAAAAAAAAACAACTAAGAAAGTACCAAGTAGTGCAAAGTCCAAAGCAAATGCTTATATATATAATAAGTTGGGAGCAAGAGAAGGAAAGAGATATTTTCAAGCTTGAAAAAATGAGGTAAGGGAAAAGTAGGGATTTAGATCAAGTTAGATGTGTAAAAGCGACAACCAAAATGTTTAATGAAGGACAAGGATATTAAAGAAAGGTAGATAGAAAATCTTAACAAACTTTTAAATGAAGATTCTATAAGAGGCTTAGAAATGATGAAGGATACTTTGTTCATATATCATACCTTCTACCGTAGAATTAGGGTAGCAATAGTAAAGAAATCATTGGCTAGAATGAAGACAAGGCTATGACGCCCAATAGTATTTTGATAGGGGCTAAAAACGCTTAGGACAATTTGGATGGATTTGATTTGTGATGCTCTTCTATAACATATTAAGGACAAAGAAAATGTTGGATGAATACAGAAGAAGTGGGGTAGTACCAATATACAAAACAAAGGAGATATACAAAGTTTCACCAAATCATCTTGGGATTAAACTTATGAACCACACTACGAAACTATGAGACAGTAATGGAGCAAAGACTGATAGGAGGCCAAGATATTTGAAAATCAAAGTAGTTTCATGCCAGGAAGGTCAACTATGGAACTCATCTTCTCACTAGCAATTTAATGGAAAATTACTGGGAGAAGAGGTCAAATCTTCATATGGTCTTCATCGATACATAAAAAGCCTATGACAAGGTAGTTAGAGATTTGATTTAGTGGATTGTAGATAATCGGAGTTTCCTTCATATTTTCTTCATCGATGTATAAAAAGCCTACGACATGATAGCTAGAGACTTGATTCAGTGGATTTTAGATAATAATAGTTTCTCGAGAGGTTATATTGGCATCATTAAAGACATGTATGAGGGAATGATAACTAATGTAACCATGTAAAAACTACCTGTGGAGAGAGGCGAGTTTCCACTGACCATAGGTTTTCATTCGGGGTCATTTTTAAGCCCTTACCTTCTTACACTGATTATGGACAACTTAATGGACAATATTCAAGAAGAGGTACCTTGGTGTCTTATTTTGTTGATAATAAAGTGTTAGTGGATGAATAAAGAGATTGTGTGAATGAAAAACATTGGAGAGTAAGTCAGGAGGTTTAGAATTCTAAGGGTTTAAAATAAGTTGAACTAAGAACAGTGGCGGACCCAGGATTTTCATTTAGGTGGGACGGACAATGGTCAATTGAAAAGGCCAATCATTCTTTCACTACATTTTTTTCACATTAACAGTGGAAAAAGAAAAAAAAGTATTGCATTTAAATAGTTTAGTAGTTGATCTTTTTTTGTTATACTTTTTCAAACCTAATTTAAAGATAAAGTCAATTGAGTGAAGATCATTGTCAACTACCAATAATCTCCATTTACTGCATGTTAAAGGCATGGTTTTCAACAAGTTTTTCATTTTGTAAGGAATCCTACTAATATAACCAAATTCGTAAATAAGCATTTTCTATTCCTCAAGAAATTAGTGCAACAATTAGCAACCACACTACAATAATACTAAAGAATCTTTAGAGAACCCCATAAAAGTAATAATCATTATATTGTGAAAATTAGTATCTTTTTTAGTCTTTATCCTTTCCTTAAGCTCCTAATAGTTCCTCTATCATATGAGACCACCTATATTTGTAAATGAACATTATTAAAATAATCATAAACATCATATTATAGTCAAAGAAAAAATTCCAAAAAAGGGAGTATGGGGAATTAGGGATTATGAATTAGGGGAGTTTGCGGGATTAGGGCTTGGGCATAAAGGGGAGTTTGGGGAGTTAGGGCTTGGGCATATGCGGGATTTGGTGATTTATGGCTTAGGGTTTCAATTAGGATTTGGGGATTTAGGTTTGGAATTAGGATTTAGAGATTAAGAGTTCAGATTTAGCCCTAATTTCCTAAATTCCATTCATCCTAATCTAGTGTTCCATTAGGGATTTTTGTTGAGAAAGAGAAGTTGAGCCTTTGGCGCAGCCCCAGATCTTGATCGGAAGTGTAGATCAATCTCCAAGAGATTGATCGAATCCAAAAGGATTCCAGCCCTAGGGCACAACACATATCATAACATGAGAAAAACTCACGATCATTGATAACTGGAATTCATTGAATAAAGCATGAGCATTACAATAGGGGACTCCTCTATATATAGAGTAACACTGTTTCTTATTAACCAAGACATTCTAAAATAAGAAACTACCTAATCTTAAATCAAAATAGAAATTAGGAAGCAAATATACTAAGCAACTCTACTAATTTAAAGACGATCTAAACTAATGATAGGGATCCCAAAATTAGAGATCTTGTGGAGCCCATCAAGCGGGTCAATCAGGGCTTGCGGGTCTTGGTCTTAGTTTGGCCTACATCAGCCTTACCGAACACCTTGTTTCCTTGCCTTTGTCTCAAGCAAATGAAGGTTCGACATTGCTATCTCTCTCATCTCTACAAAGACACCCATAACTCATACAATGCAAGGGAGACAAACCCCACATGGTTGTTCTTTCAACCCCTTCTCCTATGCCGCTGCTTTCCCTCAAAAGCTTCTACAATGGCATATTTGGAGACAACCCAGATGATAAAACCAATAAAAAGAGAGAAATCAACTAAGAAAACATAAAAAGAGAGGTATCATCTAAGAAAACAAGGCCAAGATCACATAAAGGCGGAGAAGAGCAGACAATGGTCTTCATCTTCCTCCTTCAGTCATACAACGGAGACGAGCTTTGTGGTCTTACTCTCCCGTAGAGATTGAATGAAAATGGTTTTTCAGGTTCCTTTCCACCAGCGACGAAAAGAAAAGGGTCCAATACGTGGGGCGATTGCTTTAACTTACGTGGGGCATGGCCTAAGGCCCTACTCGAAGTTTTAGTGATTTTTGGATCTGATTTGGGGCGGTTGCCCTACGTCAGATTAACATGGGTCCGCCCCTAACTAAGAATATATGAATTACAAGTTCAATGGGGATGTGCCAAGAGATGGAAATCTTATGAGAATTAAATCTCAAGACATACCGCAAAAAGATTGCTTTTGATACATTGGCTCTATAATTAGAAAGGATGGAGATATTGAGGACGATGTCGAACATATGCTAAGAGTTAGATGGTTAAAATGAAGCGCATATCAATAAAGAATGAAGGAAAAATTTGACAAGACAGGAATTAGACTAACTATGACCTACAGAGCAAAATACTTGGCCAATCAGGAAACAACACATGCAAAAAAATGTGTGGGATACACGAGAATGTTGAGATGGATGTGTTGTAAAAATAGTAAAGAAAAAGTCAAAATGAGTGCATTCGGGAGCATTTGGAGGCAATATAAATGGTTGATAAATTAAGAGGGGCTCATTTGAGATGGTTTGCAAATGTCATACGTACGCCAATGACAGTGCCAATGAGGAAAAGTTTCTCTATGTAGATTGATGGTGCTTCAAGGAAAAAGGGTAGGCCGAAGAGGACATGGATGGTAGTAAGCATTGATCGGAAGAAGTGTAACCTCTTCGAGAGACAGAGTGGAATGACGAAATAGATTCATGTAGCTAACCTCAACATAGTTGGGATAAGGCCTTGATGACGACAATGATTATTAAGAGGCAAAGTGATTGATATGCACATGCTAAGATGTTACAAGAAAGGACAGAATCATGATTAAGTACATAAGATAACAAAAGCTGTGTCAATAAAAGAGAAACCAAGGAAAGTTGTCTGAGATGGACGGGTATGATACACTACAAGCTTGAAAAGATCTTATACATTGTGTCCAAGGGATAGAAGTATAAGGAACTAGGAGAAGGGATAGAATAGATGAAACCTTGGATGTAGTATCTATGGATACCAGAATAGGTATTCTACATGGCTAGCTTACCTATGTCAGACTAACAAATGCTCGTATTGGTAATCTATTACGATGGTCCATTGATGCAATCAGGGAAGCACAAACCTGGATTGATGGTGAACCCAACGAGCTGCGATCTTCAATCAGACCGAAAATCAACTTAAATAAGGACAAAAGTGTTAAATGGGCTAGTGGGTCACAGCCCATGTCAAATAAAGCCCAACTACTTGGTCAAAACACCTCACGTGTGTACAACTATGTAAATTTATTCTTTGCCTTTTAGGAGATATAATTAGATTAGAATGGCTGTAATCAAGATTAGAATGACTATAATCATTGTATTTTGTATAGCAACAATACATCAATATAAAGGAGGATTGAGACCCTCAAAGGGATCATCAAACTCACAGCACAATTTGTCTCTTTTCTTGCTGTCTTTGAGATGGTATCAGAGCCTTGAGCAGACACAACTCTATATAGAGTTTTCTGAGTGAATCTTCTCTATCTTCCAAGTATTGGAAGTCGTCGGTAGCCCAAATTGGACATCTCTGATCTATAAATACAGTGGTGGATCCTCAAGGTAAGACATCCAATTCCATTCAGTCTCGTTTATATGTCATGATTCTTCTGGCTTTTTCCTGTCATGGTATTAGAGCAAATCTTGGTGCAATATAGAGATTAAGAGCCATCTAATCTCTCTTGTTTAAGTTCTCAAGGAGAGTTCCTCTGTCGATTGGTTTGAGCAAGAGATACAAGCTATGATGCACGAATACTTCAAAGTGGGCAAAGTATCGTGTCGTATCATGACAGATACTTCACTTTTTATATGTAAAATCCGTGTCTCAGCTGTATCCATAGCGTGTCCCTACCGTATCTTTTCCGTATCTGGGCATCATAGGATACAAGACGACAGTGTGTGGAGATCAGGAATGGGCCACCATCTACAAATCAAATCTGATCAGAAGGACACGATAGTTCTGGTCGCCCGATATTCTTGGAGTTTTTGGTTATTTTTTCATAATTTTTTGAAGATCAGAGGAAGGCTTTTGCAATATATTTTCATCAAAGCCGTCCATCTTTAAGCACAAGTCTCCGATTGCTGCAATCTTTGCTGTGTTGATTCGATATTTTTGTGAAGCATCTATCCGATCACCCTGATCTGGTAGATTGAATCACCAGTGGGCCCCACCTGCTATTTTTCTGCAAAATATCTGGGTTGCCTGGACCAGATTTGTGTAACTACCTATACAAATCTGAGATCTGTTGATTTTAAATAGTTTCTGGGATGTTACTTGTTCCTCTATTGTTGCCACCACCTTTAATTTGCGCTTTCTACATGATCTACAATTAATCCGGGCTGCCTGTTGTCTGGTTGCTTCTGACTTTTTTTTGTGCCTTTTACTGCCTTCTGTCTATTACTATTGTCATCTATGGGTTGAAAATGGAATCATAACATATAAACGAGACTGAATGGAATTGGATGTCCTACCTTGAAGATCCACCACTGTACTTATAGATCAGAGATGCCCAATTTGGGCTACAATTACAATCTATCAAATCACCT
Organism: Camphora micrantha; assembly: GCA_003546025.1. Classification (NCBI taxonomy): domain Eukaryota; kingdom Viridiplantae; phylum Streptophyta; class Magnoliopsida; order Laurales; family Lauraceae; genus Camphora; species Camphora micrantha. Next base: position 23,044,811 of record QPKB01000012.1, on the reverse strand, counting down.
ATTTTAGTATATAGTACTGTACAAGTCTAACCAATATCAATCTATCAAATCTCCTATATTAGTATGCAGTGCCATACAAGTCTAACTAGTATCAATCTATCAAATCTCCTATTTTAGTATGTAGTGCTGTACAAGTCTACAATAAGATGGGCTTTGCAGATGGGTCATGGAATCAGTACGCATCAATTTGTTGGATAAGAATTGATGACGTGGGCGAGGACATCCCTTCGTGAAGATGTCCACAATCTGGAGGCCAGAGGAAATGAATGGTAGGGAAATGACATCCCGTAGATATTCATCACGAATAAAATGACAATCAACTTCAATGTGCTTGGTCCTTTTATGGAAGAGAGGATTTTCTGTAATACAAATAGCACTAGTGTTGTCAGCATGGAGAGGTATAGAGGAACTTTGTGGAAAACCGAGATTGAAGAGCAGCCCACGAAGCCAAAGTATTTCAGAACATGCAGCAGACATGGCATGATATTCGGCTTCAATTGAAGATTTTGAAACCTTATCTTGTTTCTTACATTTTTAGGATATCAACGCGTTGCCAAGATTTTCAAAACCACCTAGTTGTGGACCAAGGGGTGTCAGTACAACCTGCCCAATCAGCATCGGAGAAAGCAATTAGATTTAGTGGGGAGCCCGTAGAGAAGAATAGACCATGAGTAGTCATACCAAGAAGGTAACGAATAATTCGTCAAACAACAGCCAAATGAAGATGCCTTGGTTGAGTCATAAACTGGCTGACAAGGTTAATAACAAAAGAAATGTTGGGGCCGGTGTTAGTTAAGTAGATCAAGCTGCCAACCAATTGTCGATAGGGCGTGGCATCGGGAAGAAGATCCCTACTATCCTTTGAAAGCTTTAAGTTTACTTCAAGAGGAGTATCAACCAGAGTTGAGTGCTGGAGTCCTGCTAATCCAATTAGGTTCTAAAGTATATTTGTGTTGGTGCAAGATGATTCCTTTTTCTGTTTGATGAACTTCAAGACCTAAGAAGTAGGTCAAGGGACCCAAGTCTTTCATATGGAATGATTGATGCAATGAAGATTGAAGCTTAGATATCATTTCGGAATCACTTCCAGTAATAATGATGTCATCAACATAAATAAGAAGGATAGTGATACCGCTTGGGGACTCCTGTAAAAACAACGATGGATCATACGGACTTTGCTGGAAGTCTAACATAATCAAAGCTTTCTAAAATTTCTAAAAATAAGCGTGAGGAGCTTGTTTAGGCCATAGAGGGAATGCCTGAGTTTAGGTAAGCGGATCTACTTTTGTCCTTATTTAAGTTGATTTCCGGTCCTCAAGACATACTGCAAAAAGATTCCTTTTGATACATTGGCTATATATTAGTAAGGATGGAGATATTGAGGACGGTGTCAAACATATGCTAAGAGTTAGATGGTTAAAATGAAACGCATATCAATAAAGAATGAAGGAAAAATTTGACAAGACAGAAATTAGACTAACTATGACCTACAGAGCAAAATACTTGGCCAATTAGGAAACAACACATGCAAAAACATGAGTGTGGCATACACGAGAATGTTGAGATGGATGTGTTGTAAAAGTAAAACTAATAAAGAAAAAGTCAAAAGGAGTGCATTCGGGAGCATTTGGGGGCAGCATAAATAGTTGATAAATTAAGAGGGATTCATCTGAGATGGTTTGCAACTGTCCAACGAAGGCCAATGACAGTGCCAACGAGGAAAAGTTTCTCTATGTATATTGATGGTGCCTCAAGGAAAAAGGGTAGGCCAAAGAGGACATGGATGGTAGTAAGCATTGATTCGAAGAAGTGTAACCTCTCCGAGAGATAGAGTGGAATGGCGAAATAGATTCATGTAGCTGACCTCAACATAGTTGAGACAAGGCCTTGATGACGGTGATGATTATCAAGAGACAAAGTGATTGATATGCACATGCTAAGATGTTGCAAGAAAGGACAGAATCACGATTAAGTACATCAGATAACAAAAGCGGTGTCAATAAAAGAGAAACCAAGGAAAGTTGTCTGAGATGGACGGGTATGATACACTACAAGCTTGAAAAGATCCTATACATTGTGTCCAAGGGATAGAAGTATAAGGAATTAGAAGAAGGCATAGAACAGATGAAACCTTGGATGCAGTAGCTATGGATAACATAATAGGCATTCTACATGGCTAGCTTACGTATGTCGGACTAACAAATGCTGGTATTGGTAATCTATTACAATGGTCCATTGATGCAATCAGGGAAGCACAAACCCGGATTGATGGTCAACCCAACGAGCTCCAATCTTCAATCAGATCGAAAATCAACTTAAATAAGGACAAAAGTAGATCCGCTTACCATTGATCGCAAAATCCATTGTAGAGATCTTTGATCCAATGGGGGAAACTCAACCAAGGGGAAGAAGTAAAAGAAAGTGCTCACAGCAGTTTTAATTAATTTTCATAAAATATTCCAAGACCACTATAGGATGTCCATACACCAAGCTTTAAATAAGAAATAATGTTTAAAGCCCTAAAATAAATCTAAGCCATTGATCTTACATTGTGATTAATAAGAAAACCTTAATTAAATGACCCTAACACTAGCAAGATAAGAATGTATCATTATCAACTTGAAATTGGAAGCAATATGGGGAGAGCTTTGGACGACTTATGTGGAGTATTTCTAGGGGCTGATTTGTACTACTTATTGTTTTTTAACTTAATGAATCCCATATGGCAAGTGATGAATTCAAAGTCCCTTAATTCTTCTAGCAAAAAAAAAATCCCTCAATTCCCTGTTAAGCATAACAGCCTTCCTAACAAACAGCCTTGATTGCACTTGAAAAGGAAGGAAGGACTCCAAAGTCCAAGCACAATCAAATCAATAGAGAATGAAGGTGTGCACATTTTTGAAAATTTCCAAATTTTTTGGGACAGGTTTGATCCAGTAATAGTTACTTGACTTAGTTGGACCATTAAAATTGGATCTTAGGCCTTTCCACTTGATCGAGCCCAGGAAAAGGTGGATCAAGATCCCATTTTGTTGATCCAATGGATCTATATACTTTGGGGCCTGATTTATGGATGCATCCTCTAAAATATGTCATTTTGCTCCTGCATCGCCCATCTTGGATACAAATTTAGCATATGGTATTGTATTGAGTCCATTCTGTATTTATTATTTTAATTCATAAGGTTCTAGTGGTTCTTTTTCTTACTTCCAACATTATAATGTGAGAAACAAATGTAAACATTGATAAATTATTTTTAAAAACATTCTAAAGAAGAATTTTTGTTTTATAATAATCTTAATATTCAGTTATAAAAAAAGGAGTCTTAATATCAAATATGAAACTGCATGTTAGGGATAGGTTAGTCATATCCATGTCTGTATTCATATCCATGTATCATAGTGTAGTAGTGAGTAAAGACATGTTAGGCCATGGAGTTACAAAGTATATGGCTTAAATAGGGTCGATTAGGAAAGAAGAACTCACAAAGGCGATCACAAATAGACGCTTATGGGTCACGACTATTGATGCAGGCCAGATCTATGATCGGCTAGCCACTGGGCCCAAGCCCATTAAAGAAAATTTCCAGATCTATCTGGCAGATTGTCATCCAAATCTGTATTTCCTATATTCTAATAGTAGCTAAATTTTAGGAATAGTTAAGAGATTAATTAGAATTCTTTCCAAGAATAGGTTAGAGTATGAGTCTATTTAAAGGATTGTAATTCCTCCTTAGGAAAAGTTCTAGTGATCAATAATATTTCTCCTTGAGTTTTTCTCTCCGTTGTGTGTTGTGGTGTGAGACCAAGATAGTTCGATCCTATGAATTCCTATCCCTAAGCCTTTGGCTTGGAGATTAGCACGTTGGCTATTCTCCCATACCATGCGCTGTGTCAACTACGATGCTGTTGACATTGTTGTTCTCAACTTCAGCCCTTTCTTATTTGTCACTATTAGTCTTTTGGCCACTTGCAGTTACACAAAAATACATGTACTTGTGTGTACCCGGAGAGAGAGAGAGAGAGAGAGAGAGAGAGAGAGAGTTTCTTGCATCAAAATTTGAAAGAGGATATTGTCAATCCAAGCCCAAGCAAGCCCAGGCCCATTCTGGGCCCAGACTTCATATATTACTTAGTCAAAGCTTCTTAGTTTGTAAAACAGTTTTTTAGGATCTGATAAGTGATACTTACATGTAATCAGGGATTTCATCCCCTTTATAATGAGAAGAACAGTCAACCAAGAAGGTCACTGCATTCAGCACATCTCTTTAGAATTCTTTCCATCTCTTTAAATGATATGGTATCAGAGCCTTGATATCTAGATCATTCAAGGCATCTTCCACGTCTGGAAGCACTCAGTGCATCTCCGATCATCCTAGATCATCCCAGATCATCTCCCATCCGGTGTGGCCCACCTGAGATCTTCTTCATCAACTCAGCGGAAACAGACCATGTTGATCGACTGGAATTGCCTGTATTTATGGTGATTTTTCAGGAATTTATTTCCCATCCGAAATAGGTTTTCCATCGCAGTTTCTAGCACGTCAGATTTCTCGATCTGATTTCATCTCGGCCGTCTAAAATCAAGGATCTTGGTTATTTTTGGCTGAATCTTCTTCCCTCACTTGCGAAAATATGCTGTGCCTTCATCCCCTAACCCTGATCTGTCCTATGATGATCTGGTGGGGCTTCCGTTTATGGAATCATACTAACAGAATGGTCGTCAGTCAGTTTTAGTGCAGATCTATGCACTGTTTCGATTGCACCTTCTCTATTTGTGCATCTTCTTCATTATCAAACACATATTCTTCACTGGAAGACATTTTCTGCCACCTGATCGTCTGTGATCATCCCTGATCATCTCCGATCAGCCGTGGCCCACCTGCGATCATCAACCTCATATCAGCAGAAGCAGCTCATCTTGGTCGCCTGGGTCTCTTCTTATTTCTGGACATTTTTTCAAGATTTATGGCTCATCAGAGGTAGGCCTTCTACTATTTTTTGTGGAAATTCAGTTTTATCAACTTGTTTTCATCTCAGCCGTCCAAAATTTTGGATTCTTGTTGGTTCTGTCTGAGACCACTTCCATTAGGTGCGAAAATAGTCCACCCTTCCATCCCCACCCTTTGATCTGGCCATTGATCATTTGCTGGGGAACACGTGGGAATCTACCCACTGAACGACAGGACGTCTGTTGTGCGGTTTTTTTGTTCTGGCTATTTTTTATGCTACAGTACTGTGCTGTGTGATATCTGCCCTGTGGTCATGTTTCTGCTACCTGGAGAAACTTGCATTTTCTTCTCAATACAGCAACTGTGAGCATTTTTTTTCTGGTCCGGCTGTTCTCTGTTCTTGTTCCCTCTTTGGCTGCTCATCATGGAAAAATCTGACATTAAAATGATTAGATTTGATGGAACCAATTATACCTCCTGGGCCTTCCAATTTCAAATTTACTTGGAAGGCAAAGAACTCTGGTCATATATTGATGGATCTGAACTTATACCGGCAGAAGATGACAAAAAGATTTTAGCTTGGAAAACTAAGGATGCTAAAATCAAATCCTGGTTGTTAGGCTCGGTTGAGCCCCATTTTATCCTCAACCTTCAACCTTGCAAAACTGCCAGGGAAATGTGGGATTATCTTAAGAATATCTATCAACAAAGCAATGCTGCCCGTCAATTTCAATTGGAACTCGACATTTCTCAATTCACTCAAGGCACCCAGTCTATTCAAGAGTATTACAATGGTTTTCGACGACTGTGGTCAGAATATGATGAGATTAAGTTTGCCAAGGTGTCTGATGCACTCCTACCTGAACTCCTTCCCTTACAACAAAGTAGCCATCGGGATCAGTTTCTAATGAAACTTCGTCGGGAGTTTGAGACAGTTCGCTTTAACTTAATGAGCAGGGCTTCTCTTCCCAGCTTGGATGACTGTCTTCAGGAGCTTCTGCGGGAAAAGCAGCGTCTGGTCACGAACACTACTCTGGAACAACAGGGTTCTACTGAGGCTCCGCTTGCCTATGTTGCTATCACCAGACCATCTCCCCGGGATATTAGTAAAGTTCAGTGCCATAACTGCAGGAAATATGGTCACTATGCAAATCAATGCAAGGCAAAAATCTGCCGATATTGTAAGGCAACTGGTCATGTTATTGAAGAATGCCGGAAGAAGAATCGTAATTCTACTTCCCGCAATTATGTGCAGTCAGGCCCTGGTACTTCCACCGTGTCGTCAGCTCCCACTGCTTACACAATAACCACTCCACCATATACATCATCTGACTTCAGTGGTTCTCTGCAGTATAATTCATCCTCACAGCCTGGTTCCTCATCACAATCTGCGTCTCCAGCTCTTCTCACCCCTGAATGGTTAACCAAATGATCATCAATGCCTTGGCATCCATGAACATCACAGGTACTAATTCCTCTCTTTCCACTACATGGTACTTAGATTCTGGTGCAAGTAACCATATGACCTCTTCACCCATAGCATTACAGAATGTCGTTCCTTACACTGGTCATCTCACTGTTCAAGCTGCCAACGGAGATCATCTCCCTATCACCTCTGTTGGTGATACCCCTGGCCCCTTACCCTTAACCAATGTTTTAGTTTCTCCTCATCTTACTACCAATTTGGTTTCTGTGGGTCAACTTGTTGAAAATAATTGCAATGTCTCCTTTTCTTCTTCTGGCTGTGTTGTGCAGGACCAGGAGTCGGGGAAAGTGATCGCGAGGGGGCCTAAGCGTGGCAGACTTTTTCCCTTACCAATGTCTTCCGTTATTGAGAATAAAACTTTACATCAGTTATTTTGTTTTTTTATTCAGAATAATTCTCGATTGTGGCATAATAGACTTGGTCATCCCAATGCCTCTACTTTGTCTACTTTATTTCAATCTGGATTATTAAATAAACCTATTAACTCTGCTTCCTTTGATTGTGATACTTGTAAATTAGGAAAGAGTAAAACTTTACCTTTTCCACACTCCACCACAAGGAGCACTGCATGTTTTGACTTGATTCACAGTGATGTTTGGGGCATTGCTCCGACCATTTCCCATAGTCATTTCAAGTACTTTGTCACATTCATTGATGACTACAGCCGATTTACTTGGATTTATTTATTACATTCAAAGTCTGATGTTCTTAATGCATTTAAATTTTTTGTTAACTATGTTGAAAACCAATTCTCTAAATGCATTAAAACTTTGCGCTCAGACTCAGGGGGGGAGTATGTTTCCAAGGATTTTCAATCCTTTTTAAACAATAAAGGAATCATTTCTCAACGTACATGTCCGTATACTCCACAACAAAATGGAGTCGCGAAACGGAAAAACAGGCATCTTCTTGATGTAACTCGAACTCTTCTGATTGAATCATCCGTTCCCCCTCGTTTTTGGACTGAAGCTCTCACCACGGCTGTCTATCTCATTAACCGCCTTCCATCACATACCATTGCTCATTTTGCGCCTCATTTTAAATTGTTTGGTCATCATCCTGTGTTTGATCACCTACATACATTTGGTTGTGTTTGTTTCATTCATCTACCTCCCATAGAGAGAACGAAACTAACAGCACAATCTCGCAGGTATGCTTTTTTGGGTTATGCCACTAATCAAAAAGGTTTTGTTTGTTATGATCTCATTGGTCGTCGTATCAGGGTTTCTCGAAATGTTATTTTCTTTGAAAATCAATATTTCTTCCAAACTCACATAGATTATTCTCACCCCTCTTCACCAGCTCTCTTACCAGGTTTTTCGGATCAACCCTCTGTTACTAGGTTTAATCCTGCTTTTGTATACCACCAACGGGATAAACCTCCCATTGCAGATGGCCCTCCCCCTAATCCTCCACCGACAATTGGTTCCACGCCTACTCCTGCTTTACGTCGCTCCTCCAGAAATTCTAGACCGCCTGAGCGGTATGGCTTTACCCATACTTCTTTGATGACCACTCTCTCTTCTATCTCTATCCCAAGTTCTTATTTGCAGGCTGTCCAACAAGATTGCTGGAACCAGGCCATGAAGGAGGAATTAGATGCATTGGCTCTGAATCACACATGGGATATTGTGGAGTGTCCTACGGCGGTTAAGCCCATTGGTTGCAAATGGATCTACTCGATCAAACTTAAATCTGATGGGTCATTGGATAGACACAAAGCTAGACTTGTGGCACTCGGAAACAGACAGGAGTATGGCATTGACTACGAGGATACATTTGCACCTGTGGCTAAGATGACCTCTGTTCGGTTACTTCTCGCAATTGCTGCATCTCAGTCTTGGCCATTATACCAAATGGATGTCAAAAATGCATTTCTCCATGGGGATTTGCACGAAGAAGTCTATATGCGTATACCACAAGGCGTCCCCTCTCCCTCCAAGAGGTCTGTCTGTCGATTGCGAAAATCACTTTATGGTCTAAAGCAAGCTCCTCGGGCATGGTTCGAAACCTTCAAGGGGCGATTATGCGAAAGTGGGTTTACTCAGAGCCCTTATGATCCATCTCTATTTCTATGCCACACATCTACAGGGGTTGCTGTACTTCTGGTGTATGTTGACGATATTATTATCACTGGCACGGATGATGGTATGATCAAATCTCTCCAAGCTTCCCTCCAGACTTACTTTCATATGAAAGACTTGGGTCCTTTGCATTATTTCTTGAGCTTAGAGGTGCATCAATCTCCCAAAGGTCTTTTTGTTAATCAACACAAATACACTTCAAACCTTATCGAGTTGGCTGACCTCCATGATTCTTCGCCTGTTGATACACCCGTCGAGGTAAATCTCAAGCTGAGTAAAGTTGATGGAGACCTTCTTCCTGATCCTTATACATACCAGCGCCTGGTGGGCAGTCTTGTCTATCTCACCATCACTAGACCTGACATTTCCTATGCTGTTAATCTTGTGAGCCAGTTCATGACCGCTCCTCGACACCTTCATTTGACAGCTGTGAAGCGCATTATCCGTTATCTGCTAAGCACTGTCTCTCGTGGTTTATTTTATCCAAAGGATAATCCTCTTCATCTAACTGCTTATGCGGATGCTGACTGGGCAGGCTGTCAAGACACGCGTCGCTCTACTACTGGTTGGTGCATGTACCTTGGCAATTCACTCATTTCTTGGAAATGCAAGAAACAAACACGTGTATCCAGATCTTCCACGGAAGCTAAATATAGGGCGATGTCTTTTGCTTGTTCTGAAGTCTTATGGCTACGGGGCCTTCTTTCAGAACTTGGGTTCACTCAAACCTCTCCTACTCCATTGCATGCCGACAATACTGGGGCTATCCGAATCACTGAAAATCCAGTATTCCATGAACGCACCAAGCATATTGAAGTTGACTGCCACTTTATTCGGGATGAATTTAAGCGGGATGTCATTAGTCTACCTCATGTCCCTACAGAGTTTCAGTTTGCAGATATCTTCACAAAGGGACTTCCTCGGCCTCGACATCAATTTCTTGTTTCCAAATTGCTGCTTTATGACTCCCCAGCATCAATTTGAGGGAGGGTGTCAATCCAAGCCCAAGCAAGCCCAGGCCCATTCTGGGCCCAGACTTCATATATTACTTAGTCAAAGCTTCTTAGTTTGTAAAACAATTTTTTAGGATCTGATAAGTGATACTTACATGTAATCAGGGATTTCATCCCCTTTATAATGAGAAGAACAGTCGACCAAGAAGGTCACTGCATTCAGCACATCTCTTCAGAATTCTTTCCATCTCTTTAAATGATAGATATATGATCATAGCTTGTTTCTTGTAAGTAGAATTCTCGTGCATCAAAGTTTGAAACAGGATATATGATCATGGCTTGTTTCTTATAGGTAGAATTCATTAAGCTGAAGCCTGAAAACCCCTGATAAATGTGATGAGGTTAAGACGATGATGAAAACTATTGATCTGATTGGTGATTATATGTAGTTTGATATGTAAGCCACTGTGCACTATGCACACAAAAGACATGCCCCATACATTCATTACATATCATGCACAAACATGGTGCCCCACAAAACATGCTATAAAATTAGAAAATGATGATGATGCAAAAATCAAAAGCAGAATGCTAACTAAATACCTTCTTCTCAAAGCATCTGTCTTTCCTTTTCAATCGGAATTTTGTCAATGCGGCCTCTCTTCGAGCACGGTCCCAATCCAACCCTTTCCCATTGCAGTTCTGAAAATCTTCTTCATTTCCACTGTCTAGAGCAACTCCGGCAATTGCAGCTGCTTTTGTGTCTATGTTACTTTTGTTGCTTCCACTACCATTGTGATTACTTTGACTATAGCTACCACTTTGATCTGCTTTCTCTATAGCTTGCAACACAAGATGAGGATCTGATGGTTCTTCATCAACTATCCGATCCTTCACTCCTTCCAACTGCTGGAGACAGTTCTGCTGGTTGAAGCGTTGACAGTGAAAATGATTAACAAGCTGACTGTCACCATGAACCTCAATTGCATTCTGAATTGCAACTGAACTGGATACAAATGAAGGTTCTGGATAAAAAATAGGTTGCAGTATAGCACAGCCTGTACACATGCCCTGGAAAGGTATTGCTCCATTGGGGGTCAGCAGTGGCGGAACCCCAAGCTGAGGGCAAGAAAAAACTACCTCCTGAGAAGATGGGCCTACATAGGCATACTCTTTTGAAGATTGAGCAACAACTGTGTCTGTTTCTTCCTTACTTGTAGCCGATGCCAACCTCCCTTTAATAGAGAACGGAACACTTTGACCATTGCATGTTCTGTCACTGCCTGCTTCTGGGGTGTAATTAACAACAAATTCACTCGTTTTGAGGCACGTATTGGGCAAAGGTCCTGATTTAGGACAGGAAAGATGTCCTCTATTGCCATACCTACAAACAATACACTTTAGCTACACCTTATCCTTAACACATCATACTCACATGCTTTAAAAGGGGGAAAAGGAGTACAATATATAGGAACTTGGACATGATTAAATTCTGGACTTATCATCTACTTCACTTTAGCCGATTTCCTTCACAACCAATACATGCCACCAAAACAAATGTTTTCTTGATTGAAAAAAATGACACATAAAAAACTGAAAAAAAAAAGAAGAAAAAAAAAAAAAAGAGTTAACACTGGATGAGTTGAGCCTTGAGAGAGGAGACAAGCTATATGTTATAGTTTTGGTAAAATAGAAATGTTTTCTTCCTTCTCTGATGATGTAGGTATACTTCAAATATGTATTAGTATTAGTATCAAATAAAGGTGGAAAACACCATCAAGGAGCACTAATATTCCGATGAGAATTTTCAGATGATCGGGAGGTGTGTGGCACAATCCTTGTATAGATAAGAAAGTTTCTATTCAGATAGGTACTTTATAGTCTCATAGTGATGATGTAAAACTAGTGCTTTCTTATTTTTTCAGGTGTATTTTATATCATTTTGTAGAGATTTAGAGATATTTGGAATCCATTTTTCACTGAGTTAGTAATTGACATTTATAGGATTATAGGAAGTCTTGAGTTTTATAAATTTAATTGTGTTATGCTTTTCGAATGGTTATTGTTTGACTCTTCTAGACCACATGCGCTTGCCCATGGTTCATGTCACTGAGAAAACAAACATCAGTTGCTCATTCATTTGTGTTATATGAAGACCAAAAATTAAATACAGTGACTAAGTGATGCAAGTCCGGTGGGCTAACCTAACCAAAAGCATCGCCCAAATTCACACCCAAAAAAGAGGATTTCATGATGACTCGTCCAAAGCAAGAGGGATATTCTTTCCATAAGAATTTTAGTAGTTATTTATTTATTAATTGTGATTAGAACTCTTCATTAGAAACTTGTTTGGGTTAAGATAAAGTTTCCTATTTTAAGAACTTTAAGTTTTTCGGCTTTTTGTTTCCCATATAAACATGGAGGAAGAATTTTTTTTCGTTTTTGAATCATATGGAGGAAGATTTTCATCTACAAGCAAACCGCATACTTTGCTTTTGTGATCCAGCTTGTGGGGCCCACTTGAATGCATTCCTATGATTAACATACAAGATGGAAAGGTCTCTTTAGTCTTTACAGATAAGGAATATATATATATATATAAATATATCAGCCCCATTTGATTATCCTAGCCTTCGATTTAACAAACTTAATGATCTTTCAACCACAATTTTTTTGGTTTGATAAGCATAAAATTGGGGATGGTGCCAGATCATAGGGGGATAAAAAATATGAGAGGAGCTGCAGTGAACAAAGGTGGGCCCAATAGAGCAGGTCCCGGACTGAACATCCAGTCCATTCATAGGAGAAAATTCTCCTATACATGGACATGTACAACAATGAAGTAGAGTTAAAGACTAATAAAAAAATTCTACCTTTGAGGTTAGTTTTCCTATTTGTGAGAGTATCTTGGGAGACATCGTTATTTCCTGCTTTTTGACACTTCTATCCCTACTGGTCAAGCCTTATCTAGAAGGTTTGCACCAATTTGATATTAGAGCCCTAATGGCTTCGGATACTTTAGAAAGAAGCACTACTGCTCTTTATCAGACAACTGTTCTCTCTCTCTCTCTCTCTCTCTCTCTCTCTCTCTCTCTCTCTCTCTCTCTCTCTCTCTCTCTCTCTCTCTCTCTCTCTCTCTCACACATATATATATATATATAGATATAGTTAACATAATTCCCAAAGTTAGACACGCTTCCCTTTTTCAGAAAAACCTGGCGGTCCTCGGCTTTTCAAAGTTGATAGTATCACTACAAGTCGACCAACACCAAATCCCTCTAGAGCCCAAACTTCCATTTCTCCTACTCGTTGTCCCCCTTGCTTGGCCCTTCCCCTAAGGGGTTATTGTGTAACAAGTGCATAATGCCCGCTAGAACGTCCATGGATTTTATCATCAACTTGATGAATTAATTTCAGGATATAGGACTTTCCTATTATAACAGGTTGTTCAAAAGGATGCTCCTATGAGAGCAATTCCCACCTAACTATGAGAGATAAGGTGGGGGCCCTCACATTTAAGTTGTTGCCATTGGATATGGATGTGAGGGCCCGCACCTTATCTCTCATAGTAAGGTGAGAGATGATCTCATAGGAGCATCTCCCATTATGTATCCACACACATACATATATAAAAGGATTGCAGCACTTGATTCGTTGTTGCACCAGAAGGAAGAAGCTACATGGAATCTCGAGTTTCACAAAGATCTTCGTAGGAAGATCCCTATCCGACACCACCCCCTTAGAAAAATGCAGAGAAAGACCCATATCCGATGCCAACCCCTTCGAAAAACGCAGAGAAATTTCTTGTTGATCATCATTATGATCTGGATTCAGGACGGTGGGAGAAAGACACAGCCAGCATATGCTTGTAGACGTTCTTCAAGAAAAAAATAATCGAATAGAACCGCAGGCTGGCCCTGTCTCCGAACCATTGTTTGGAAACTTGAGACGAGATCCTACAATTGTTTGGGAATTGAGTTGTTCTTCTGTTCTTTCTGCTGCCCTGTCCAAAAAAGAAAAAGATCTGTTTTCTTCTTCATGGTTTGTTGAAGAGATCCTACAAGGGTTTTGTTGAAGAGGAGGAGGGAAGATAGGGAGAAGGATTTTATCATTTCCTGGTTCTCTTACTATGGGATCAGGCCTATCCTCTTTTTCCACTTCTTTGCGTGACTGCCTAACTGGCCAGGTCTGCTCATTGAAACAAGAGAAGCTCTAGTCCCAAAAACATGGCTTCATCTTGCCTTGCAATTGTGCGAACAAACAGAGCCTTCCTGCTTCATCTTCATATGCTAAAACAGCCGACTGTAGCTATGGGGAGATCTCTTTCTCGAGCTTCTTTTTTTCTCCATTTTTCCAACTCTTGTGTGGCCCATTTGATCAAGATGCTTATCAAGCTATGGTCGCAGTTGATACTAAAAGAATCAAGCACGACCCCTTGATGAGACACATACATGCTCTGATACCAAATTGGTGCAAGCCCTCTAAAGAAGGCTTTGTCAATAGGGATAAATGTGCGAAAGCACGGAAATCAAGTCTCTTAGAGACCCTCACGAAGAGGAAAACAAACTTCAAACATAGACAATTTTATTAATGTCCAACTCTCTCAGTGAATCACATATCCATGTATTTATAGGAAAAAAAAAAAAAAAAAACCTAAAAACTGAAAGTTTTCAAAATGAGAAACTATATCTAATCTAATTAAACTTAAATTAAAATCCTAATATACCAAAATTCTAATGAAAAAAATCTCCTTTTTGTCTTAGTTGAGGTATCACCAAATCTTTTATTTTAGACATGAGATTTGGGCTACAGATTTATCTTGGTTGGCCCACCATATTTGCATCATCAAGTTAAGAGTAACATTCCATGGTCTGTAAAACCTAAACCATAGAACCAGGAGACAAGTGATTGAGCTGTGCCTATAAATTATAAATACCTCTAGTGACAACCGTGACATGCAATGCATCCAAGCTCTTCTATGAGACTTAGTAAGGAAATCTTAAAATTAGCTTAATTAGGAAGACTAGCATTTCAATAAGTAAAAACTAAACAATCCAACAAGGAGATAAGTGATTGAGCAGTGCCTATAAATGCCTCTTGAGCGACAAACAAGACATGTCAAATGCATGCAACTGTGCTTTGAGACTTTTAAACAATGTTGTTTGGCAAATCAATGGTGCAATAGTGTAAAATGAGTCAGTACAACAAGGATGATGAGTCGAATTAAATAAGAAAACCCTTTTATGTAGACACTATAATGATCTATTTTTGGCTACAAAAAGATATAGAAAGTACACTCAGCATATAAATGGCTTCCATTTAATATTTAAAAAAAAAAGAGAAGCAGCTAAACTGAAGGATCTTTTGGACATTCAAGTAATTACAAAATGGTAAAAGATACTCCATGACAAAACTCACCTTGAGAATGCAGATGCGTCCGAATGTTTTAATACATGACTTTCTCTAAACCCCCTCTCGTTCAGGCTGTTAATCTGTGGCCTTTCCAAAGAAAGCCCACACAATGGGAAGGAACTGAAACTGCAGGCACCTTTATTTGCATCAGAACTCTTTTCTGCTTCACATAAAGGGTCCTTTCTGCAAGAATTATCTTCCAACACACCATGACTACATTGTCCAGTAGCTATTGTCCCAATGAAGTCAATAAACTTTCCTGAAGGCTCATTTTGTACACTATTTGGATAAAAAGACTCAGGGTCAAAATTGGCATCCTGTTGACATCTTAAAGAGAATGAGTTTCCATCCATGCTTGGGGATCTATCAGCATAACTTTTCTCTCGAATTTTCTCAGTTGGAATGGCTGCTTGAACAGATAGAGTTACATTGATTTCTACCCCTGTCAATTTATCTGCAGGAGTGAATCTTATATCACAATGTCAAAGCTAAATTGGGTTAAAAACGAAGTACTAACAAGAAATTGTTACCTTTCTCTTTTTCAGCAGCATACAAAGATGTTGTTGCCACCATTGTAGGATTACTGTCATACTTATCCAATTTGTACTCAATTTCCCTGGAGAAATTTCCATGTTCACTTTGAAGAGGCTCACTTTGTGCTCTCTCATGTCTGGTTTCGGTGTCAGGTTTACTACAACTGCTCTGTATTAACATGAATTGTAAATGATACAGACATAATCACATACTTCACCAACTTTAGAGAATACTGATGGAATAATTAATTTCTATAACTCTAAATATCTTCACTGATCCAACAAAAAAAAAAAAACTCTAAATATTTTCAAGGACAGATGATTGGAAGTGGTTTTCCGATGCTAATATAGCTCCTCTGTCTCCTATTTCAATTTTGTTTTCTCAATGTACATGATTCTCTAACATTTTCCAAACCTTTGAAATAATTATTGATAACCATATAAATCAGTGCAGCTTTAAATAAAAGAGGAAATGCCAATGTTGATTCAACTAAATGTGCAGCCTAGTAAATTTACATGTAGCGTCCACATTTTGGTGATCCAAGTCCATCACATAATGAGATCCACAATGGGTAAGAGATACCTTTTGTGTTATCCATATTGGATGATCCAACTCATCTGATTTCCCTTACAAAATGTGAAAGCATACATTGTAAGACCATCAGCATGGGAGATGAAATGATAGGGTCTACCAGATAGACTTGGATTATCAAAATTTGGGCATCACCAGTACAATTTCCATGAGAGAGAGAGAGAGAGAAGGAAGGGGGGGGGGATGGGATTTTATGTTAAAAAGCCATTCCAAAACAGTCGACATTGCATTTTTCTGTCAAAAACATTGAAATGTCGTCAAAATGGCATTTCTCAGCCAGAAACCGCCAAAATAGAAAAACTATAAAATAATTCGAACAGCTTCTTCTGAAAAGAATGCAAAGAAGGAAAAAGAAAAAGAGCAATCATCAAAGTCGCGCTTTTTTCGTAAAAAACTTCCCAAAATCATCGAAACTGCATTTTTAAGCTGTAGGAATTTATTAGGATACCTGAGTATCACTTTCGCTATCAGCACTATCGCTCGTCTTCAATTGGTTTTCAGTACTTTTAAGCACATGAATGTTGGCACCATTGTCACAAACAGCCTCAAATCTTGTCTGGTTTTTAGATCCGTTTCCACACCTACTCAACTAAAGAAAATGTACAATCAAATTCCATGCAAGATTATGAATTTTCAACGAATTTTCTAGAAAAAATTACAACAGCAGAGAAGACAAGGAAGATGGTAGCATACACAATACTTTCTCCAAACATGCTGCCATAAGTTTCTTAATTCATTCTTCCTGACTGGCTTCACTAGAAAGTCCACAGCACCCTTTAGCATGCATTTGAATACTACACCGATAGAGTCGTGTGAAGACATCACTGATAGACACAAAGATTTAGAACCAAAGAATTATTAAACCATCAAAATGATTAAAGAGGGTCCATCAAACACATCACTTACTGATGACAGGAATATGTTTGCAGATTTCATTGCTCATTATCTTGGAAAGAAGACCAATTCCAGAGAGAGTAGGCATCATGACCTCAGTCAAAACTAGATCAAAATTGTAGTTCCTCTCCACGAGGAACTCCCAAGCTTTGAGCCCATCCGCAACTGCAGCAACTGTTTATGCCAGGAAATGAGAGTTATTAACAACATGTTCACAAACACACAAGATGTAAAGGGACAGTCAGTAATGAAGTGAAAAGCTAGGCATTCTTTCTTTTGGAAACAAAGACTAACAATGTTGATCAACTAAAGTAAATGGAAGCGAACCATGTATATGTTTTCCTTGCTCCTTAATTTTTTTTAACGTAACTGTGAGAAAGAAGGATGATCATGTCAAGGAACCAGTTGTGATGGAAAATGAGGTTTTCCCTACCACCACATCTTAACCATGTGTTTTCAATAAGAAAATGTTGTCCACAAAAATACAAAAAGAAAAAGGTAACTCGCATTATTTATACGTTGTTCTAACATTGTATAATGGGCAGCACAGTTTAAATTATCACCGATAAGTGCTGTACTGGCCTCTATGAATTGAGTGATAGCGATGTATCCTCAAGAGACTACAAATCTCGAGAGATTACAACTGTGTGAAAAGGATTATCTCAAGAGATAGAAACTATATAGCATACCCTTGTTTTCAGTACATTAATTTTCAAAATAGAAGGTACTATACCTACCATATAAAGGGCATCAATCAACCCAATCACTAAATATAGGTTGTGGTTAATACTAAATACTCTCTGCTTTATATGGCATCAGAGGAATCCAGCCATTGATTTAATTCTCTGAAGCATTTTTTCTGCTCAACCCTCTCTCTCTCTCTCTCTCTCTCTCTCTCTCTCTCTCTCAGGCAACACTGTTGCTCCTCCCTCTCTTTCTTGGTTGTGTCTACTGCAATAGGCAGAACAGTCCCTGTTAAAACAACTGCCTGTAGTCCCCTTCCTCACTAGATATGGCCAAAAAGACTCCAAATCCCGCCCATAATCAGTCCTAAACCTCCATAGATCATCCATCCACTCCAATCTGATCCTCTGCTTGGTATTCACTTCAGCTGCAACGAATATATTTTCACCTGCTAAAGCATACCTCTCTTGGAGGTGTTACCTCAGCTGTATTCATTCCTGAGAATACACCAATATTTGGGAGTACTGGATGTGATACAGCTATCGCACATAAAGGTGCAGCTGGGTTCTTTAACAGAGGTTCATTCTTCCTGGATAAGGAGGGTCAGTGGTCCTTGCACACAGAATGTGGTGGTAGGAACATCGGCTCCCATAGCTAGCACCCAGGTTTTAGCCCTTCTCAACCCATTTAAAGACTTCCATGCTAGCCACTGGCAGCCTACCAAAACAAAAGGTGTCAGTGGTCCACGGCTCCATGCATCCACCATTCTTATTTTCGACTGGTCTGGGCAGCACCTCAGCAGTATAAAGCAAAAACTATGTGCCGAATCATCCACCTTACATATAGCAGAAAAATATACATAAGCCAAGCCAGATCTTCACATTTTGTACAACAAACAGGGCATAGCCTTAAAAATCACCCTTATACAACCATTCCAATCACTCGGTATTCCCATAAGATTTACACTCCTTGCCATTTTGTCTGACAATTATTTGGTGACCTCGGATAATTAGGTTTCTTCGATGACTATGCTCGACATTGATCGATCAACAACTTGTATGGTCTAGATCAACATGGATGTACACACCAGTTTTGTTCTGTGCAAGGGTGATGACCTTAAACCAAATAAAAAAAAAAAAAAAAAACCTTCCGCCATATTCTTGTCATTTCTGGTGAAAGTTCATAAGAAACTCATCTGATCCACATTGTGACACGCCTGAGTGAAACCTCTAGCCAATCATAAGTCTCATTTTAGCCAATAAAATTGAGTTTGAGCCACAAATTTCCAATACCCAATGAGGTTCTAATTATGTGTATACATATTATACAACATCTAGTTGTTTCAGACCTTCAGTTCAATGAAAATCCAAGGCTCTGTTTTTCCTTGAGTTGTATAGGCGTTGAGACTTCCAAAACAAGTCCAGAATTTTGTAACAAACGACTTGATAGTTCCACTAAATTGAGCAATGCCTACTTGTTTCAGCTCAATGAGAATTTAATGTTCTCCTCTCTTTTGACATACCATATTCACATCAACACATAGGCTCTGTTTGGCAACTCTTATCTGTCTGAAATAGATTTGTAGATATAGATCTGTTTCAAAAGTAGTGGTTTGAAATAGATGTTTTACGGAGAGACAGTTTGGTAAAATGAAAAAACTGATTGAAATAGATGCTCTAAGAATCCGCCGGTTCTCAGTTTTTTCATAATTTTCTCGATATCTACACTGTATCAGGGCTCAAAATTTGAACCTATAGCTGTTTTCAATCTTCCAGAAAGAATGAAAGGCTCGGATCAAAGTTTTGGGGGTCGCAGAACTCTAACAATGAAGATCTAAGGCTCTGCATTTTTTTGCAAATATCTCGATATTTAAGACAGATCAACTGCAACGGCTCAGATTTGAGCTCATAGCCGTGGTTGAACTTGGGTATATTTCCAATGATTTGGTTCATAACTTAGTGGCCCAAAATTTATAAAAAAAAAAAAGGAAAAATGCACAGGTAAAAAAAATGTGTAAGCTGCTGTTTTGGACGTAAGAATATCAAATGCTTCTCAGTTTTTCATAATTTTCTCGAGATCTACACCGTATCAGGGGCTAAAATTTGAACCCATAGCCATTTTCAATCTTCCCGAGAGTATCTCATCGATTCAGATCATGATTTTGGGACCCATAGACGACCAAAAATAAAGATATATCATTCTGCCTTTTTCACAAATATCTAAAGATCCGTGATAGATCAACAGTTCAAATTTAAATCCCTGGACTTGTTTAAGCTTTCCAAAAATCCAATGGTTTTGATCATTTTTAGTGGCCCACAAGTTAAAATAATAAAAAAACTGGACATGCTAAGAATGAAGTGAGTTTGACCTGAGTATATCCAACGACTCTTGGTTTTTCATTAATATCTCGAGACATACATAAAATCAGGGGCTGATTTTTAACCTCAATGTCATTTTCATCATACCCAAGAGAATCAACGGTTTGGATCGCGATTATAAAATAAGATCTATTGTTCTGCTTTTTCATAGATTACTTGAGAATTGAGATCCATGATAGATCAACGGTTCAAATTTAACATGAAGATCAACGGTTCAAATTTAACATCCTGATCATGTTTAGGGTTATAAAGACTACCAACAATGCGGATAATCATTGTGGATTCCACAATTGCGAAAGAACGAAAACACCGATCATCCTAAAATGACCGATTTTGAGATCGTACCCGTGCACGCTTGTGCACTCAAGAGTTTCATGTCTGTTTCGATTCCGGTCTTTTCCGGAGCTATTCAAAATTTGGAAATGGACATGGAAGAAATGGTTCCCAAACTCTCTATGTCTTGAATCAGTTTTAAGAGAATAAGAGGTAAAAGTAGAGATGCCAGGCACCACCATAGTTACCTAGTTCATACTAACAAGATTCAACTCCATGTTCATCTTTCAACTACTTCGCAGTCTTCGCAGTCAAATTGTATAATTCACATGAGTGTTTGATATTGATCGAGTCTAGTACACAACTTGGATGATCAAACTAGTTTGACTTCACTTAAGACTGATAATTCTGCTTTTGCTCATACTCAATGCGAACCTATTTATTTTTAATTTCTTTGAACCTGATGCTAAAACCCCCTTTAAGAAAAAGTCAAAGTTATAAGAAAAATCATCAGAATGAACTCATTTAAAATTTCCATATACCATTCCTTATTTATGTCTGGTGCCCATTCTGTCTGTCAGTACGTTCAGCAACGTGGCCGTGTTCTGCAACGTGGCCGAGCCTTTATGGAGGTAGTCAGTGCTCGTCTCGGTGAACCGAATTGAAGATGATACCGAGGTCGAGTATGACCGCAATCTGGCACTATTGCCGAAGTCCGCTATGCCGAGCTGGTACTCTTACCGAAGCCAAGGCGATCTCACCGAGACCAAGACATCCGTAGCGGGTACCTCTACCGAAACTAGAATGGTCTCACTACTGTGAAACCAGCTGCTGACATCACTGCCGAGATGTATAAAGCTGAGATCCAGTTGGTACTCTTACCGAAACTAGAATAATTTTTGTATTATGAAACGTCCCACACACCATTCCTTCAAGATATAAGCTATAACAAGGTTATTTAGAGTTTTTTTTTTTTTATTAGTATAGGACACACTAACGATGTTGTACCTATAAATTCGTCTAAAATAAGATTTTATATTCATCAAATTTGTTGAACTCGAATTATGATTCGGGTGAACCAGAAACAAACTGAATACCTGACCCAACAAATTAGTGAGCTGTGACAGAGGTACCAAATTGCTAGTCTCAAACTTGAATGAAAATTAGACAAACTATGAAACAGGTAACTATTGCATTGCCACGCCTAACACAATCCCCAAATTTCCTAACAATGGTTTGTGCAAAAATTAAGAGAGACTCTTTTGAGATGGTTTGGATGAGCAAGTTGGCAATGGAACCACTGAGGAAAAGCTTTTCCATGCAATTAGACCAAAGTGGACATGGACAGAAGTTTTAAGGTTAGAATTGAAAAGTAGAATGAATATGAGGATTTGGCACAGCATAGTTAAAAATGGAGAAATAGAATGATCCAATAAGCCAACCTGACAAATCCAAACACACTGCAAAATCACCACTGGAGAAAATAAGCAAGTTTTCTCAATCTCATCCAAACAGACCCTTAAGTCATCTTCAGTCAGTCATATTGATTACCTTGGTAACTGCATTTCCTGAGCAGAGCAGCAACGATGTGGCGAGTCGAATCGTCGTTCTCGACGAGTAGAACCCGGAGGACCCGACAAGGCAGGAATCGCTCCCAACGTATCACCTGCTCGCCCCGATTCCTCGACTCGCCCCGATTCCCCGACTCGCCCTCTTCCCCTCTATTCCTGTGCTCCATCGGCGCACTCGCCGCTGGCTCCTTCTTCGATGCGCCCGTCGTGTCCTGCGCTGCTATCCTGCGCTCCATCATCGCACGGAGAGAGATTCTTCGTCTTCGACTTCGTGAGTGTGAATTGCGTTTTTGGTGACGAAGGTGGCACGTGCGGAAATTTCTGTGGAGAGGTGGCAGTGGAAAAATATCTTCGAAACGATCTTGCCAAGTCAGCAAGGGAGGGATAATCAAGGCAAGGTACGGCGGCGACTGGGCTGGCCTAGTTGGCCTATTTCCCACCCACTCGTAGATAGAAGATATTTTTGTTGGCTGTTTAGCTGCATTTTGGTATGGTGCACCTAAGGAGCATAAATGGAGAAAGAGGGTGGTCCTTCAAGGAATATATATATATATATATATATATATATATATATATATTATTTTTTTTTCTAATGGAGGGTTACCAACCCTTTGGGCTGTACTAATCCCTTCGGGCCCAGAGAAAAGCCGGGTAAAACCCCATTAACCCCTAAGTGATAGCACAAGTGGACTCGACCTTCAATTCCTTAAAGAGGAGGGGAATCGAGGGTCGATACCAAAAGACCTTTAGTTCTGAAAGAGGGTGGAATCGCGGTCCTGACCACTCGGCTAATCCCTTAAGTTATGGGTCAGTAATAGTTGCTCACACCAATTTCCTTCCACCAGTGATTTCTAAACCCATGCTCGACAAGTGACATGGATCCTTGTAAGCATTGGATATCCCTGAGGCCCGATAAGGGAAGGATTCAAGTGCCCATAGCAGACCAGGATTTTTTTCTTTATATTTTTTAGAATGGATAGATAAAAATAGTTAGTTAAATTTTGTAGGCTATTCAGAATTTATATACATGGGTTTGAAGGGCACACCCGAAAATTTTATGGTGTTCTTTCGAGGGGAACACAAAATTTTCCAAGGCGCACCCAAGTCTAGCGGGGTAATCGATGAAGCGCATTTAATGATAATCTTAATCAAATAATTGATGGGGTCTAAAATGTTCAAAATAAATGCTAATATGATAGTGAAATATGATCACATCTAAGTGCATGTTTGATATGTCTATTTTTTCCCTCTAATTCTCTATTCCTCCAAAATGGATAGAAGTTTGAAATAATATAATATTTGACACCACCTTTCAGCCTCTTCCCATTGTAGAGAAATATAGGCAATGGCTCTACTTTCCACAGCCTCTTTGATGAGGTAGTTGAGAAATAGAGGGAAAAAAAGAGAAGCAGAGCTACTGTGTTTCATGTATAATCATGCCCAGTCCTCTTTTTTCAATTTTCTCCAAATCTAAGAGGGTCAATCAAGATCTAAACTGTTGAAAATATTCACAAGGTCAAACACGGCCACGTATCCAAATTTGAGCCGTTGAATCATCATCCATCTCGAGTTATGTGCCAAAAACTATGAGTCGTTGGATATAATTTATTATGTTATGTGGGCCCCAAACATAAGATCAAAACCGTTGGATTGTTTGGGAGGCTAAAAATGGCTATGTGGTCAATTTTGATCGCATAATACCTTGTGAATCTTAAGATATATGCAAAACAAAAATAACAATTTATGTATTATGCTCAATATTGCATTTGTCCATAAGCAATAAATTGTTTCAATTATTTTTGTTATTTAGATACGTGTAAAATAAGATCTAAACCGTTAGTAATGTTTACAATATCCAACATGACCATAAGACCACATTTCACCCGTCGGATCATCACTAATCTCTAGATATGTGCAAAAAAAGTGAAACATTCAATATAATTTTGTGGACTATGTGGGCCCCAAACACAAGATCCAAACCTTGAGATCTTTTTGGAAGGCTGAGCACGTTTATGTGGTCAATTTTCATGGCCTAATACCTTGTGAATCTCAAAAAATATGTGAAAAACTCTCAATCAATTATATAAAAATGTCTATTTAGCATAGACCCTTGCATCACCAAACACCTCCTTTTATTTTAGCCTCTTTTTTCTATGACTTTTTTTTTTTTTATAGGTCTATTTTAAATGGTCTTTAAAAAATAGACTGGACCTCACATCCTAGGGAGCGCATTTGCTTTATTTATTTTCGTTTTAGTGATTTGGATTGTTAATGGATGAGGCCCGCTGTGGGCTTCTACTAATATTCCACATGCATCTGTTAAGACTAAGCATTAGAGGATCTGGAGTAGATTAAAGGATTTTGCAACCTTGAATACCAATTTTTGGCGTGTTTAATCTGAGTCTTAAAATAAAATCTGTTATATTCCTATCACCTTACATCTAAAACTAGGGGTGCACAAAAAATCTTCTAATCTGTAAAACCAAAATGATCCGATCTGATCCATGGATTTTTAACCGATCCAAAAGTAAACGGATTTGTGACAGATTGAAAATCTTGTAATTCGTTAGCAACGGGTCGGTGACGGATTTCACCCTTAATCCGCGGATTCAATCCGATCCGATCCGTTGACATTAAATATAAATAAAAATTTTTAAGGGGTCTAAATATAAGTTAAGATGTTTAAATATAAAATAAGAAGAAAAATATTTAAGGGGTCAAATATGAAATTTTTTACAACATGTTTGATATCTTTCTTTTAACATTAGGTTGAACGGATTGAACCGATCTGATCCGATCCTCCACGAATTGGATCGGATCGGTTTTTAATAGCCACTGATTGGTGACATATTCCAAATCCATCAATCCGTAGGTAACAGATTTTACCCAATATGTACCAATCCGATCCGTGTACACCCTTATCTTAAACAGGGGGTGGACCCAAGAACTCTTCATTGGGGGGGCCACTATGTAGAAAAAAAAATTTTGGGTCCCACATATGAAAAATGCATGTAGGTTTCATAATATTTAGTAGTTTTTTGGAAATTTTGGGCAGTCCATATGTAAAAAGTTATAAAATCTGTTAAAGAAATTAAGAAAATATGGATTTTAGAAAATTTGGAGGGTTCATATGTAAAAACTCATAAAGTTTTCTAAAGAATAGAGGGGTTTTATGAAATTTTGGAGGGGCCATATGTAAAAACTCATAAAAATCCCTAAAAAGAGGGGGCGCAACGTCATGATAAGTTCCAGGGGCGCAACATCACGGTAAAATAATATAAAGTAAATGTTGAATTAGTGAAAGAGATAATTGATGAGTAAAGGAGGACTAGACTTTCTGGTAAAGTAAAAAAAAATTCTTTTATTTTCATAAAATAAATTAATTTGAAGTGAGATGAAAAGCTTATGAGTGGTAAAGTAACCTCTTTACTTGAGTTTTATGTAGTAAAATCTTTTGGCTAC
The DNA here is from genome assembly GCA_003546025.1 of Camphora micrantha. NCBI lineage: Eukaryota > Viridiplantae > Streptophyta > Magnoliopsida > Laurales > Lauraceae > Camphora > Camphora micrantha. The sequence goes on along the minus strand of QPKB01000012.1, from coordinate 23,019,538 downwards.
TATTAAAGTAATAGTAAGAATTTTTTGGTGGCTAGACTTTATCTTTCCACTAATTTCGGTCAATCAAACATTATAAAATAAATTCATATTGGACAAGATTACTTTACCATAGATCTTACTTTATCTCTTGCAAAACAAATCTACTCTTATAAAAGAGAACAAAATCACATTTAGTTTCACCACACACCTGGGCCCACTTTTATAATGTCATTTGGTTTCACCCTTTAGAAAGATGTAGTCAAGTTGTGGGGCCCACCCTTATTATATATATTTTTCTATCTATCTATCTATATCTACCCTTATAAAAGAGAGAAATATATAGTATTTTTTTCACTACACACATGTCCAATAAAATGCAAGTTGTGAGGCCCACCCTTATTATTTAATAAATCTATATACCCTTTAGAAAGATGTAGTCAAGTTGTGGGGTCCACCCTTATTATATATAGTTTATCCCCCTCTAGGGAAATATTCAAGTGCATCTATCCCTCACCATGCGTGGTGAGGGACACCACTTTTTGAGAAGTTTTAGGCACAAAAGGGCTTTTGTACTTTTTGAGAAGATCACCTTTTGTACTTGAAACTTCCTAAAAATGGGTGTCCCTCACCACACATGGTGAGGGATAGATGCACTTGAATACCCCCCATATATCTATCTATCTATATATATGGAGAATATTCATGTGCATCTATCCCTCACCATAGGGTGAGGGGCACTTTCCCCTTTTTGCACATGCAGACAAGGAAGTGTACCTCACCCTATGTACTTGAAAATTCACTTTTGTACTTGAAAATCCTCATTTATGGAAGTGTCCCTCACCATATGGTGAGGGATAGATGCACATAAATGTTCCCAATATATATATATATATCTACTCTTATAAAAGAGAACAAAATGACATTTGGTTTCACTACACACTTGGGCCCACTTTTATAATGCAATTTGGTTTCCTGGGCCCACTATTATAATATATATATGTATATCTACTCTTATAAACATTTGGTTTCACTACACACCTGGGCCCACTTTTATAATGTCATTTGGTCTCACACCTGGGCCCACCTTTGTGGGGCCAACCCTTATAAAAATAATAAAAATCACGATTATTGTAGTACTTGTTTCTCCACACACCTTTTCCATTGCAGACCTATAGGAAAGAAAATGATTTTTGGTGATTCTTTTATAATATGATTACTATACCATGGGGTGAATGGATTCCGTCTCATACTCTGCTTTGCATTCAATCTCTTTGAAATTTCCATATTCCCAATAGTGTACAAACTATTTTTGAAATGGGCTGGTGGAATTCACTAATCGATATTTTGGTGGAATTAAAAGATACTTGAGTGATATTTGTATTTGAAATTTGAGAATTAAGAACATCAGATGGCTCCGGGAGGTTTCCAGAAGATATGAGATTATTTTCTTTGCACGGATGTAACCCTTTGTTATTATTTTTTAAATATTAACCCTTTAATCTTTTGTACACTGACCTTAAATATTTGTAATTTGATGTTCCTTTAGTTGTATATTATTTATTATGGCCTTTGAAAAAGGTATAAGGACCTCCAAAGCTTATAAGCACATCCTATATATACAGGTACTTCGTTTGCATTATTGCTTTATGTTTAGTTTTTTCTTTTTCTTTTTTAGAAAAAAAGTAGCAACTAAGAAAATATCATAAATAAGAAAGTGAAATGTACAAACTTAAACTTATTTTATTTCCACCATGTTTTTTTCTCTCTTTTAATGAAAGTTACCATTAAAAAAATTTAAATATTATTTTCCCTTTTGCTTCATGTGTTTATATTTTATTTAGTTAGAATAATTGAGTTTTCAATCTGACATAATAGTTGTATTGATCTTGATTTATACCCCTGTTGGAAGAGTAATCCCAAATTGGATAATGTGATGACCACTACTAGATATTGGTTCTCTTTAGATATTAGCAATTGCTAAAGATAATCCCATAAATGCAATTTAGTGGTAGGTCTTATAGATTGCTATCGTAAAATTGTTGTTGTTTAGTACAATTTTTAGTTTCTTAATATACAACTTTTGTGAATTTTTTTTATTATAAAAGGGCATTTCAAGGGCGTGAATGTATTTATTTATTATTGCTCTTACTCATGAGGCTTAAATTGAAAAACTTTGATCATTTTTTAACACATTTATTTCTTTCATCATTGCAAGCTTCTTCTTCTTCTTCTCATATATTTCAATGAAACATTATGCATTTCCTTAAAGGGAAAACAAGAATCTTATAGAAATTGATTGTTATGCTAGCGTTACTACTAATTTCAGAGTCAATGAATGAAGTGGTCGTTTAAAGTGTAAATAACTTAAATAAGTATTTGATGCGGAGCTGTTAAGTGTAAATAACTTAAATAAGTATTTGATGCGGAGCTGCAACAATTTCAGTTTGTCTTTATTCGTTTCGAATTTTTTTTTTTTTTTACTTTGATTAGCATTCCCATTCTCTATACAAAATAGAGCAGAAGAGTTAATCTAGAATACCTGGGTTACATTCTTATGTATTTCTTAAGAGGAATGTCCAATTCTTTTGGCATATTTGTATTTGTAGTTTTTTATTTTTTGGTATTTTTCCCCTATTGATATCTCTATTTGTGAGCTTCCATTTAACTGAACTTCTATTATTACTTTGTATTATCCTTTTATTACATGGTATAAAATATAGCACTTTGTATCAAGCAAAAGAAGATGCTGACTCTTTGGAGAGGTATTGCCTCTTTTTACCTGATAGTGGTCTGTCTTATAAAATAAAACAAAGCACATGTTAAATACTAATATTGATCAACAAGTGCTCTGCAATTCTTATCCGTCAGAGTTCATATCATAATTCCACCATTGTTAATCCCTGTCGCTTGAGGACAAGCTGGATTACTTCATTATTCTTGACAGTCGGTATGAGATGTTATTCTTCTTTGTAAGTTAAGATTAAAACCACCATCTCAATTTTGTTATTCTAATGTCCTTATGTAAGATATAATTAATTTTTTTCCTTAAATGAATCTGATTTTGTAGTGAACATATGATGTTCATGGTAATTGGTTAAAACAGTAAGCTCATCTGGTTCTTAGTTTTTATTTTTATTTTTTATAAAACTGCAGGTTATCAATTTGACTATGCTTTCGACTGGACTTCAATTTTAGCAGGTCAAGTCTACCAAAAAACTGATATGTCGACCTGACATGTTAAATAAAGTAAATTGAAAAATTTTTGTACACATTCATGATAAAATATCTAAAAATATGTAATTTATATCCTAAAAAAGTTATATAAATTCCATATCGATTATCTTTTGAGATCTTATTTTTCTCACTATATCATTATTTTATTATTTCCAAATGCATAGAAAAAAAGTAGTGTCAGTTGTATTTGGACATTGCACGGGCCTTACAATTTACAATCACTCATTTTCTGTTGAAATTTTATTTTTAAGTGTATTGAAGCTTCTACTGAATTTTTTAAGAGCTTTATTTTTTTAAGATTTTCATAGTAAAACTGTGTGTTTGGTGCATGTGCAGGGCTCCACTAGTATTGCCTAAAAGAAAAGAGAAGAGTAAATCAAACCGACACATAAAGATTTCAATTCCTCTAAAGCATAAACTAACAAGGACTTGATGAGGCCTCTCATTGGAGCTCACTTAAATAAGAAGTCAAAATCACTAAAAAATAATTACCCTTTTCTTTCTAATAGGGGCCTTTGCCAAACTTTACTCTAATAAAATGTAACGTCACCAAGATTAATATAAAAGCACATGGAGAATATCACAAGAGATTCAAATGTTTTTTCTAATTTTGATAATAGGCCCAACTTCTTTTAAAGTAAGATTTATAGAGGACCCAACCCCTACAAAAGCGAAATATTTACGATGAGAGATGTAGTTTTTTATTAGCGGATTTTACTGAGAAGTCAGATAGTTCTAACTTACTTATTGGTGCATTACCCATAGGAGTGTGAAAGAGGGCTAGGGTGGCTAAGATGGTTGGCAAGCTTGCCTCTGACCCTTATAACCAATGATCAAGTGTGTTCTCCCCACACCCTTCACATGTGAGTTTTGCTCGTAGAGCGTCTAGGATCTCTCTTTTGACACATGTGCGTCCCAATTCATGCTTGTGCGGGTTCTCTCTTTGTACGTGGGATTCTCTTTAGGTCCTAGCCCCCTTATCACTAATAGGAAAAAAAAAATACCAGCCATATATCCATATACTAATTTCGAGCCATGAATATGATCCTCTATATGAATGGTCAAGACAGCTTACTCCTTGGGTGTGGATGATTCATCTCTAGGTAAAGAAGAGAGAAAACCGACCCAACCTGACATAAAACCCGACAAAAAAACATATGAGTCTGCCACATCCGTACCAACTAGGATCTGAGCATCAAAGATAACAAACAGCCAACGTCCTTCTCCCAGATGTTCATGTGTCCACCCCCCCACAAATAATATCTTTGGACGATGATGCTCCATCTATTTAGAAAGATGATCCCATGCTCTCCTATCCTAGTATCTCATTTATAGTATACAGGCCTACCTTTCAAGAATCATGTGACATGGACCCCATGGTATATAGTATTTGTCCAAATTTTGATCCATTCAAAGGAGATTGGACTGTTTATTCTTATGGTCTTAAATAGATGTGAAGTAACAACACTTGCAACTTATCTATCTTGTGTAAGACTCACCGCTGACCATAAGATTGGTTTATAGCATGTTGATAATTATGACTAATCTTATTGTAATTTGTTTATTTTTTTATCTGATTTTGGAAGCTGCCTAAATCTAGCTTTTCATGGTGTGAGTTGTAAGCATTTGGTGATATCTTGTTTGGGAGAATTTGGAACTCTCCAAACTGAAAATACTTAACATTCGGGATGCTGAATTTTGTAAGGATTCAAAAGGGTTAAAAGTGGGGTATCTAGCAAGCTGAAAATTCTAGTTTAGTATAAAAAAACGCATTTAGAATGTTAGGTGTTAGCATCTGAAAGCAATGTTAGAAATTCCCAATGCCCATAATTTAGAAATGCCTCAAACCAAATAGCCCCTTATGGACCAGAAGTGTTTGGTTTAAGCTTGGCCTATCTCAAGCTTGTCAAGCCCAAGCCCACCCATTTAGTCAATTAGACCAATCTATTACATGCATTACGATGCTAAAATACAAGAACTATGTTTTGGATGGATTTTATTTGTGCTAGTTTGGGTTGATCTTTGAGCTTTTATCACTCAATTCAAGTCTAGCCAAAATATTAAATGGTTTAAAATTTTATAGACTAGCCTAGCCCAAGTACTAAACCTAATGCATAAACCCAGGCCAAAGCAACTAAGCGAGCTTCATTCGAGTTGAGTTCGGGCCACCCCAGCCAATGAGCACTGCTATAACCAGGATTGCAGATGGGTATCCAGTCATACAAACTCTTTAGTTTCGAATAAAGTGGGTATGGAGCCTATATTAACTTCGAGAGAAATTATGATGCAGATTTTGGTCCATGCCCATATACGATCTTGAACATTTAGATCCAAAACCAGATCCTTATATGTTCCACCCTAGGTCCCATGCATTCATGTGTTAAAAGCATATATATAGGTTTCATGGGTCGAAATAGTTTGAATTATAATTATGTTTGAAAGTCTAATGAGCCTTTTCATGTACGATCTAATTGTCACACTTGTATATTTAAATTTTTTGAGCTATTTTGTACAATTATTCTAATGCACTTTACATCTTATTTCGATTCTAAATACGAGACTGGATCTATTTTTTCCAGTCAATGTCAGAACTGGATACAACATCTAGGTTCTAGATCAAAATCGGGAAATAGGTCTTTCAAGACGGATCTGGGCCCAAATCCACATTGTTTTGCCCAAGATCCAAACCCTTTGTATTCCTACTTGTATATGGGGGCTTCACAAAATATATGGCGCCTCACGATCAAGCCTGATTATCTCTGGCTTTACAAAACACGTGGCGTCTCACAATCAAGCCTCTCTTAATTATTGTTATCTGGTATCACAAAACATGTATTGTCCCACAAGTAAGCCAACTACATAGAATATGGTAGTTCCACAAAATACGTGGCATTCCACGATCAAACCTATAAATACATAATCATCACATTTTTTAATTATTAATTTCACAATTGCATAGTCACCACACCACATGCATCATATTGTACAAAAGTTTTTTTTTTTAACACATCAATGTATTGAATTTGACATATAAATATTAGGAAAATCTATAATTTGCATGGTCATTAAAAAAAAAAAAAAGTTTATAAGTCTCATAATGAATTGATAAGCTTATAATCATAGTAGTCTAATTTATTAATCCAACTTTAACACTCCTAAAGTGAAATCCCATCCGTTAAAAATATATTTCTAAGTAAGAGGGTTATAATCGTAAAAACGGATTGAAGATCCGACGTCAAACGATTATGGATCCACCAAAACAACATATCAACTGGCCCACCAAAAAGAATATCAACGGTTATGATCAGACCAGCTCGCCTATTTGGCATTCAAATGTTTTGGATGTGGATTATGGGCATGCAAATGATCAAACAATTAAATAGTTGTAACCATCAAATAGTCTAGTGCTTTAGTTTTGACCATGTTAAGTTTAACCGCTAGACATTATGCAAATTCATCGTGATAAAATAAAAGGTTGCCAATGACTTATGTGTGGATTAACATCAAAGTCATGCATATCTAATGACTTACGCGTGGATCAACATCATAGTCATGCATATCTGATGTGACTTTGTGTTGAACAAATTTGTACCTAATCTAATTATGTTATCTTTAATAGCAGTCCAAATGTATGGGGCTCATTTACCCCACCTTTCATCAATCTATTCCTCTCATCAACACCCTAAACCCGTGAGGCCCACCTAATGATCCATCCAACCCCATACAGACTACTATTCATGCTTTTTACACCAACCTGAATGGGAAAGATCATTGGAAAAAAAAAAAAAAAAAGAATGTTGCATTTAAAAACCATTTAAATTGTTGGCCACAGACATGAGATTTTAACACAATTAGGTCTCATCTAGAGCTTTCAACACAAAGTCTACAGAGCCCGGGATTTTTGTCCCGGGCTCTGGCACGGCTCCCATGGGGACAAAATCCGGGCTCTGTAGCATGGCTCTGCTTTCAATCCCCCACTTCACCCCTGATTGATTGGTAGGGCCCTTAGTGGGCTTCAAGATAATATATTGTATTATGTGTTGGGACTCTCGGGTATTCGGGGTTGAACCCAACTAAACCTGTAGGTAGATCCGACTATCAAAAGGGGTCCAATAAGAAATAGATCCATACACATACATGATTTGTGAGGTTGGCTTGTAGGATCATACATATGGGAAAGAGAGGTCTGTCTACTCACATACCTGGCCTAACAGGTTACCAACCCTAGGAAAGGCTTCAACCTCAGGCCCATTGGTAAATGTGTGTAGGGCTGCCCCTCCAACCCATTCACACCCTCCCTACTCCCACCATGGTATAATCATTTGATGACTCCCATGACTCGGCCAAGTTGGCCTGCTTGGCTCAGCCTCAGTAAATTGCTGGGTTAGTTTGACAGCCGCTGATCCTCTTGCTATAGATTTTCACAATCCAAAATCCACATTTTCCAATGGATCAGGATCCGAACCTAGACCCATCATATCAACGATTTGGGTCTCCCTGAACCTGACCTCAGGTTAGATTAATGGTCCAATACTTGCAGAACAAAATTACATCACATTCACCCTAATGAACTGGGATCATCAGAACTTCAGCAAGAATAAACAGAATAAAATAAACCTGGGGTTATCAGAATGATGTGAACTGTATGACCCATAGAACCACAAATTGCAATATGGCGATCCAAGGGAACAACCTTGTTTTAAAACTTTCAATAGTACAAACCTCTAGGACAATAAACAATATAGCCTTTTGAGAAGCAAATAAGCATCCTAACTGCTCAAACTACCCTTACAAGTTACAACCTATTAATCAAGCACCCCATATAAGATAACAGTCAATTACTCAGGTAGGTTCACAAGGATGCTCCCTACCCCCCATCCAAAGACAGCTTACCTAGGAATATCAAAACAACGGATTTTCGCAACACGAAAATCAATGACAATTGGTCCAAATTCAATGATCAAATTGAGAGGTTAGACTGATCCAAAACAAAAGCGTCTTATCATCACCCAATCTTATATCCAAGGTGTGTACCTTGCCAACGCTCTTGCACACTCGAACCAAGACAATGGCATTAATACAACCAGAGAATCATCAAATACGAGGAAAACCAACTCCCAAGGATCATTTTCCAATTTAAATAACCATCATATTAAATATACATGTAATCCAAATAATGCTCCAATCTAGTGAACTATCATCACTCTATATTTCCAAAAGAACATTGTCTTCCTGTGGTTAATAGTAACTATATAAATGGCGTATATACAACCAGAGAATCATCAAAGACGAGCAAGACCAACTCCCAAAGATCAGCTTCCAATTTAAATAATCATCATTTATAATTTTATATTAAATACACGTGATCCAAATAATGCTCCAATCTAGTGAACTATTATTACTCTATTTCCAAAAGAACACAGTCTGGTGTGGTAATAATAATTGTATATCCATGAAATTTACATACAGAGAATCTCTAACCACGAATCGATGCTTGAGGCACCGCTGGAAAACCCATTTCATCTTCAGCCTGCAATACACAGAATTTCAAGAGATACGATTAAATTGAACCCGACTAAACCGATTTATAAGTTGCAGGTGATGACAGTACCTTGGCATTCTGTCTGCCAGGAGGCGCTGCTGCATGCCCAGATGGCGCAGGAGGCAAATTGAGCTCAGCGTCCAAATCAGATTCCCTATCAGGTTGAAGATAAGCTGGCACACTATCAGACTCCGTCTCTGTCCCCATGTCAGCTTCCAAAGCATCAAGCTCTACATCACATTATCATTAAGAAAACAAGACAGTTTAGATAGTTTTTCGTAGTTAATGGATGTGGATTGTGGAACCACAAACTATAATTGTGGTGGTGTATGTCCAGTGGATGGAAAGGGGCCGCACCACCAATGGCCTTAGCATCCCCTACTGTCATCTGTCATAAAATTAAAAGCTTTTGCAACATACCATGGTGCACTGCACTTGACTTTGGTAACTGAATAGTGGGGCTGGTTTTGAAGTAAGATGGGATTGTACCCATAGGATACAGGAAGGACCCACTAGAGATTCCCTAGCCTCCCCTCCTATCACATCCATAATTTTCCATCAAGGTCAGCACCATAGAATCTGTGTAAGGTATTGATGGAACAATCCATTTTGCATACTTGACAGAGGATTATGAAAGAGAGAAGATGGAAGATGATCCCATGGGGACCATTCCTAACCAACAATCTACTCAATTCAAAGTGGCGGGACTACACAGTTTAATGGCCAATTTTGGTACTAGATTATTTCTCTGTTTATGAATGAATGGATGTATTATATTACCACCCATAAGTTCTTCTTCATCAATGTCATCAGGTACGTTGTAGTTTCTACCAAGAGATTCTTGTATTTCATTACTCACGTCCATCAAATCCATCATTTCATCTTGCATGTTCTACACAAAACAGAAACCGAAGACATTACTTCTCAGGGAATGTGGTTAAGATTAAGCCCACTTTTCTGAAAGACATAATAGACTAAAATATTTACAAAAGAGCTGGCATAAAAACATCTAAAACATAAATTATTTTGGCTCTATTGAAAAAATGGAATGGGAAATAATACATCTATGTCCTGAATCTTCACGGTTTTCATCATTCCTTTCAGCTCCTTATTTGCAGATTTCAGAGCTGTCATCTGAAAGAAGACACAGCAATTAGTTGACTAAAGAAGCAAAGAGAAACACCAAATTTTTTTTTTTTTTTTTTGACTTAAACAAATAGAAGAAATGATACTTACAGTTTGTTGAGCATCTTTAATTCCCTCAGCAGCAAAAGCTACCTGATCAAGATTAAATGTCTGATTGTAGAGCATATCACGCTGATCTTCATACCTGAAATACAGTTGTTTGAGTTAATGTGAATAACGGACAAGAATACTCAATATGATTGTCAGTATTGGCCAAAGACGGGATGTTGATACAGCAACTTCAAGAAGCCCAATGTATTGAAGGCAATCCTATACATAGCAAGGTCAACTACATATCACCTAAAGAGAAGGCAACCACTCTCAAAATTTTGGACTTCATTTCGGTTGCCAATAATGTCATCCATGCAATTTGTGATCACCACTTAAGTTGAGCGTCAGCCCTAGTGATGGCCTCAAGTGGAGGATGCTGACGTGACAGTTTTCAGTCAGTTCTCCGCAGTCACCACCCCACACCACACAAAAAAATAAAATAAATAGATTAAAAGGGAAATCAGCATTCAGCAATGGCAGATGTCCAGCAAGGAGGCATTCGTCTAGAGTTGTCAACATCACTAACAGCAGAGAACCAGGAAAAATAAAAATTAACCATCACTCACCCTTTCTGTAAAACCAACATGCATTTTCAATTACAACTGTCATCAGGTGCATATAATTGTCTAGTTTGGATTTTTATAATTCATCACATGACTAAAAAGAGAAGAATCCTCCGCCATTAACAATGTTCATTCAAAATTAGAAATGAGCGAATCTGCTAGGAAGAGAAGCCACTGTTGCATAAAATCATCATGAAAGAACAAATACTCAAGACTGGAGACCCTAGGTTGTAGTAACTTTTCTTCCATTCCCCTTTTCCTTTTGGATTCAAGAAATTAGCAAGCAGCAGCTGTTTTTGTACAGCCTAAGAAAGCGTTTGTGTAAAACAAGGATTCTGTGGTAGAGATGAAACCATCTCCAATTTCGCATGCGGGTCGATTTTCCACCATTTGATGCAGAATTTTTCCATGCAAAAGGGACAAAATAACTGAACTAATTTCCACAATGAGGAAGCCAAAATCCCATGGTGGGAGGTGATTAGTGGGATTTATTGCAAGGCCCTTGGCCTTAATTAGGTGGGTTAGCATAATTAATTAAGATTAGGGTCAATTAGTCGAGCTTTGTAGCGCGATTGAGTAGTTTTTATCATGCATGACATTTCCCATGTTGGGCCCGTTGTGGTCCAGCAACCCAAAACCCACCTAAGAACCTATTTTCATTTTGATCCCTAAAGCCCAATTCATTTTGACTCAAGCCCTTATTTGTAATTCCCCAAAACTCTGTCTCTCTACAAAGAACAAGGCCCTTATTTGTAATTTTCCTACTCTCTCTCCACAAAAGCCCTAGCACCTCCATTCTCCCCATTTTCACTTCATTCCCTTTATTTCCCTCTCCACTCTCTACTGCTCCTCCTTTTCCCCCATCACCAAGCTCAACGTCCCCAAGGATTTTCAAATTTCAAGCCAACCAAGGTTTCCCCACGCTTCCAAGATCTCCATCGCCATCTTCTTCAACTCTCCTTTCCCCATTTTCCCCATCTTTTCTCTTCTTCTCTACTTCTCCCCTTCTCCTCACCATCTCCCTTCCACAAGCTCAAGTTCCCAAAGGATCCCAAGCCAAGCTTAAGCTTCCCCAAGCCCACAAGCCTCCATCTTCATCTTCCCCGTCATCTTCTTCTTCCTTTTCACTTTCAAGGTAAGCCAAATGTAGAGTTCATTATTCATACTATGATCATGCATTCATGGATTGGTGATGTTTTTTTTCTTCTTTGGCATGTAGGAAGATGGGTTGTAACCTTAGATTAGAGTGGGATGTTGGGTTGGTGATGTTTTTTTTCTTCTTTGGCATGTAGGAAGATGGGTTGTCACCTTAGATTAGAGTGGGATGTTGTGGAGAACAATATCTTGGAAACCCTAAGCACCAAAAAGAGGTTTTTTTTTTTTTGGAAAGCTACCAAAGGCAAGATTTAATATGATTTTTATACTTTATTTGTTTGATTCCACATGTTATTCATGTTAGCTACCCATCTTGAGCGCATTTATGATATTATGAGTTGGTATGTAAGGGTTTTAAGGTATTAATGGTGAATGGAGTAAAGGCCCTTAAATGGATGGATTGATGTGTGGAATAGGTGCCTTGAACTGCCCTTAAGGTGTGTAGAAACCCCATTAAAGATGGGGAAAAGGCCTTCCCAAAATCCACCCCGAACCCATTACAAGTTCAGTTTCTATAGGGCCACGATCGACCATGGAGGAGTCACGGTCGACTGTGAAGCTTTAGGTAGCCAACCATGAATTGCACTATGGTTAGCCTACGGCTAACCGTGGAAGACCCCACGGCTAGCTGTTAAAAGGTCATGGCTAACCATGAGACCTCTTTATCTGATGATTACAGCAACACCTGAGATGGTTGTGTCAGGGTTTGTGCACGGTGAGCTCACGGTTGACCATGGATCTAACCGTGAGAACCCATGGTCGACCATGGAGTGGTTCACAATCAACCGTGGTTACATTTCGAGAATTCGGTATTTTGGAAATTTGGGACCCATACCCCTAGATCCATGACGCCCAGCCTGGGTAATTAATAAATAGGAGTTGGACCAATAGTAGGGGGTGTGTGAGCTCGACATTTCTTTCCTGGTTGCCTGATTACGCATGTGAGGATTGTGTTGAGCTATGAGTGGTGTAGTGGGATTCCGGGATGCCATCAATGTCAAAAGCATCAAATGATCATACTAAGTATCTTGGGCCAATGTAACCAATGTGTTAGACAATATGGGCCCCACATGTGTTGGTAGGTTGGTTTAGTGTCTCCCCCGTTTGATCCCTTATTCATGCATTCTGGATAGGTTAGTAACAAGTTAGTATTTCAGCAAATTACATGACATGTGCATGTATCTACTCCGTTCATCAGTCTTTTATTATTTGCTTATGTGTAATGGACCTAATGTGGATTTGGATGGATTAATGGGCTATGATGATGGTGTAGTAGAGTGTGATCGATTAGGAGGTGTCCCGGGCTAGAGGATGGGTGCCGAGGACTACTCGGTTTGTGATTATGGATATGTTCGGGTGAAACACGCGTGGGGAGTAGTTCCTCTCTGTTTGCTCTGTTTGTTTGTTTGGTGGTGATACCCAACGAGATGCTAGCTGGGTAGTACATTTGGGGGTGAATGATATTTGATCCTTTGAGTCGGGCACCACTAGGCAGGTTAGCCTCCCACGGTTTAGGGTGCCTACCCATGGGTAAGGGTCATTTGCATGCATATATATATATATATATATATTTACCGTCTACATGTCAGGAGGTGGACGTATGCCATCGGGCCCAGTGTGCATTACGTGATGTGATGTGCAGTTGGTGCTGACTAGGATCGCCTAGGTTGCATTATTCTGAGTGGGTTCGGCTCTGTTGCATTTGTTTTAGGCCAATGTGGCGTGCCACGTTTTGTAGCTAGGATTCTGTCTCCATATGATTCGTATGGTTTGTTATTTATTCATGCTTTATGCCTAGCTTCTGTTTATTGTTACTCACATGATCTATGATTGTCTTTACTCAATTTTGATGCATAGTATCTGTTTATTTACATTTATTTATTTGCCTGATAATCTGATAATGCAACATTTGGTGCTTAGGTGGTGGAGCCACATTGTGTAGGTGGTTGAGGCGGTCCCATAGGATTCGTCGGTTGAGGATTAACACTAGCGTAGCGGAAGTGTGGTGTTGTTAGGCTAGTACTTGAGAGCCTCACATTACATCCCTGTGATTTTTAATATAGATGCATCTTTTGTAGGCCACCGTTGGTAGTATTGGACCCTTACTAAGACTCTAACTCATTTTGTAATTAAACCTTAAGTAAGTGTCTTTTTGTTACTTGTATATACTTTGACATTGTTATATATTATATTGGTGAGCATCTACGTAGATTATATGAATTGTTGCTACCGTGTTTGTTTATGATGACTGATCATCATTCATAACCTCATTGCGGACTTCGATCTACCTGGAATTGGGGCCACAAATGCAATTAAGGATGAGACCTTCGAGTCGCGTCTCAACCTCCCTCTCCCTTAAATGCTCGCTTAAAAGCCCCCATTCTCTGTTGGACAAAGAACTCTCTATAGAACTCCATTGGTGTTTTTAATTGGCCCCAATTCTCAAGCCCTGAGGATGCAGTTAGGATCCTATCGGATTCTGGAGGTGTGACATTTATTCTCCTTTAAGTTGATACTCCCACCGAATAGGAAATCTGCAGATCGCAGAATCCTTGCATTACACAAATGTGCCCTAAATGGGATAATAAGTAGTTGGAGTCCTGGAGACCTTAGTGTGAAAACAAAAATCTTAGGGTAATTTCTCTTCCCATTCCTTGTTTTGGGTTTGAGGAAAAGTAGTGGAAGTGGGATGGGAGAGAGAATGATCGTCAGCTAGGAGTCATCCTAAACTATTTGTCATTTGAAGTCGCCAGAAATTCCAATTGATTAAATTTTGAGCTTCATTTATCTACATTTATATGAAAAACTGTAGATAGGTTTAATTGCAGGCCAATAGGTTCTCTTTTGAAGGCAAGGCGGATTTTGAAACCATATTCTCAACTCTCAAGGGTATCAGAAGATTCCTTTTGAATGTGTCTCAGGATAACAAACATGAGGAAGGGATAAGTCAGAGACCTTGAGGAAAAATTCAACTTTTCTTTTTTGCAGCGGAAAGAGTGGAGAGCTGTGCAACAGTAACAGGCTCAACCGCTCAAGTTCCATGAGAAGGCCTGAGGTCACGTTCTTCAATACTCCAATCATCTTGCAGTTTAGGACTTGTAAAAATATCATTCCCTGACTCTCTAACACCTCCACCAAAGCAAGGATACTCATCTTTATCTTTAATGAGACTTGGGATTTGGCTACAAGGGGAGAAAAACCAACTTGGGCTAGATGATGGGAGAGATGCCCACATATGGTATGGATATGGCAAGGATACAGCAGAAACACAGTTTTTACACATGAAAAAGATGTATTGGATACTACAGAATATGGATATGCGGCCCATTTTCAAGTATTCCTATCAAAGAGAGAGCCATATTGCATCTATCTGTTGTCAATATGCAGCCATACTCCTTTTTTCATCCAGAAATTCCAACGCTAAGCACACAGAAAAGTAGACAATGACTGGCAATTTTAGGTTTAATGTATTGGAAGGCCGAAATTGAGGCAGATGACAAGAAAAAAAAAAAAAAAAAAAAATTCAATATCAATCAGTAAACATGAAAAACTAGAAATCAACTGTTTCCTCCATTAATGTAATCATTCTGATAGAACATTGTGTGTAAAAACTATGCTAATTCGCACATAAATGGAAATTCATTCTCTAAAATTATATAACTGAGTAAACTGTGTATTCAACAAAATACGTTATGGAAAAGCCGGTAGGGAAAATAACATACATTCGTTTTTGCTTGAGAACCCTCATTGCTCGAGCTTTCACAGCATCTTGAGCAGGTCCAGGTCGTGTCTTTTTTATTTGTTCCCTATATCTGGTAAGTTCAGCATCGAGCTTCTTAATTTTCTCCTCCACAGTGTCACCTCTCTTATTAATCTGAGGATTAATTTAAGTATGAGTCAAAAGGAAAAGAAATAAAACAACACAATCAGAATGCAGAGCATGATGGAAGAATTTTAAATTCAGATGAAAAGATGAACAATGTTAAATGCAGGTCATTTTCTTGAAAACTTTGCACTATGGAAACAGTCCTATATATAACTATAGAAGCATGATTAAACATGAAGGCTTAGGATTAGGAAAATAATAACAAAATAAAATAATTTATACAAGCATGATCAACATAAAAAGATTAATAATAGAAAATAATCATTTATAAATGCTTGTTTTAGACATTGGACACATCTACATCTCTACATGCTGCACAAAGTACTGCATTTTGACGCAATCCATACCATAGGAAGATGACAACAGCAACAATAGCTAAGCCACAAACAATTAATTGAAAATATTTTAATTAAAAAAATGCAGCAGCAACAGATAAATTTGAATTCACTTACCAAATACCAAGCACGATAAAGCATCAAATAAAGAAAGATAATAGTACAATAAATCCAGGGATCCCACCCCCAGGATTATCACTAGTTTCTCTTCAGACAAAACAATCATCTACATAGTCCCTTGGTCATGCTTGGCATTTAATGACTAGCTTGATTGTGTGCTCTAACTGAATAACAACTTCATCTCTCTGCATCTTACAAGAACAGAACTACAGTAAAACAGCATTAAAATAGACCCTCTAGCGTTTAGCTATAATAACTCTTTCCAAGATCCATCAAAGAGTTGTTACCTATGAATCTGCAGTTGGCTAAAACCAAAAAACCATCCAGCCATTAATTCACCTTAAAAATTTGGACCACCGAGCTACTCTAAAGTCTCACACAAAAAGTTAATCTCAGTTTCAAGCTATTAATACTTCAAACAAAGTTCTCTAGGCACAGATGAATTGTCAATATTGATTGAGAAGCCCACAGAGCCCAACTAATAGTATGGCCTTTACAAGATCTGGGGCAGCTAATTCCACAAACTCTGGAAGATTTCATAGCTTCAGGCCCCTGAATCCTACATCATTTTTGGGAGATTTGGGTGGTCATTTAACCATGATCTGTGTGCTAGGACTAAATTACAGGGGTTTATATAATTGATGATTTGGGGTTAGTCAGGTTTGACTTAGGAGACATAAAAACCTAGTCAAATTGATATCTCTGAATCTATATCTTTTGGAGGTTGATTATGAAATCATGACTTGGGTTAGGATTGAAATTACAGGTTTTTGAAGGATTAATGATTGTGGGTATGTCAGATTTGATATGGTGTGTGCAAAACCCCACTAGAATTGATGAAAAAGAGATTGAAATGGCATCAACAAGAGAAGAGTGAAGAGAAATACCCTCTCAGAGGCATCTTGAATGGAAGGAGGGGGTTCTTTATCCTTCTTCGCACCAAAAACCCTTTTCATCTTCGATTCTTCTTGTCTTGGATCGATCAAAATCAAATAGAAATCGCCTCGACTTCGTTTCTGAGAAGGGAAGAGACGGTTCCTAACAGTCCAAAGATACGAAGGGAAGAAGAACGGGTAGAGAAACGACAAGGTGAGCGTGACGAGCGCTCATGGAGACGAACGGACGATTCTATGTAGTGGACATCTAAAAGGTGGGCCCACATGTGATGGAGGCCTTGTATCTAATATGAGGCAAGGGCAAGGAAATAGACCTATGTCACCCTAGTTTTTTTTTTTTTTTTTTCTCTTTTTTTGAAAAATTATATTTTTGATAACGCAGTTCCCAATCATTTGAGCCATTATAATCTCTACGGGCCCATTAGAGAAAGCCAGATAAAATTCCCCGCAGCCCCAGTGTGGTAATACAGTTTCAAACTAACAACCTCAGAGTGCAAACCATGGTCCTAGGCCAATTGAGCTACCCCTCAGGGTTAATCAAATTATATTAAAAATCATCAGAATATCACACTCAATAATTACAAGATCACGAATAAATTGTGATTGAGCACACTATTTATAGTAGGGCCTGCTTATATTCTCTGTGGCCCAAAGTTGGGGCACATTTCAATAGGTTATAATTGAATATAAATGTAAAATAAATGAAAATGATAATAATTGTGCAAAATTACAAAAGAATGTTTGTTGATAAATTACATATTTTTTATGAAATAAAGTAATTTTAAATGGGATATGAAGTTAAGATTAACCAACATATCGTTTTATCTATTTTTTATGAAGTAAATATTTCACAACTCAAAAGGTAAAAATAAAGTCTTTTAGTAGTTAGGACTTTACTTTCCCAACTATTGTGAGTGTGACCAACAAATTATGAGAATACTTTCCCACAACTTTCACTTTACTTAAGTCAAACATTGTCTTAAAATGGAGAAAAGGTTGAGTAATGAGAGGACCCCGCCACGTAATGCAAAAAAGTGATTAGAATTTTAGTGAAGCTTACTCTTCAGTTAACAAATTTTTTATGTGAAAAGTAAAAAAAAAAATTAATTTTCTTAAATAAGAAGATTACAGTTTCTTCTAAGCATGCGTTTGTGTAAGGATAAGGATACTTTGATCGAAAGAAGATGAAAAGGCATAGGATTTTCTAGCGTCTTCTTCAATTATGTGTTTGGTGCAATGGACTTCCGACGATAAGAAGTTAAATTTATGTTATTTTACCCTCGTTGGATAGGATCTTGCATTTCGACCTCCCGAGTCAAACTTATGTGTTAAAATCTTTCGTGACTATCGCACAAACGTGCCCGCGAGAAGATTCCATAAGAAAGAGGAATTCTAGATTCCTATTCCTTAAATAGGAAATCAAAATCCTCTTTAAACTTATGTGTTAAAATCTTTCGTGACTATCGCACAAACGTGCCCGCGAGAAGATTCCATAAGAAAGAGGAATTCTAGATTCCTATTCCTTAAATAGGAAATCAAAATCCTCTTTGCGAAAATCAATTCATATTTTTTCATTAGAAAAATGTGTTGCACTGAATGATGGAAAATCAGTGTTACTTTCCTTTTTCGTCATATGCTATGTTGAACGTGTCCCAAAGGGTTATCTTGGAGGATGTAAAGACTGAAGCTTCTCAGAAATCTTCAAGATGTCAATGGGTCTCCATTCGGCCTTTTGAAGAAAAGGACATGAGCCTTGCTCACAATGTCTGGATTTGGGTTGTGATATTCAGCCCAACAGCTAAATGGATGTGCCTAGGCATATATATATTCTTATCGGGGCCAGCCCAGCCCTACATATTCCACACAAAGAGATTACATACTGCAAATCTGGTCTAAGTTGATATGCAAGTCATGGTTGGATCCAGACCTAAATTTAGGCCTGATAATCAAATAGCCAGGCGTGGATTAACTTTGGCCTGGCCCAACCCAGCCAATGAACAACCCCATGAGGAAGATGGGCCAACTAGCATTTTTGTTAAAGCACTTATTAATTGTTGTAAGTGCCTAAAAATTACGGACTTGGTTAGGTGAGGATAAAACTCGCTAATCTGCAGTTGAGACTTTTTGAGAAGGATTATTTGCCTCACACCTAAAAAGGAAAGAGACGGAAGAAGGTCAGAGGCCTTGGCTGCTTTCAGCCGAAGGCACTCCGATGGCTAAGTTAGTGAGGTGGTTTAACAAGAGTGGAGTGAATGGAAGAGAAGAGAAGGCTATCGATGTATGTATATACGTTTTCTCACCTCTCCGTAATGGAGTGACCTCGAGTGTATATATAGGCATAGAGGTCCCATCAGAATTTCCTGAGTGGTGGTAGGTGAAAAGGGAATGTTCAATCGGGCCATACCTAGTACCCTTAGTGGGGGTAAGCAGGAGTACTGTCCCATTAGCCCATACTTTGTCCTCCTAAATGATTGCGGATGTGACCGTCTTATAAGGTAAACCCCTTATCACGCGCATACGCTGTCTGACAGCTTATTCTGCAACGCCTCCATATGCTAATAGGGCACTAATTATGATTATTGTCTGGCGCCCATCTCAGTTAAAAAGACTGAGCTAAAGGTAGTGCCGAGGCCAAGATGGGCGCGGTGTCATTATTGCCGAGGTGGGACTAGCTGATACTCTTATCGAGCCTGGAGTGAGCTCGTACTCTTATCGAGATGCACGGAGCCGAGATCAAGGCAAGTCCGATTGGTACTTTTACCAAAATCAGGACCTATCTTGGCATTACGGAAATGCCCCTACAAAATTGTCTACTCCATTTACCCCCCCCCCCAAAAAAAAAAAAAAAACACCATGCATCTCGACCTAAAATTTGAATTTTTATGTGTCCTATTCATAGCTGGGTTTACGTCCCTCCGGATCTTAAGCAATTCAATTCCTCATTCCCTTAAATCTCAGGGGTAGCTCAATTGGCCTAAGACCACGGTTTACACCCAAAGGTTGTAGGTTCGAAATTGTACTACCACACTGGGGCCACATGGGAGTTTACCTCACTTCCCTTTGGGCCCGGAGAGATTAGTCCAGCCCAACCCAAAGGGTTGGGAACACTCCGATAGAAAAAAAAAAAGAAAAAAAATGAAAAAAAAAAAGATCCTCATTCCCAAGACAATATATGAGAGGGATTTTAGAATTCTCCATGTAGGAATTTGCCTAAATTCCTATTATCGAATGGAAGGTGGGCACTTGATTGTTGGATTCAGAGAATTCTAGTTAGGGAGAACTTATAATTCTCCAAATGTCATCCCCTCGAAAATTCCCAAATTCCTCGATACACGCTGAAAATCTCCAAATTCCTAAATTCGCGAGTGTCATTTCAAAGTCTAGCTTTTGGAATTTTACTAATCAAACAGAGAATTCCAGAAATTTGACAAGTGTGAAATGCTTTACTAATCAAACAAAGAATTCCATAAATTTGAGAAGCGTGCGATGCTTTTACCCTCCGTTTGGGAAAATGAAGGGGAGGGGAGGGAAAATTTGAGGGGGAAGGAAAATGAAGGGGAGGGGAGGGGAGGGAAAATTAATTTTACCTCCTCTTGTTTGGAAAGTAAAAAAGTAGGGGGAAGAAAAGTGGAAAAGTAGGATTTTGTTTGTAAGTGAGATAAAGAGAAAATTACCCTTTTGCCCTTACTTTTATAAAAACATTAAAATTCTCTTTTATATATAAAGGGCAATATTGTAATTTCATAACTTTTTCCCCTCCTCTCCCCATTTTCCCCCCATTTTTGGGGGGGAAAATTTTTGTACAACTTTTTCCTCCCCCCCATCCCCCAATTTTCCCTCCCCCCTTTTCCCAAACACCCTCCAAAACCACTTTCTCTCCACTTTCCCCCCCTTTTTTACCCTCCCCCCCCATCTCCCCCCACTTCCCAAACAGAGGGTTAGTGAAAGTTTGTTTGGGTGAAGGGATCAACTACCGGAGTACCTTTGAGCATTGTATTTGGGTGGAGGACGAGGTGGAAGTGTGTACTCGGGCGCCACAAAGGATCGTGGAAATAGTGTACGTAGACGAAGCATACACAGACAAAGTATGTAGTGCATGGGCTAATGGGGCTGATAGATTAGGGTAGTTTAAAATTAGAATAGTTAACTATTCTCTCCCATGCAAGGTGCAAAATATAAAAAATAAAAAGCTAGAAGTTTTGTGGACCAACCCACATTGACGTTAATATCCGGCCATAAATCCGAAGAACCAAACACCCCTTGGGCCTATTTGTATATTTCACTTAAATTAATTTAAGTGAAGGATCACTTTAAGAGGGAAAAAAAAAAGGTCTTATTAATAATAGGATTTTACCAAAAAAATCATGTTATGTGCACATTATACCAAAAGGCACTTCTAGTTGGGACTGCTTCCATTTTTTTATCTTTTATTTTTTTAAATGATAGGAGGATCAATAATGACCCTCCACGAGCGAAAAAAATTAGTTTTTTGTGATCTTCCTCATCTCTTCCCCAAACCTAACCCAATGGGGAAGCTCAATGAAGAGAAAAAAGGCCACATTAGTTTGGCGATGTGATTTTTTAGATAATATAAGGATTCCCGTGGAGGAAAAAGAGGAGACTTCTTCATATCCTAGACTAGAACCCATGCAAATCTCCTCTTCTCCCTCCGCAGAAATCCAAAGTTTGCTTCTTCTCCTTCCCAAATTGGAACCCTCTACAAATCTCCTCTTCTTCCTCCACGAGAATGCTCATATTATCTAAAAAATCATATCTCCAAACTGAAGTGACATTTTCTCTTCATTTGGTTTTTCTCCATTAGATTGGGTTTGAGGAAGAGAGGAAGATGACGGGAAGCCGTTTTTTTCGTGCGTGAATGGTCGATATCCCTTGTTTAAGAAAGGTCATGAATATCGGCCCTCCTCTCATTTCACACACACAGACACAACATGGGAAGCGGTCACACTTCCGTGCGACTGCAACTAAAAGGGCTTTTTTTAGTATAGTGTGAGCCAAATGTGATTTTTTTGGTAAAATCCTCTATTGAAAATGTACAAAATTTCAAAATCCACTTTCTTAATTTTTATTTTTTTTGTCATTTTGTTGCATGTGAAGGAACTTTTTTTTTTTTTTTACTTATTTAAATAAATAAAAGAGGCCTTTTTTCTCTTTTAGTAGAAAAGAAATTAACTTTTTAACTTTTTTTTTTTTAAATAAAGTGTTTTTTAAGATTTTATATTTTTTTTGATAAGATCCCACCTTTTTTCCTAGTGTTTTAAAGTAATTCTTCACTTGAATTCGCACCGCTACGGGTGTGAATTCTCGCAATTAAGTATCACCCATCTCTTAACCATAAAGGAAAAAAGGTATCACAAATCCATATCGTGGGTCCCAACTGCTCCAACAGTTTAACCTCAAATGATAGGTCCTTAGTCCATCCAGACAAATATCCAATCAGCCTGCCGAT
The DNA here is from genome assembly GCA_003546025.1 of Camphora micrantha. Lineage (NCBI taxonomy): Eukaryota > Viridiplantae > Streptophyta > Magnoliopsida > Laurales > Lauraceae > Camphora > Camphora micrantha. The sequence goes on along the minus strand of QPKB01000012.1, from coordinate 22,997,125 downwards.
TACATGCACCGCTATTGCTCGTTGCAACTTTGGTTAATCTTACTTCATTACTCTTTAAAAGCTACCCTGTCTAAACCTATTTTTGCATAGCACTCTTAATACTCAAGCCCTCTTATTTCTCATAAACATCAACTAATTTATGGCCAAGGCCACTAATTAGACGATTAAGGCTCGTCTTTCACTAATTGGATGATAAAGGCTAGCTTATACTGTCTCCCTGTGGAGGGTCCACTTGCAAATTTATAATTCATGTTGCTCATGATTTTAAAGCTCACCCCAAACCAAGCTTATGGGTGCCAGTTTTTCATACGGCCAAGTTTAAACTGATTAACAATGCAAAGCTCACATACCAACTTTTATCAGGTTTTGTTCCATGGTCAAAGTACATGGACTTTACATTGGAACTTTATTGTCCCGTATTCTGGTGTATCATTCCCTCGTTATATGGTGAGAGACAAACTTAATGGTGTCCACCTAGGACCCACTAATCATGAGATTTGTGAAGATGGAAAGAGACATCTTGGATGAAAACATATATTAAATTTGGGGTCAATCTCATGCCTCTAACCCCCTCATCCCTGGCCTACAAATTTAATAACTTTATATTAAAGAAAAAAATTTTGACTCTTGATCCAAACGGTACAATCCATTTAAGGGGGTTCCATGTATGTAGATGGTTCAGATGTTCTCTTACTGTAAGATGTTGAGCGACAGATGCACATGAATATTTTATTTTATTTACATCTAAAATACCCTCTATTTTTTTAATAATTTAATTTTACTTGTATAAAGTTGAGCAAAATAATGTAAAGTGTCCAGGGTTTCCATGGCCGATGGCCCTACCAGAGGTGTTTTTATGGGGTTTGAAAATTTGAATGTTTGATGTATCCAGTGGGCCAGCTGTTCCCAAACCTGCGACGTGTCCTACTTTTGAAATAGATCCGGATCTACTCCATTCGTATCAGCATCATTCTCCATCTAAAACTGTACCTACAGAGTCCTGCATTTCACAGAGCAACATTTCTATAGATGCCTAATACATCACACAACATGACATCTCTGTCCTCTCTCTCTCTCTCTCTACACTTGACGCCCAAAAGTCAAAATGCTTTATAGTACACTTTAAAAGCCCTCTGAAATCTTTCACCTCAAATCTACCTGAACCAAAATAGGATCCATTTCCAGCCTCTACTCATTAACATGCCATCCATTCACAATTTGACGCATACAGATACACATGCATACGCCACAAACAGTGCTTGCTACTCTTTACATTTCTTGAAAAAGATGCACACAAACACAGACTAAGCATACATGCGGGAAGTTCTAGAAAATGGAATGACACCTAAAGAAGAAAAGGCCCATATTCTTTATAGCAGTTGAGCCATACAAGATCATAAAGCAAAAACAAAGGGTTGATACTTGAGACTGTCAAGTCAGTCTCTTCAAGGAGTTTGAGGCTTCTTGGGGCTGCTGTTGTGGTGCAAAGGATCAGGACCTGAAGGCACTCTCCTCAAATCCCAACCATTCATGTCTTTCTCATCACCACTCTGAGGACCCAAAGATCTGAATCCTTTGAAAAGGGTCTTCGACTCCGTCAGCATCTGAAAATAAAAAAAATCCCAAAAACAGATCTCAAAGGCATGTAAAGGGGTCGTAAATCCTTAAAAGAGAAAATGAAAATGACAAAGAAACACAAACCTTTCTGATTGAATTTTTGGGTGGAGCAACTTTCTCACAAGAACAGCCAAACCAACCTCCACAAGCTGCAACAATGAAACCAAAAGGTTAACAAAATAGTAATAACAATAAATACAAAGTCATATTTGTCTTTATCAGCCTCCAACAGATTGTTTGGCCCCATGAGTTGTGACCCACCTCCTGGATGAATCAAAATCAAATCACAGAAGACAAAAACTAAATTTATGAAAAGAAAAGGAATGGGACCCACTCATGATCAACCAAAACTATCTCACATGCCCCCTAACAGGCCAACTCCATGAATGGGCACTAACACCAATTTATTACACCCCTAATCAACATGACCCATTGTGATTTACATACGCCCAAGAGGCCCACACAAGACAAATGTTCCATGCATGAGATATACAGAGGCATACCCATGGTTCCTTCCATTGTAGAGCACAAAAAGACCACAAAAACAAGCACAGTTAGAAACCGAAACCCCATTGCTAGAGGCTGTTGTAAAAGACTCTTAAAGAGAAAACTGAGAGATACCAAGAAGGAAATGGAAAAAGATGGATGAAAGAAGTGAAGAGAAGATGGAATTTTATAGAGATGGAAGTGGAAGAAGAGACCCTTTTGAATTGAAGTAAAAAAAAAAAAAGAAAGAGAATGATTGGATTTTGCAGCCGTTTTGGGGGCGAAATGATGATGGGGGAGGGAGGGAGAGAAATCTTCAGTGGGGCGGCATCTCCAGCCCCCAAACATCATTCAGGGGCGCCGGCCCCGACGCCCTGGCACGTGAGAATCGGATCGGCACGTGCGAGGAGATCGATGCATGGCTGGCTTTTCGATCTCTTCGTATCTATAGAGGCGGCTGACGTCAGCCTGATCTTCGCCGCCAAAAACCGTACGCCTTTTTTATTCCTTACCGTTAATGCTGTTTGCCTTTTGAGACGCATTTCTTAGGTTTCAATCGACTCCGGATCCGGCCCAAACCCGGAAACTTTTTTATTATTATTATAAATTCTCTCTCTCACCCCCCCAAGTCTCTTGGATGGATGTTACTAGGCAACAAGGGTGGGTCGGGTCAGGAGTTGATTATATGCAAGTTTGACCCTTTTGTTTTAAAGGTAAATTCTAACCTAAACTGTGGAAATCAAGGTACAATTTAGTTTCAATAATTTTTTTTATAAGAATTTAAGTTGCCGGGATTGAATGTTTTCTTAGACATAATGGTCATGGCTTGTTTTTTGGTATTTGTAAATGTCATGTTCCTTTAAATGTTTTGATAGGAATTTGAAACTTCAACCCCTATTCCTTTTAGTAGGAGTTTTGGATGCTCAAGTATAAATGGCCTGTTTCCTAAATGGAATTCAATGAATTCTCTCGTATTGAGAATTTTGAAATTCTTTAACACGGTGGAGCATGCAAAATCTCCACCAAAAAGAAAAATGGCTGGAATTCAAAATTTTCAAAGGTCAATTTGAAACCTTTTAGGCGAATAGAATTTTGAGATTCAAAATTTCATGACAAGTTTTTTGCGTGTCGGGGATTTTTTTGAATAAGATGTGATGGCTTGTCTTCTATCATTCTCAAATGTCATGTATTTTTTTGGAATTTCTATATTTCACCCGGTTGAAAGGACTCAAATGACCTTGAGAATCCCAAAATTCCAAGTCCATTATTTTTTTTTTGTGGGATTTCTAAATGCTTAAATACAAAGGAGCATCTTAAAAATCTACTATGGTTGGGAATTCAGAAATTTTTTATAAATGAATTTTTTGAGTTATAGCGAGAAAACAAATCCTAAAAATATATGGCAATTGTAAATCTTAGAGGACATGATATCACATCATGTCCAAAAAACCTCAAATAATTTATTCTTAACAAAAACTCTATAAAAGAAAAACAGGTACAAAAGATTATCTAGGTATTCTACAATATGTTTGACCCAACAAGACCAATTCCGTGGGTGGTGCCCATTAAATTCACATAAATACACACAAGACAGATTTGAAGTGGTTTTGAACACAAAATCAGAGAAACAAATCCACCTAAAATTACACTGAATTAAAAAAAAAAAAAAACGAAAGAAAACATTTCTCTTGCTCATAAGAAATTAGTTTTCAAAACCACTAGAAATGCTTCTTTCTATATTTAATAGGGACAAAATTTTACTTTTAACAAGAGATAACGTCAAATTAATCTTATATACAATATTTGAGTTTTTCCAATATATTTTTATGTATTTGTGTAACCAATTTTAAAGAAAAAAAAAATTCAATTCTCGTTGAAATGAAATTTGACCAAGCCTCATGCAAAAGGAGTACATTTTTTTTTTTTTTTTTTTCAAATTCTAGCCGTTTATTTTAATTTGGTGGACGACCTTTGAAGCCTCACGAATTTCTCGGAGTCGAATCCTCAGAGTTGAGCAGGACAGTGAGAGGTGACGTAAGGTGATGTTGCTACAGAGAGCTGCTGGGGAGGCAGCTGTATTTATTATGATGATGATTCCATTAGAGGGAAGGATTGGAATGATGATGGGATTAGATTGATGTGGTTGTGGTGTGGTGACGTCTTACTTTACTCCTCCCCCTCTAATTATTGCCACAGAGAAGAGGAAATATGCATATGTTCTCACTCACCTGTCTGTCTGTCTCTGTGAGAGATAAAAGTAATCCAGATTGCCGACTCATCCAGGCATCATACACCTTCCGTACTGGTGGGCATGATTTGTACCTGTGGGGCCAAGGATGGGTGATCCACCCATTAAATTCTAGATCTACCATATTTAAATTCCTTTTCGCTATTTTGTATGTGTTCCTGGTTTTCATAATAAATTTACGGTAGGTGCTAATCCAGCAAAATTAGTGGTTTTTAAGAGTACTTACAAATGTGGAAAGGGGTGTAAATTGGGCTGTGCCGGTCGCGAAAAAATCGAAACCGCACGGTCCGTTGATCGTGTTGATACGATCCAAAAGATGGGCCGTGCTCGCCAAAGAAGCATGTGCCGTGGCACTACATGTATATGGAAATTACTGATTTTTTAATTTAAATAAAATTTAAAATTTAAAATAATTAATTTTTTAATTTATAAATTAGCATCAATATTTATATATTTATTTTAATAATTTCAACTTTATTTCAAGTTGAGAGTCCTAAAAGTCCTTAAAACCTCTTTCGGTTTATATAAAAAAAAATTTTAAAAATAAAAAACTTAGGAGTGGCATGTGGACTAGCGTGGGAGACACGGCCAGCACGGCACGACCTAAAAGCTGTATCGTGGGCCATGTTGGGCTGGCTGCCCAGCCAACCCGGGCACGATGCATAAAGAAGTACGTCAAAATAGATCTATAACTTCAAAAATTTTGACAAATGAATCAAAATCTATGAAGTTTAAGATAATCAGACTTAAGGTCTTTGGATTTATTAGCTCAATAAACATCTTGAATGTTTTGGGTTACAAATATGAAGCCCACAGAAAATTAAACAACAAAATAAAAGTAATTGTTGATGGGGCCCACAAAAGTGCAATCATCTATACCAGACTATGCTAGAACTTTTTGCAAGAGAAGTGAGTGATTTTTATATGTACTTGGGCATAAAAGTTTTGGTGTATAAATGACGCTATCTAGCCACCATTTTCTCACCTTATTAATGCATTATGTATGTAAATGTGTGTTAAATGAGTGGAAACAAATATGATATGTAACTATTATGCATGTGAATCTATTACATATGTAAATGACTGTAAATAAATGACCCCTTTAATGATTATGTGGCCTCTTAATTAAAACAAAGCACATAATCATTCTATGGCATTAAGAAAATTAGTCACACCATGTTTTCATGATCATTGATCAGATTCTTGGATCACAATGCGTGATTTATGGTTCTTGGTCCATCAATCATATCAATCATTTTTGTTTGTTTTGAGGTAGGAGGAGATGATTCATAACTTTGGATTTCAACCATAGATGGTAACACCCGTCTTTCTAATTCATATGAAGTGGGAGCATTATATCTAAGATTTCAAGCCTTTCAATATAACAGGCCATGTTCCCATCTTAATCGATTAGTGATCTGGATATTGGATTTTGTAAATTTAGGTAACAATACAAGTGGATCGAGATTCTAAACAATTGATAAATTGAACCCTAAATCAGAATCATGTAAATCAGAACCTATATCACTAACTCAGATTGCCAGTTTTAATGCATTTACTTGGGCCCATCAATCATATCAATCATTTTTGTTTGTTTTGAGGTAGGAGGAGATGATTCATAACTTTGGATTTCAACCATAGATGGTAACACCCGTCTTTCTAATTCATATGAAGTGGGAGCATTATATCTAAGATTTCAAGCCTTTCAATATAACAGGCCATGTTCCCATCTTAATCGATTAGTGATCTGGATATTGGATTTTGTAAATTTAGGTAACAATACAAGTGGATCGAGATTCTAAACAATTGATAAATTGAACCCTAAATCAGAATCATGTAAATCAGAACCTATATCACTAACTCAGATTGCCAGTTTTAATGCATTTACTTGGGCCCAACAGCCAAGTTTGCACCTTAAGCATGTCAATATGGTCAAATGATCTTAAGTGAATTTCTTCATGTGGGGCTACCTTTCAAAAATCTAAACCATTTGCATAATACATTTATGATGTCTCCTTAAGAGGACCCCGAGATCTGCCTTCATCAAAGTGATATTCACCGTCGGATTTAGGAAATTGTGATTAATTTAATAATAAATAATTTAGATAAAAAATCATGATTTTTCATATAATAAGGTCCACTTTTTAGAACTTAAACCTTCAATGTGATGCAGTGCTGGTTCACCCTTTACTGAAAATAGTCTCACTTCAATCAACAGATATTCATTGTTGGATTGGACAATCACATTTAAATTTATTTCTCAAATACTTTGGATCGATCATTTCGAATAAAATTGAAGTGGATTTTTGGGCATCTATGCACGTTTTATGTGTATAAATGGGTCCAATTGTACAAAAGTTCTGATTTTTAAGACTATATAGTAATCTATTAGGTGACTTGGTCACTGCTTAGGCACTTCTTCTTTATGATCAGTCAGATTCAGTTGTCATGATTAAAGGGAAACTTGGGCTATACAGGTAAGTGGATGCATCTTCTGAATGGTTTGGATCTTCAAAAGTTGGGTCCAAAGTTGATTTGTATAGCCTTTCACTCCTTTATCTCACTTTAAATGTCCTCTCCAGAGACCCATCTGGGTGAATGTTAGATGAATAGGTTTTGTAGTACGGAGATTAGGGTTCAGTGAAATATCATTCCAATCAAAAAATGGTTCAGAGCAAGGATTTCACGAGGAATCCACACATCTAAGGATTTCTCACTATCCCTAGAGTAGGGATTCCTCACTCCTTGCTAAGGATTTCAAATTGATATTGGTGTTATATGATACCCATCTAATGTTTACTCACCTTTGGATTGAGTCTAAAAATTATATACAATTAAAAGACTAACAAAACTTGCGGTTATTAAATTAATGGTTAGGATAGCTTAAAGAAGTGGATTTCTGTCTGAACACTTAGGTCACGTTTGGCAACCAAATCTTTAGGGAAAAGATTTTCAATTTTCCTTAAAGATGTGGTAAATCCATATTTGGTAATTGTAAATTCTTGAGGATTTGGACGAATGAAAATCTTCACTTGTTAGGATTTTCAGATCCGACCACCCCTATAAGATTTGAAAATCCTCACTTAAGTGGATTTGCACACTGAACCTTATTTTTCTCAGCTATATGCATCGATACACACCAATATCAGTGTGAAACACCCTCAACAATACAAATTCCCATTAAGAAATCTTTATTCTAGTGGTAGTGAAGAATCATCAGATCTATGGATTCCTTGCTTGTTACCAAACATGCGCTTATCAATTGATGGTGAGACATTTGCATTCTCAATTCCCCTGTTAAACATGCATTTAGGTGGGCGACACAAGATGGATAACATTTTCACAAAATGCTTGTTTTCTTTTTTTCTTTTTTTGTGAAGATTACCTTTAATGTAAGAATTAATTATATTTGTCCCTCGTGGTACCTCACTTGGATAAGGACATGAGCGTGAGAGTAGGTAATTGTTTGAGTTCAAAAACCCTATGTGGCAATAAAACAAAACCTATTCTGAATAAGATTTAATAGGGTAGTAATAGGTGGAGCTTTTTTTTAGTTTTTAAATTTTTTTAATTAAATAGGACTTATTTGTGCAACAGGAGGATTTCTTTTACCATGGTTGAGAGGAATCTTGTGTTCTTACCCCTTCTTTAGGAATTAAAATCCTCTGTATCGAGGAAAATTAGTTTATTTTAATTTCTTTTATGCAAGGAAAAGAACTGTAGGTTCCACATAAAACTAGAATAGCTTTCATTTCTATTGCGGAATTCTCTCCTTACACAATTGAAGAAAAGTGAAGAAAAGCATCAAATGAAGAGAGAATAAAATAAAGGAAAATTTTCAAAAAAATCCTTAAGTTCTTTCCTTGTTTAAAAAAAGGGCATAAGTTTTAAAACTTTTCAAATTAGTCCCTAAGTTTTCCATGAAGTTTTCAATTAAGGACATTCATCCATTTAAAGCTATTTTTTGGCAACTTTTTTCTTCGATTTTTTTAAACTATTCAAATTATCCTTCAATGAAATAAAACCCCCTTTCACTTCCTCTATATTTTCTTCCTTTTTTTCACTGGCAGCCTTATAGTGATAGAGAAAAACTAGCATTTCCACAGAGATCGGTTAAATGTCGTGGCTGCCAGAACTATGTCATGGCTTTAAATGAAGGTACTTTGTGTATTTTAAAAAAAAATGAGAGAAAATGCCATAAAAATTACCTTTAAATGACCAGATGGCCTTAATTGAAGTTTAATTGAAAAACTTAGGGACTAATTTGAAAAGTTTTGAAACTCGTGTCCTTTTTTGAAATAAGGCAAAAACCCAAGGCCTTATTTGAAAATTTTCCTAAAATAAAAGGGAGTTAGATGGTCTTTCTTTTAGTGGTTTGATACATAATCTTTTTTTTTTTTTTTTTTTTTTTTTGTGTAAAAAGATGATGGTTTTTTTGTTATTTAGTGGAGAAAGGAGCGTTTTTTTTTTAACTTTTTTTCGAAAGAGAAGGAGAAAATTTTAAATTTATGTATTTTTGATATGACCCCTGGTCATTTCTTGTCTGGATAATGAAGGCTTTACCTCACCTCAATTCATTTCACCACCCATCCAAACACGCATATTGGAGGAATGAGGAGAGTCATGAATGAACTATTGAGTTATTGGAAGAAAACTACACGTCATGTTAAAACCTTAGCTTAATTTACAAAGTTTTATTTTCAAAATATGCTTTTGCAATATTTCTCATTGTTAAAAGTTTACACTATGGTTTAATTTTTTCTTTTTGGTAAGAAGATTTTATTTTGAATGTTGTTCATTGAGTTAAATATATCACCCACCATATTCATTGTCATTATCATTTTTGCTGGAAGTGGTGTTTTTTTTTAACAAGGTTTATTTGTTAGTTTAGCTAATTAAAAAGCGATAAAATCATGGCATAAAAACTTCAACTTTTAAGAAAATCGAGTGAAAAATCCATAAAATATCCTAATGTTCTCATTTCAAATATTCTTGAGATTTATTTTTACAACTCTTCATAATATACAATATGTGATGGCATATGTGGAGATTGATTATAGATCGAAAAGAGAGGTGTTGCCTAAATGTTGGCGTATTACTTTCACCGCTTGAAAGGAAATCTTCCACTTTTTAAGGGGTTACTTTCACTTTGTGAGGCCCCACCCCTTGTGGGCCCTCAATTTGTATTTGAATACTATATTTTAGCCTATAGTATCTAATTATGCTAATTAATAGGGATTAGTAAGGGTAGATATGTATTTTTTTTCCTAAGTTTTGGTTTAATTAGGCATTTTGTGTATTTTGTAGGCTTCATAGGGTGTCTTTTATAATTCTAGAGTTAGTTGGTTGGAGGCCCTAGCTAGAAATTAAGATTTACTATAAGGGGGGTTTTCACTTGAGAAGCTTTTAGAATTCTTACCCAAAGACCAAACTAACCATGGCCTTATCCCAAATCCTATGATAACTAAAAGGGTATCTTCGTACTTAGCCATCCAACATAACCTATATAACTTTCCCTCCCATTCCATACGTATGCTACTTTTTCCCTCTCTCATTTCCCTCTCTTTTCTCTCTTCTTCCCTCATTTCCCTCCAACTCTCTTTCAATTCGCCTCCAATTCTCTCATTTCCCTCCCTTTCTCTCTCTAGAAGCCTAGATCTAGAACTCCAAAAAGAAGAAGAAGACTATATACAACAATCTCAACTGCAACTTATTTCAAGGTTCTCTCTCCCTATCTTGTTACTCTCTTCTCCATCTTCTAATCTAGGTATGTACCCCCTTCTAGTTCAAATTTTTTATAAATCTCACTTTCTCTCTCTAGATCTCCCTCCCTTACAGCAATTCTCTGTGGATTTGGGTTAGGTATTAGAGATCTCTCTAGATCTGAGTTTTGGGCTGGGTTGTATGATTGGAAAGCCTTAGGAGCTGGGGATTTGTACTTGGAGCTTGGATTTCTCTTTCTCTCTCTATTTTCCTTTGCTATTGGATTGAGGCAAGTACAATATACCTATTTAACATAGAATGTATGTGAGGCCCCACCCTTGGTAGGCCCTCATTTTGAATTTGAATACTATTAATTACGGTAATATAGCATAATTGTACTAAAAATAGGGGTTATCAAGGGTAGATAAATATTTTCCTAAGTTTTAGCCTAATTTATAGGATTTAGGCCCATTGTGTAATTTATAGATCTATAGGGTGTCTTTTTATAATTTTTGTAGAATTTTAGAAATTGACGCCCTTACTAGCAAATAGGTTTTTGCAAGGGAGGTTTTCCACACTTGAAAATATTCTAAAAAATCTACCAAAGGACCTAAATGCCCATGTCCTTATCCACATTTCTATGCAAACCAAAAAGGCCATTTTTGGTAATTGTTCCAAAAACATAGCCTATATAAACTAAACTATTGCATTAGGAAATGAACCCTAAATTCACTCTCATTTATCCCTCATTTACCTCTCATTTCACAAAACCCTAGCTAAAACCCTAATTCCCCCAAACCCTAATTTCTTGAAGAAGAAGGGGATCACCTCCTACCTATTGTTACTACAATCTCCTAAGGACTCTCTCTTACCAATCTCTTCTTCTTCTACAACTCAAGGTGAGCCTTCTTCCTTAACTCAATTTCCATATAATTATCTAGAATTCCCTCTTTTTCTCTAGATTCCTTCTAAACCTTGGTTCTCTTGTGGAATGAGTGCTAGGTTTGGTAGATTGGATTTGATTTGGATAGCTTGGATTGAGTCTTATTGCTATTTTCCCTTGCAATTCGGATTTAAGGCAAGTGCAATATACATACTTAGCATAGAATGCATGTTTATTGTTTTTGATTTGGAAAGTTTTATTCGTATTATGCTAGAAATGCTTAAATTACCTATGAATTTGTTTATTTGGGTTTTAGCCATTAATGAATGGATTTGTTGCTTAATTGGAAGGTTAATGGGTCAATAGTGGATGTGATAGATTGTTGGAGTGGAATTCCACTCAAATGTACCCATGACAGTAAGAGAAATGACTTGTAACAGGTTTTGTAGTGTAACTGTAACAGTAGCATGTTTGTTATAGGTTTGTACTATGTTTGTGGGAATAGAAATAGTGAGGGCTTGATCTCTTGCGTTGAGACTGGGACCCAGGTGGGCCACCAGATGGTCAATCCGATTCGTGGATCCGAAGGGGTACCCACGGGTGACCCTAGAGGAGCTGGTCCCATAGGGAGTGGACACCCATGGCCCACTAATTATTAGCTTGATCAGCAGATGACATGTTTAAGTGGGAAAAAAAATTAGTTTTGACAACAGATGATTGCGGGACCTACTAGATGATCCGATTGTAGATCGGGTCCCCACATCTGATAGTGGACCTAGGGGCAAACCTGATGGTGGTGGACCCGTGGGGATCGGGTCCCATCTGGCCCCACAACTTAGGTTTACATTTTACTGGCCGTCATTCACAATGAGGTTCTCTGTTTTTAACATCAGACCATGGCGGGGCCTACTGAGTGGTTAATCACCATCTGGGTCGGTCATCTGGCCGTATAGGCCTGGGCGACCGGGTTTGTAGGGCCTGATCTGGGCCTGGCCCAGTGGGGCCCACGATCGTTGCAGACGCCATGTTCCCAGGCGTGAAGCTCAAATTGTTTGGGTTGGGTGGCTGTTGCAGAGAGTGCAGGTGGGTGATGACATGTATGGATAAGGGTGAGAGAGGGGATGGGTTGAGTGGTCTGGTGGTTTAATGGTGTATGGGAAATCATGGATACTTGCTTTTGTACTTTATCTTTTTTATGTTTAATCATGTAAGTGACCCTTTTAGTTCTAAAAAATTAAGATAAAGACTATAGCTATTTTAATCAACCCAAGTTAGATTCTTAAATTATTTTGGAGTGGGAAATTTTTTTGAGTAGGGCCCATTAACCATCCAAGTGGACTTCCATTAATGTGCTAAGCACAAGTCAATGGTGTGGCTCAACTTTGACTCGTGGGGGCCACTGAGTAGGGTCTAGAGTTTAGATTTGACGTTGATTCGATCCTTAAATATCGTCGAAGATGCCCGTAACTTCAGGAGCACCAAATATAGTGTACTTGGCATCTGAAATTCATTTATGGATCCAATTAACTGAGATGAAACTGGACCTGAATGTGGGCCATTACTTAGGATTGGACCCTTGATGTTCCCTTTGATTTAATTACTTGGAGTTTATTCCACTTATTACATTAATTTCACTCTTATGTCTTTGTCATTGATTTATACTTGTTAATTAAATAAAAAATAAAGGACCCGAACCTAGGACTTCCTATAGGTGACCTGGTGATGTAGTTTGGAGGCATTTGACCCGTGTTTGTGTCTAGGCGGGCTCTCATACGGCCTAAGTTGTATGTGTGAACCCTAGATAGAGAGGTGATTGTGATTAGACTTGTGACTCATTTCGGATGAGTATGGATTGTTTGATTATTGGATTGAGATTGGTGATCTCTCCTAGACTATTTAGACTAAGGCCATGGTTTGGTGGGCCTTAGTATGGACCAAATGATTGGTACTTGGACTTCTTAGGGATTTGTTAGATCCTTGCTCACGCAAGGCAAGCCTAGACAGACACAAACTTGTACCTTGGTTTTTTGAGTCGGCACGAACATTCACTCAGTTGTTCTAAGCTCAGCATGTTGACTGATCATCACTGGTAGGAGCTATTTATGAGTGTTGAGTGGGCTATCATGATGAGCTGTGTTTTAGACGGACGGTGTGATACCGGGCCCGGTCTCTCGAGTGATAAGCGTTTGAGATTGATGAGTGATTTGCAGGGTTAGTTATCCCCAGCACTGGTGAGATTTCCCCACCGCGACTGTGTTCAGTATGGGACGGCTGCGGCATAATATCCCGCGGTATCCAGCTTATGTGAATGTGCCACATTGTGTAGATAGATTGGCTTATCTTATTTTCCTGATTCTAAGTGTTTATCTTGCTCTTTTGCCTAATATTTATACATTGGATATTCTTATTGATCTTATTACTGTCTCTACTCTTTTGATGCATACATCCTATGTTATTTGTATATTCTAACTTGCCAGATCCTTAGATCTGACCCATTCTTGGTCCTTAGGTGTTGACCCCGATTTTTGATGACGACGCGCTCGTCGAGGCGCCCATAGCCGGAGACTATGGATGGGGATCAGCCGACCAGGGGGTTGAGCAGGAGGATGGTGCGCCTGTACTGGGGGCTTGAGAGTTATTTTTTTTTTTTTTGGGTTTGAGTGTCTTTTGTAGTGAGCAGAGAGTTAGTCTGATATGTTTATATACATGTTCTTAATTATACTTTGAGATTTAAGCTGGACTTCAGCCCTGCTACACTTGATATATCTCTATGATACCTTATGCTTCCGCCTTACTCTTTACACTTCAGTAAATTTTAACCATTGATTATATTTCGGTCAAAAAGTTTTAAATTGGACCTCACTGTGGACCTACGATCTTGGAAGTTCCCGGATTCTTCGGGAAGTAGCGCGCCAAATTCGGGTACCTTGACAGTTTTCTCGGTATTCAAAATTGGGGCGTTACAATGCATGTTTTCCTTCATTTTAATTCTGCAATTTCAATTCAATTGATGTACATATGCTAGATCTACCATTTGAGCTTGGTTTTATGGTTTTTTGCCGTTGATGGGTGAGATTATCTCATTTGGAAGATCATTGGCCCGTTTGTTGATGAATGGAGGTGGATTGAAGTGCCTTTGTGTTTCTTTATGTCTATGTGATGAATGGTGTGGTTTGGAGATGATTTGGACAAAATTGGATTGAAGGAGGAGAATTCTAGAAATCTAGAAATGCTGCAGATTATGTGTACTCGGTCGACCGACCTGCAGTCAGATCGACCGAGCACACTGAAATCCAGAAAATCCAAGTCCCATTTAAGGTTCTGCAGGATTTGTAAGTCATGTGTTCTCGGTCGACAGACAACACAGGGAGTTTAGTGAATTACCTGAGAGCTGGGATATCCATTTATACAGAGTTCTCAGTGTGTGTGGTCAAGCACCTAGGCCAGGGGGTTGACCGGACACACAAAAGAGTTCTTAGTTTAGGACACAGCCTGCCAAATGCTTGAACCCATTTTCCAGAGTACTCGGTCGATTGACTAGGCCAAGAGGTCGATCGAGCACAATACACAGAGGGTTGACCTGGGAGTCAACATCTTGACAGTTCAGTGTACTCGGTCGACCGAGCCCTTTGCCAGGTTGATTGAAGACACTGCATCAAGTGATTTTCCAGCTTTTAGTTTTTTGAGGTTGTGATCGTTTGTGGGGCCCATTGACCATCCAAATGGACTTCTATTGATGTGCCAAGCCTGAGTCAATGGAGTTGCTCAACCTTGACTAGTGGGGACCACCAAGCAGGGTCTAGATTGTGGATTCCATGATGATTCGATCCTTAAACGTCGTCAAAGATGCCCATAAATTTTGTAGCACCAAACATAGTATCCATTGGCATCTAAGGCTTCATTTAGAGACCAAATTAACTGAGATGGACCTGGACCTGAATGTGGACCAATACTTAAGTTGGACTGTTGATATTTGCCATCGATTCTCTTACTTGAATGTTTATTTCACTTAATACATTACTGTTATAGTTATGTCCTTACTATTGCTTATAACTGTTAATTAAATAGAAATTGGACAACCTGAACCTAGGATTACTTAAAGGTGATCTGGTGATGTGATTGGGTGAACATTGACCTGTGTCCGTAGCTAGGCGGGCCCTTTCATGACCTAAGTATGGATTGGTGATACCCAAGGGCGGAGAGGTTGATTATTATGGACTTATAACTCATTATGGATGAGTATGAACTGTTTATTATCGGAAATGGACTTGTTACCTCATTTGGACTGTTGTAGACCGAGCCATGTATTTGGTGAGCCTTGGTATGGATCCAATTATTGGACTTGGACCTGGACTGTATTCCATGGATTGAACTGGTACTCGGATATCTTAGGGACTTTGTTAGGACCTTGTTCACGCAAGGCAAAGCCTAGACAGACACAGACCTATATTCTTTTCTTGAGTCAACATGAACATTCACTCAGTTGTCCTAAGGTCAGCCTTTCGACTAATCATCACTGGTAGGAGCTATTTATTAGTGTTGAGTGAGCTATCATGATGAGCTATATTTTAGACGGACGGTGTGGTACCGACTCTGGTCTTATGAGTGTTTGAGTGATGAATATTGAGATTGATGAGTGATTTGTGGGGCTCGTCATTCCTCAACACTGGTGAGTTTTCCCCACTGCGACTGTGTTCAGTATGGGAGGGCTGCGACAAAATATCCCGCTGTATCCAGCTTGTGTGAATGTGCCACTTTGATGTCTGTTAGCACATACTACTTATTTATCTTGATTCTGATTACTATCATGCTCAACTACCTAGATTATGTACAATTGTTATTCTCTTTAACTATATGATCGTCTCTACTCCTTTGATGTATGCATCCTATGCTACTTGTATAGGTGACTTGCTAGATCTTTGGATCTAACCCATTCTTGGTACTTAGGTGTTGACTCCTACTATGAGGATGATGCAATCATTGAGGCGCCCTGTAACGCCTCACCTTTACACGCATGCATGATATTGTCCGCTTTGGACCACAGGCCTCACGGTTTTGCTTCTGATGGGCCTCAACCCATCAAAAGGCCTCATGCAAGGTAAGGGTATAAGCTCTACATATAACCCCATTCACTTTCCTCTCTATAGTCGATGTGGGACTCCGGGGCGTCACAATCCACCCCCTTAAGGCTGCACGTCCCTGTGCAGTAGCCTGCCAGCCTTGGTAGCCTGTCAGCCCTCTTGGCCCGCCCACATGGAGACCCGCCCACTTACACCAGACCACGGCAGGGGACCCACACTCGAACTTGTCGAGAGTCGGCTCTGATACCATTTGTAACTGTCCACCCATACCTATGCATGATATTGTCCGCTTTGGCCCACGGGCCTCACGGTTTTGTTTATGAAGGGCTTCCATCAATCAAAAGGCCTCATGCAAGGTAAGGGTGTAAGCTCTACATATAACTCCATTCATTTTCCTCTCTATAGTCGAAGTGGGACTCCGGGGCATCACATGCCTGTAGCTGGTGACTACGGTTGGGGACCAGCTGACCAGGAGGTCGAGTTGGAGGATGGAGTGTCAGCACCAGGGGTTTGAGAGTTCACCTTTATTTTGGGTTTCGAGCGTTTTATGTTGTGAGCAGGGAGATAGTCAAATGTGTATAAAACATTTGATTTTCATACATTGACATTTTAGGCTGGACTTCAGCCCTGCTACATTTGATATTGATATATGATACCTTATATTTGCTTCCGCTATTATTACATTGCTTTCACAATTTAACCATTATTATTATATTGTTCAAAAAGTTTTAAATTGGACCTCACTGTGGACTTACGTTCTTGGAAGTTCTCGAATTTTTCGGAAAATAGCGCGCCAACTTCGGGTACCTTGACGGTTTTCTCGGTATTCGGAATTGGGGCGTTACACGCTTGATTTATAAAGGTTGTCAATGGGCCTAAATCTAGGAAATGTACAAGGCCTATTAGCTGTTGGAATTTGGGTTTGATGGCCAAGACCCAGACCAATTTAAGGTCGAAAACCTTAATAGGTTTGGATCCGGCTTGAAGTTGTAGGAAATTGTGTGGCCCGCATGCCTTGGGTCCCAACTCCCACGTCAAATCAAGCAAGGCAGAGGCCCGCAGAGAATACAATTCCACTTAATGTAAGACTTGATCTATCCCCAAAAATAAGATTCCCAATAGGATCAATGATGTGGGTTTCTTGGCGAATAAGTCTCTAGGAAGTGATATTCTTTAGGACTTATCTATATAAGATAAGAGAACTCTAGGGTTGGAGATACTCCATTCCCATAGGTTAGACAGATGCGAAGATATCCACATATCTTCCCAATCGGTGGAACGCACATAGATCTCCGGCTGCATGTCGGAGTCTCGATATCCAGATCCATCAAAAGTCGCAAAGCCCGTTTGAACTCTTAATAGGCTGTTATATTTTATATTGTAAAAATCGTGTATTATATCATATCCATACTAAATAAAATAATATTAACATAAAATACACATACGCCATAAAATAATGGACTTGTGATTCTCTCATATTTTTATAAATTTTTGCTTAGCCCTAAAGTCTAGATACAAATCTAATTATACCAACAAGCTTGACTTGGGCCTCCCATTTTCCAAATGAGTGGACTGGGATTTAAACTCTTTATATTTCGTGCTACAACTGGATCCAGACTTAACTCTTCAAGTGTTCATAGACTAAGAACAAGGGCCGCCCAGTTGGTTGAGTACCCAGTTTCTCGGGCCTATCTATCCAGGGCTTGATCTCTAAGTTCCCTTGTCACATCTCAGGCCTAAGAATTCTTCGATTAGAGTAGTTCCGAGGTGTGACACGCACACTCCCGTGAACTCGCACTTGCTCCGGACCAAGTCCGAATTCACGAAGGAGAAAATTCCACTTAGCACGTGTGAGGATTACTCACTGACACCTGTCAATGTACATTTAAATTGCGAAAGCATTCACATAATTAATATCAAAGCTTGAGCCATCCATTAAAGTTCGAATAATTCAACTAACAAAAATCATTAATCAAGACTAATAATTTAAATCCCTTAATGCCTTCTACAAAAGTACTCTAATGAAGAAACTATTAGATGCTTTACCTTAAAAGGAATATATTCACATAAGAACTAACTAATTCCAAGTACTATAAATGCATAGTCTAATCTCAAACCCATGATCACAACTCTTGTACTTACTCCAACCGTCGAAGCAAATAGGTATCCTTACTGATCAAATTTCTAATTTAGAGGACTATCAATTATCCTCTTTGGTATCCTGAATTCCTGTGACACTAAGTATAACACTATGAATACGACGATTCAACAATATATATGAGCAATTAAGATTAAACACATGCTATTCTAATTTTGAATTTAAGACGAATAATTAAAGAGAGACCAAATAAATGTGAACTAGGCACATTGTGCATTATGAATAATTCATAATTCTCGAATCATAAATCGAGTACTTACTTTTCTAGTTGGCTACTACATTTTGCTCATCCTCTCCGATAGAGAGCGAATCTAGTTGGAATGTCACCAGTTACCCGCCCAAAGGTTCCCTTGGCTACTCGGTTCTGGAGTTTCGGTGTTCCAGACGACATACTGCAATAGTCTCAAATAGTTAAATCAAGAATCAAGTCTTAACCCTCGTCGGGTATCACGAGGTCGAAGCTAAGTAGTGTCGAAGCATTTGAATCGAATAATAATAAACTGGAGTAAGACTTTTCGAATCAAATCATTTCTAATTGAATCCATAGTCATTTCTAACCGAATCGAATCATATACTTACTCCATTCAAATAACACATCAATGTACGATAACATTTGTAAGACAATTGTAGTACAAATTGTGGAATAATACGAATAATGAAATATAATGGTTATTTGAATATTTGAGGGCAATAATGAATTATTTTCAATATGCAAATCATTAGAACCCCAGTGTTGTGTTTTCATGAAAATCATTAGAATGAATTCCACTATATTAGATTGTGTAGATTCTTCTAGACCCCTCCTTCCACAATTGGAGACTCAAACTTTAAACTTAATGAATCTCAATTTGAATAAAAAGAAGAAGAAAATGATGAAAATGAAGATGATATTCAACAAGCTTATGATGAATTGTATACATTGTTCTTAGAGCTTGTTTAGAAAAATGAAAAATTAATAGAAGAATCTAAAAGGCTAAACAAAGAATTAGTCTCTTCTAATGATGAACTTAGAGAAAAAAAAAAGAAATAATACATTGCTTAGACTCTAAGTTTATGATCGCTTTGCATAATCTATCTAAGGCTCAAGATGAACTAAATGAACTTAAGATAGGTTGTGATGAAAGTAACTAAGAAAATTTTAATCTAAGAGATCAATTAAAATGGCAAGATGAAGACATTATCAATTTAGAATCTAAGTTGACAATTTCCAAGGAAAACTTGTATAATGCTCAAAGTAATTCAAAAAATTTAGAACTTGGATCTAATGTTGTTGATGAATTTAAATTTAAATTGAAACTTGCCTATGAAGAATTAAACAACTTTAAGGGAACTAAAAATGAACTCATAAAAGTTAAAAATGAAAATTCAGCCCTTAAAAACCAAGTTACTCAACTCGAAAACTACAAACAAAAGTATGAGTGCAAATTTACCCAAGGTGAAGTGAAATTTGAAAAATTATTTAGATTGGGTAAATCTCAAAGAGATATGACGAGTTTTGGATTTGATAGGTATACTTCACATGACCCTTTCTTCACCAACAAATTTGTGAAAGGTGAGTCCTCATTCTCTAGTACTCATTCTTCCTTGCCAATGACTACTGTAGCTATTTTGGCATTGAAAGGCATTTTAGGTTTGAGTGCAAACTAAGAAGAAGCCATTTATCTAAACTCATCTATGAACCCAAGAAAGTAGAATCAAACTCTATGAAGGATAAGACACTAAATATCAAGGAAGACTCCAAGAAGATTAAACAAGTTAAACCTATTAACAAAGAGTCTCCTAAGATAGATTCTAAAAAGGTTAAACAAGTTAAACAAAATATAAAAGAATCTATCAACAAAAAGCTTCTCAACCTTCCTTAAATCAACACATGAAAGAACTTTTGAAGAAAGTTGCAAAGTTAAATTTAAAATTCAAAAGTCAAAACAAGGGAAGAAATAAGATAAGAAGTGGGAAGAAGAGAAAAATGACTCAATCCCCTAAGAAGAAAGCTCACCAACCGCAAAAATTTATCAAATTTAATTTCCAAGAGTTGGTGGGACTTCTAAGATAGACCTCAAAGATCAATCCTCTCAAGACCTTAGGTGGATTTCTAAATTTAGATACTTAGACAAACCTTAAGGCCTTAAACCTCATTGACCAACCTATCCTTTATAGTTAAATCATATTGTTGGTCATGATACATTTTGCATTTTATTCTTTCATAGTTACATTCTTACAAATGCAAAATAGCTTTGATGTTGAGTCTTACATTGTTTGGATGGGAATGGTGCCATTGATTTGCGTGTTTTTTTCCTAGCTTTGTATATCTTTTCATTAATGCAAATTGATGTTGTATATCTTTTGTTTTATTATCATTTGAGCTTAATAAGTACATATGTAATTTTGTGTGCTAAACTCATTTGCTATGCTTCATAGGTATATCCATATATGAGATCCATTTTCATCTATATGTAATCCATGACACTCTTCTAACTTCATACCTTCTTGTGCAAACATAATTGTGTTCTTTATTGATGATATGGTATGAGTTAGATCTTGATTGTGATTGATCATCTCTATGCAAATGTCAATTAATTCCATGTATGGTTGTACTCTTAAGTTGTATTTGGAGATACCATTCTACAACTCTAAAATCCAATTTTTTTGTGCTTTCTAGTCATTTTTTTTTAAATGGATGGTTATGATGTTGATTCATGTATATTCTCTTAATCATGTCATCTTTATATATGTTTCAACTTCATAGTAATGATCTTGATCATATGAACCTCTTCGAAATCCATTCCTTGTATTTCATAGTTATATTTGTCGTTTGATATAGATGTTGAATTCATATGATTTGACACTTTGAAAGTTGCATGCTCCACCAAGTCATATATTTCTAAAATGCAATTTCTCATATTTATTACTATGCTCACTAAGTTATCATATCCTTAAAGTGATGAATATTCATTTATGATGCTTGATGAAATTTTGTGTTTGTCACATCCATGCTCTTAATCGTGTTGTCATATTCAATTGGTATCAATTAGTATCATTTTCAATTGATAGCATATCCAATTGGTGTCATATCTTGAGAATGTGATAGACCTTGTGTACATTGGATTGAACTTGATAGTAAATATGTTTTTATTCCATGTCACATTCCATTAGCATCATAATCTTCATGATTGCTACCTCTCATGCACATATAGGTAAATCTCATGACCACCATGTTTATGTGTTCATAATCTTGGTTGATTAATGGTTGATGTTGACTTCATGATTGAATTTCATTTCATTCTCATTGCACATTATTGTTATATTTAATGATGGATGAAATGATTTCAATACATAGCATATGATTTTCATAAGACATATTAGTTGATGTTATGCTATGTAACCCCGATCACATCCCCTTGACCTTGTTCTTAATTTTGATAATTTGATTATGTTAAGCTTTATAGTTAAACTTGACTAATCATTCCCTTGAAGTTTACCCTCAATTGGTAAAACCACATTATCTTTGTATCACACAGTTACTTCATTGTCAAAGTGTTGACAAAAAGAGAGAATGGATTGAGGGGGAGTATAAACATTCAAAGGAAGCATTAAATTTGATTAAATTTACCCTTCAGTTGGCTTTGCACCCTTAGAGATTATTAATCATACCCTGTTATGTATTTCACTTTCGATTTCTTTTGTTAACAGGTGCTACTAAAATGTATTTTCTTTATTTCATGTGTGTAGGTACCTTTGTAATTTAATGTCAAAGGGGGAGATAATGTTCAATTTGTCTAAGGGGAGATATTGTATAATCTTCCACAGGGGGAGAGAATGTATATCTTACCAAAGAGAGAGTGTATGGTCAAAGGGGGAGAGATGAAAGAAGAGAGAAAGCTTGTGAGTTAAAGAAGATGCTTTATTAAGGAAAGAAAGATGAAAAAGAAGCTTGAAGAATGATCAAGCTCCAAGCATCAAGAAAGATGAAGAACTAGAGCCCAAGCTAAGTGAAGGAAGCATCAAAGGGGTTTCAAGACTCGTCCAGTTTAGGAGGAGCTGAAGACTTAGTGTGTGAATTCGGTGTTGAGTAAGTTGCCATCAAATTGCAAAGGAGGAGATTGTTAGGGATTTTGTGTTTTACAATTTGAAGGATGCATTATCATTTTAGCATCATTCGAATTTTCACACATGCATTGATTTTGAAATACTTGAAACTTGATTTACACATGCATTGTTTTTAAGACTTTTAGAAATAATGATTCATGCATGTTTTGGATTTAAAACTTGGATGCATTTAGTTTGAAAAAGAAGTTTTATGAATCAAGCAAGCCAATGGTTTTAAAAGTTTCAAATCATCTTAAGCATTTTAGGTTTCATGTTTTTAAAACTCTTAAAATGATTTAAAACATGTTTCCAAACTTGATTCGATGGCTCAAAGACCTCCTGATGGACCCGATTTCTTCCCTCTCTCCCGCTGCCTCCGCCCCGGGTCTTTTCGGGGTGCGGCGGAGGGGTGGAGAAGAAAAGATAAAGGGTTTCAACATCTTTCTCTTTTTCTTGTACGGGTATGCCAATTTCACTTTTCTACTTGGAATTTAGGAATGGTGATCCGAAGATCCACCTTCGCAAGTAGAAAGGGGAAATGAAACTTTTTCTAGTTTTCCATTGCACACATATTTTAAAAAAAAGAGACAAAGGGTTTTTTTGAATGCCGTGAGAGGCGATTTCATTTGTTGCCGTGAAAGGCGATTTTGCCGTAAAAGGCGATTTACAAGTCTCATCCATTATGAAAGACAAGAATTGTGATTTTTGTCTCTAAAAGAAAAATAAAGTACAATAGAAATCAAGAAAAGGAATCTGACTTCTCATTCGATTGTGGGGACACGTTCAGATCGACGGTCGCGAGTCATGTATGGGCTCCTCCATCGTCCATGCAGATGAGAACACGATGCTTGGATTCTTGGCTCGGCTTTCTAACCTCAGATTTTTAAAGGACAAAGACCAAGAGAAGGTCTTATATCCGATAAAAAGCTAAGTAAACGGGCTGAAAAGCCACGTTTTAGCCATGTTGGTAGAAGAAGGGATGTCCTTGGGGGGGTGGCCCCCCAAGGGTGCTTCAATCACCTTGTAGTGGCTCTTGCAGCAGAGTTTCTTTTCTTCAAATTGGCAGAGGTTCTTCTGATTTCTCTGGATTTTCCGGGATTTTCCGAGCAATTTTCTCTCTGGACCTTTCGGGATTTTCCGAGCAATTTTTCTCTCTCGCCTTCTCCTTGGAAAAGCCCTCCTATTTATAGGCTTTTGGTGGCCATTAGGAGGGTTTATGAGCATTTAACACATTAATGCTCATAATGGGAGGAGTTACAAGTTTTAAATGATTTGTTTTGTAACTCCTTTTTCCTTGAATTTGATTGGTCGATGGAGATTAATGAGCCTTTGATTGCATTTAATCTCCATCATGGGAGGAGTTTCGTGGCTTTAATGCCATAAATCATTGGATTTGTAACTCCCATTTGCTTGCTTTTGATTGGGCCGTTCAAAATAATGAGTTAATGACCGCATTAACTTGTCATAAAATGGGTCATTTATTCTCATTAATTGGCCGCCAAGTCGCTTGAAGAGTCGCGGGCCGCGCAGTGTCTTTTGGAATTCTTCTCGCGATGATCGCCGATGGATCCACACATTGTTTGATGTCGGATGGCGATGAAATTTCAGACATTGATTGATCTCAATGTGCCGGCAACATCCGTCCTGTCGATTTCACGATCGGGCGGGCAGAAAGTGTACTTTCTTTGACGATTTCGAGGCGTCGAATGATCATCCAATGATTTCGGCGGTGAATCCGTGATTTTAATAAAGATTGACGGATTTCATGCACGAAAAATCAGATTTTGGAAAAATCACAGGGGCCAATCAACTCGGATCGCGAAACGGACCCGAAAAAGTGGGTTTTCGGCGACTTTTGGGTCGCCGGAAATTCCATGGTCGCCGGCGACCATGGGGCTGGCGACCATGGGCCAAGGTCGCCGGCGACCATGGGCCTTGGGCCCATTTTTTGGCCGCCTTCCGGTCGCCGTATCTTCGCCGTTTTTCGCTCTTTTTCGATGCTTTTTCTTCCTGTGCTTTTCTTGACATTTCCCCTCATTTATTGGCCTGTTTTCCTTGGAGAAATCCCGTCGAGAAGCCACGGAAATCGGAGCACAAAGCTTCCTATTTTTCTGGAAAGCCGAAGACTTTGTTGTGCGGTTTTGCCGATTTTTTGTCAAGCGTTGAAACTAGGCCAAACGATGTCAGAATGACCTGAAATTCGACGTGGAGCTTCTTGAGCATCAGATAGGACCAACCATAGGCTTTGGTTTGAGTTTTGAAGTCTTTTGGGGCCCCGCAAACGCTTGCCTTAATTTTGCCATGAGAGAAATGCCGAGCTTTGACTTGTGGTCAACCGATGTCCGATTGACCTGAAATTTGACAGGGAGCCTCCTGAGTAGTAAGTAGGACCAACCATGGGCTTTAGTTTGGGTTTTGAAGCCTTTTGGGGTCCCGCAAACGCTCGCCTTGATTTCATCTCGAGGAAAGTGCCGAGCTTCGAAACTAGGTCAAACGATGTCCGTTTGACCTAAAATTTGACAGGGGACCTATTGGAGTCATTTTGAGACGATCCATTAGCTCCAATTTGAATGCCATGATTCCGGGGTGCTCCGCCGCCGATAGGCCTATTTTTGCTTCCCGAGAGTTGATGAAGGGTCAAACGTCGTCCGTTTGACTTGAAATTTGGCAGGGGGCCTTTTGGAGGTATTTTGAGACCATCCGTAGGCTCTGATCGAAGTTTTGAAGTCTTCGACATTGTCGCTGCCGGGGGCTCTTGTCTGCCTGTCGGAGGAGTGAAGTTAGGCCAAATGATGTCGAAATGGCCCGAAACTTCATGTGTACCCCTCTTTTGGCTGCTTTGAAGGATCTTGCAGTTTTGGTTTAATTCTGACAAGATCTGGTGCTTGAAGTGGCGCCTTCCTATTTATGGCAGGATGTGGCTCCATGTAGCTTTTGGTGTTGAAGGGACATAGTGAGATTTTTGGTGTCAACACCTCCCAAATCATCTTAGGCATTTTAGGTTTCATGTTTTTAAAACTCTTAGAATGATTTAAAACATGTTTCCAAGATTGATTCGATGGCCCAAAGACCTCCCAAGAAAAATCTCTTTGAAATTTACAATTTTTGGGAAAAAGGTCCCAGGACCCGGTCGACCTGTAGTGTGTTCGGTCGACCGGCAGGTCTTCAAACGGCTATAATTTTGCCCGTTCAAGCCCAGGTCGACCGGGAAAGGTACCAGGTTGACCTGGGACACGCGGGAACTCACTTTTTGAGTATAAATAGTAGTTCATTCATTGGCTAAAGAATGCAACATCTAAGCCATCCTTGAGGTGTTTGGAGACAAGAAAAAGGGGAATGAGCTAAGAGAGACTAAGGGGTCATTTGGAAAGCTAAAACTTGGTTCCATTAAGTTAAATCACTAAGTAAGTTTTACTTTTCCTAATCATAAGTTACATGCTTTATTTAAATTATTGGTAAATGAATTTTAGCATGATAATTATGATGTGTTGAATCCATTACATACATTTTATCCTTGATCTAAGTTGTATTGGATTTTTCACTTTGATTCAAACCAAGTTTGTTTTAAATTTCATAAATCAAACTTTACCAAAATCTTTGATTTCTTTTATAGCATGATTCATTTACTTGGTTGGGCCTTATTTGTTGTTTTCAATCACATTAGAACCATTGTTAAACTAGTTTATTTTTTAAAACAACATTGTACATGCATCACATGTTTAATCCTAAATAGTTTCATACAACTTATGAGCCTTTGAATTTCATGTCATCAACAAGTTAGTATTTACATATGTGATTTGCATTTCACTTCAATCAAATCTCTTTGTGTGCCTTAAACTTTTAAATGCTTTAAGCATATATTCATTGGGCTTACTTTTTAAACTTGATTACACACACACACACACACAAACACACCATGAGCATTCATCTTTGCATTACATAGAGTGTTGTGTGAGTTTGTCTTTCAATTTCATATCCACCTAATTTAGAGGCATTGTAATTAAAGCTTAAAGTGTATCTCCTTGAGTGTATCCTAGACACTATTGAGAGAGCAAATATTTAGTCTTGTAAAGGTTATTGCTTAGCAAAAAGAAAAGCATAGTGTAGAGGTTATTGCTTAGCCTTAGAAAAGAATTATGTAAAGGTTATTGCTTAGCCTTAGAAGATGATTTTGTAAAGGTTATTGCTTAGCCTAGAAAAGCATATTGTTAGAGGTTATTGCTTAGCCTATTGAAAATCATAGATAGTGGAAATTCGGTGGGGTGTAGGAACACAAGCTGGTAGTGGATGTAGGCATTGAGGCCGAACCACTATAAATCATTATTTGATAGCGCATGCTTTGTGGTGATTGTTTTTGTTAGCTTCCGCATTTAGCTTTATAATAATCATCAGTGACTAATTTAATTTAAAGAAATTAAAACTTTTCATAATCGGTCACTAATTAGAAGCTCACCCTATTCAACACCCCTCCTCTAGGGTTCGGCAACTAGATTTTCATATGTGAAACTCCAAAATCCAGCGGATGGGTCAAAAGTTATAGCCGTCCGAAGTTTCCGGAAAAAGGCGTTGAGCGTTAACCGAAGATTAACCGAACTCAGTTAACTGAACTGTAGGTCTGTTTTCTTCCCTGAGTGTTAGCATTTTGGAAAGCTGACCAAAGTCAGGGTCGGTTAACCGACACTTGATAAAACTCACTGGGGATAGCACTTGTAAAAGCACCGTTTGGGTAGTTTCCAATTCTAATTCATTCTAATTCTTCTCCATTACTTCTAAGACATTCAAAGATCATTATTTGTACAAAAATAAGCCTCTATTGCTCTTTATACAATCTATTCCATCAACTCACATTCCTTATCAATTCCATTACTATTCATTAAGGAAGGACCCATTAAAAAAAATTCAATTCAATTCTAATAAAAGGCTGAATTACAAGAAGACTTTAACTTTCAATCATTGAATCATTAACATGAATCTATCCAAAATTGATCATTACTTACTTCTTTTGGTGCTTTTCCACTCTAAATCTTCTTTTTGACTCAACCTATGCAAAAACCCTCAATTTCTAAGCTCAAATCCAATTCCTACAATGATGAATGAAATGAATTAGAACTAATAACATGAATGAAAGCTAATTGACTTCAAACCACTATTACTAATCAAGGAGCTGTCTTAAAGGGAAGGAGGCTTACTAAGTGAATGGGTAGGGAGAGAATGGTGGTGAGAGAAGCTTGAGGATGAATAAGATGATGTTCTTTGATATGGATGAAGCTTCCTAACTCCTCAAATCCAACATGCACAGTCATGGGCGGCACTACTTGGATGTCATTGGGTTCAATTGACCCGACTAAGATCTGAAAAATTATTAAAAAAAATCTTTAATGAATTGAACTTATAGGAAGATTTTGACCCCACTTAATATATACCTAAGTTAATGGGCCATTTGTCTACCAAAATAAAAAAAAAATTAATGGGCCCAACTTTTGTTTTTTAAAGAAAGTTATCTTTTTTAGACATTCTGTCGTCAACTCTTCATTTACCATAACTTGTTCAAAAGGATGGCATTGCTAATTTTTCTACAATAGACCTCGTGACACTTGACCATGAACTTCAAAACTACATTGCTGATATGTGTTCCAGCAATGAGTTTTTAGAACTTAAAGGAATTGGTGACATTGCTAGAAAATTAGTGGAGACAAAGAAGGATATCGTATACCCATTGATTTATTTGCTTCTAAACTTGGTCACATATATTGAAAATGATGCGTTTTCTAGTGTTGATAATGAAGCTATTATGCAACGATTTCAACATATGAAAACCCGTCGAGGGCAGCTGTAGGAGTTTCTGTTTTTGGATTATCTTTTTGGATGAATAACTATTAGTAACAATGTATTAAAATTTATGTTTATTTTTGTTTGAGAATTCAATATTATCTTTGTCGAATTGTCAAAAATAGATTATTTGAGAATTTTATATTATATTTGTCGAATTATCGAAAGTAGGTGACAGATGTTGATTAAGGGGAAAACAAATTTATTCGATTTGTGAAAAATAAGTCTTTGTTGACCCCATTGACTCGAATTCCTGGAGCCGCCACTGTGCATAGTCCTCCTAGCTTATTTTGGAAGCAAGGAAAGGTGGATGGAGAAGATTTGGGAAGATGGGTCCTTATAAAGGATGAAGGAAGGCTTGAGGAAGAAGATGAAGCCCTCAAATCTCACATGCAATCCTCCTCTCACTTGTGTTTGGAAAGATAAGAAGAAGAAAAAGTGAAGGAGAAGAAGAGAAAAGCATCTCTCTGTTTGTGAAATGGATGAACAAAATGAGAAACGGTGGTTTGGTTTAGTATAAGATTGGACTTTTTGGTTCCATTGCATGTGGTTGTGTTGTCGTCGGCACCCAAAATTAATAAAACCTTTACTCCAAAAATAATAAATGTAGTAGTGCGAGTAAGGATCATTCCCTCGGAGAGTGTCTAACCAAGTTTTATGCTATGTGATCAAAGATGGGGGTTTTGATTATACTTGAAGTAAAAACAAATAAAAACAAATAAAAAGTAATAAAGTAACGAATTCAATTAAATGAGCAAGCATTGGTCAAAGTTAATATCCACCATCGGAAATTTAGAACTAATCATTGATGCAAAAATAAATCAATTATCACTTTGAATATTCATCGTTGGAATTAAATTCCTAACTCCTTAATTAGTTAATTAGAAAACACGCGCTCCAATTAACCCTAATTACTAAACAACCTAAAACAAGCGCTATAGATTTAATTTAGTAACAGCATGAAGAATAAGAGAGATCAATGAATCTAAACAACACAAGCACACGCGGTTGCATTTAATTTAGCCAGGTGTTTTTCCTAATATCTAACAATTGCTGATGCAGTAAATTATTAAATACCAGTTGCTTCGCAAATTAGAGGGATCAAACAATTACGGATTTGATTTCTAATTTAGCAGTAGATTGCAACGAAAAATAGACTAGTATGCATCATAGCAATTAAACGAAACAATCATGATAATAAATTAAGCATAGAAGAACAACCCATATTCAAAGCATAAATTGAACAATGAAACTAAATTAGATCTCACAGTATTTATTCCGAGGCTTCAGTCTCCTTCAACCAATTAAAGAAAATTAGCCACGCAGGGCTATAATTGCAAAATAAAATAAATGGAAAAAGAAGGGAGAAAGAAGAGAGAAAAGAGAGAGAAAACGTGTGATGGAGAGGGTAGTCTGTGTTGCATATGGGGTGGCTTATTTATAGTGGAGAGTTTGGCTGGAGAAAGGAGAGAAATTAGGTGGTGTGGATGTATGAGGGAAAATAAGGAAAGAAAGATGGTTGGTTTAGATGAGGAGAGAAAGAAAGAAAGAATAAAGAATTAAGAGATAGGAAAGAATCGTTGGAGAGATATTAGGGGGAAAGTACAGCTGTGAGATGGGAGAGAATTTGAAGTGGCGTGGGATTGGAGATGGAAATTAATAAAATAATCAATTAAATTCTAACTTAGTCAAAATCTTCTTCTTGACCATATCTTCTCATTCGGGTTTCTGTTGGACTCGACCCAAGAAGTAAAGTTGCACTATTTTTCGTTTTGCACAATATGAGCCCAATATTGGATATGTTTCGACAAACTCCTGATTTCTTCAAATTTACCCTAATGCCCTTCTGCTTGATTTCCTCTAAACAAGACCCGGTTCCGAATCAGCTTCATTCATTCAGCATCAAATATGATCACCTTCTTTTGACGTTCCACAGTATCTTGAATCATCTCAATTGGAGCTCGGATGAGAGAGTTATGCCCAGCTTGCGAAGTGATGCGAAAATTGTCTAAAATCGCCTAATTAGCTTCGTTTAGCAATTGACACCTCCATTTGCATCCTAAATCAAAATATAAGAATAATGAGTACATTTAGGCATCAAATGAGTATAAAGGATTAAACATTAAGGGAGAAAAATATAACATTTTGCATTCTCATCAGCATGCAATGAAAGAAATATAGAAAAAGGGCTTTTGGGTTGTAAATGGGTCGAATTGGGTCTGAATCAATTGTGTCAAAACATGAAAATCGATGTACTCTATATGCTCTATGCAATACACATGAAAACTCGTTGAAATTGAAAATACACGTGCGACCTAAAAATATTCAAAAAGTCATAGTGCTACCTGACATGGCCAAAACCCTACCAATCTACCTAATCCATCACAAAACCATCCAAAATAATTATTAGACACCTAATCGAGATAAATTAAGCGTTAAACACACTTAGACGGGGTCGGGGTCTTAGATCCTCTTTCAATGCGGGTAGACTTCTTTCCACATGATTGTGGTCTCTCATGGGTCCAAAAAATACCATAAACTCAGGCTTGGCACATGTACTTCAATCAAAGGTTGGGCGTCGGCAGCATTACTAACATAATTGATTCACCTTTTCATATGAGGTTGGGGTGCATTTATGGATTTCGGATATTTGAAATCATTTTTTTTTCATGGAAAGTGGAGTCCTTGCTCTAAGCATCTCCTTGGAAATGAGAAGGAAAAGTAAAGCACCATATCAACAAAATTCCTTCATAAATTTTTGGTTCTTCCATTCCCGCATTATATGTAAATGAGCCTTGTGGGTATTGTTGTTTGAAGTTTCAGCCTTAGGGTTGGCTCCCCCTTATATATGTGCTTCTTCAGCTTGTGGAGTGGCAAATGTGTAGTAGCTAGTCCCTTATTCTTTGTATTGTTTTCTCCTTTGGAATATATTTCTTATTATTCCAAAAAAACAAAAAACATATTTTGTGACTGGTAATTAATTCATTGGTTAACAAAAACATAATGTCCAAACAATTAATCTTCTTCCAAAGGGTTGCTTATTTCTTCTTCTTCTTGTTTGATAATGAAGGGTGTCCAAGCTCTTTGGGCCAGACAAATCCCTACGAACCAAGGGGAAGTCGGATAAATCCCCTGTGGCCCAAATGTTGGTAGCATTGTTTACTTGTTGAGTACCTATGTTGCATCTTAACATGACAATTCTCTTCCCAATTCAAGTAAACACAATTTGTATAACCCTATTATATATATATATATATATATATATATATATATGAATTGTAAATGATGGCAAACAACTACCCATCCAAATTTGGCCCCACTTTGTTTGTCAGGAGTTAGTTTCAATTATACATTCTCACTCTTACACACACTGCATTCAGTTAGTTCTCTTATTATTATTATTTTTTAATATACTGTGCTTAAAAATAAGTTTACTTTTTAAAACATTGCACCTGATTATTTAAACCAATTATTATATTAAACTACTAACATGTTCTTATTGGAGCTTTATTTTTCTTTCAGTTGGTTATATCCAATGTGAAGAGTAACACCTTGTTATGAGTTTGCGTGACATGAATTCTATTGAAAAGGGCTTGACTATCATCAGATTACCTTGGGAACTTAACTAAGTAGAGTGGAGTAAAGTAAAACCTCAAATAGTGAAAGAATAAAATATAAGTGAGTTATGATGATATTTTGTCTTTAATTGTTTGGTGGAGAAGTGGAGTGAAGTAAAACCTCAAATAGTAAAAGAATAACATTTAAGTGGGTTATGATGATATTTTGTCTTTAGTTGTTTGGCAAAGAATTAAACATGACCTTGCCTACATGGATCTAACGGAGGACATGACCCTAAACAGATTTGATTGGCATCGTCAAATCCATATATCCGACCCCACCTAGTGGGAAAAGGCTTGGTTTGGTTTAATTTGGTTTGGTTTAGTTGTTTTGGCAGAGAATTTTTTTTACT
Source organism: Camphora micrantha (assembly GCA_003546025.1). Taxonomy (NCBI): domain Eukaryota; kingdom Viridiplantae; phylum Streptophyta; class Magnoliopsida; order Laurales; family Lauraceae; genus Camphora; species Camphora micrantha. The sequence goes on along the minus strand of QPKB01000012.1, from coordinate 22,965,064 downwards.
CTTTCTTTACAAAGTGGGTGTTTTTTTGTCTTTTAGTGGAGAAAGGAAGATTGTTTTTTTTACTTTTTTTCTTGAAAGACTTTTGATGTGACCATTTGTTTAAAATTGAAGGCTTTACTTCATGCCACTCTACTTAGTGAAGTTCCCAAACGCACCCGACGTTACTTTGGTTTTTATTACTACTATTATTTTTAGAGAGTTATGTCGTTGGTATGCAATGTTTCTATTTGGACAATCTATTTACTGATGCTCAATTGAATAGCTGGTAAGATTTCATTGACCTTACTTTCTTTGAAGATGGATAGATGATGGAGCTATCTTATATTTAATAGGTGCATCAAGCTTTCTAGGACTTTTCAAAATAGGATATGTGCGAGAGTGTGAGCCTTGCTGGTGTAAACTACAAAAAATAAAGACCAATAAATATTGATAACCAATTGATCTAAGGCCACAAATTGGGTGATCAAAATATAAATAGTGTTATATAGTCTATTTTGTGGCCCTATATGAGGCGATTATCCATATCCAGTGGACCTTTTTTTTCTTGCTAAATCTCAAAGGCAGGTCATGTGACCCTTGAAATGTCATGTTTTTTTATTCAAAAAGTGTTAATTTGTATGGCTCAATAGAAGTTAACAAGTCTTGGTTAACTGGGCCCCTGGACTGCCCAAGTTGTATTGGGTGTAACATGATTTGGGGCTGATATTGTAAATAGAGACTCAGAGTCTCTAGGATGTACACATATTCTGATTGCATAGTGATTTCTCACGTCTTTCCCGTGAACGTAGGCCAAAAACCGAACCACGTAAATACGTGTGTTTTCTTGTGCGTGATTGATTTTCTCTCATAGGCCCTAGGTCACAACAAAAGGCAGCAGAGAAGTTGAAGAGAATCTCAACTGAAATAGCTAAAGAACTTCTACTGCAATAGAATTTTCTCCTTCATCCAGCTTGTGGCCCCCAAGTACCAGATGCCTTTTTCTTATTCAGATGGAGGATGATGGAAATGTCTCATCATTCAAGAAAAAGGATAAAAGTGACCACAGCAGATTGTCCTAACCTTTGATTTAATAACCTCAAAATGTAATTTAACTTTTTATGCTAAATTTTTTTACATTTAATCCTAGAGTGAGTGAACTAAATGAAAATCAAATTTCAGGTGCCCATTCACAGGAACTGGTCAGTATGAAGGGGTAGACCGATCATAGGTAAGCTCAAGTAGGCCACAGAGTAGACCACCTATGA